>JAVGVS010000076.1:62500-119665 GCA_032718565.1 Distichodus sexfasciatus
TTTTAACATTCTGCTGGAATTGAATTCCTCACCTCAAGAAAGTCACGTTTTTAGGATGGAAAGGGTAAGTTTTTCAGCCAAATTTATTCACAACAGTACAGTATAGACCTTCCACTGTTTCAAAACACTAACAACAAAAAATCCAACATTTCACCCCACTCAACATAAACGCTTGTTTTTCTCTGAAACCTCCGTTGCGACAAGCGACTGGTTTTGCCGTGGAGGGTCACATACGCTACGGGATGTGTGACTAGTTCATACTTAACACAGTTTTGTCTTTAAACTTTGGTGAAAGAGACGGGATGAGGTGGTAAAGGTCTAACAGGAAAATGTCACGAAGTTCAGCATCAGTGAGGATTAAAAGAATCGCTGGGTTAATGCACTGATGTCCGTTTGAGATATTATGCAACAGCATTAGGCAATAAAATCCCATCAAAGTTATGTAACTGATGTGGAAAGTTACCCGTGTCCATCGGCCTCTCTGTGTTCAGACTGTCCGAGCTGCCCTGATACGGCTGTCCTCCCAGCGTGATCCTCACCGGCTGCTCGGACAAACGGCCCGTACTCACAGACCTGGGAAAAAACCTCTGTTTCAAACTAGGCACTGGACAGTTCTACATATCAAGGTGTCCTACAGATCGGTACAGACAATCCACAGAAACCCAGAGTGCCTCAGACAAAAAAAAGTGGAATGAAACGGAGAATCTGAGCCCCTCGGTACCTTCCGAACATGGTCCTGCTAGCTTCGGGAGCCGACTGGCGGCCGCCGGGGTACGGCGAGCAGTGCTGGGCGCAGACGTCGCGGGCGTCCATCAGGGTCTTGCTCGGGGTGGGACTGTCCGCCACGCCCTGCTGCGAGGCCAAGGCCATGAGGTTGCATGACGCTTGCGTTTTCGGGATTTTGAAGGGAGCTGTTGCCTGCAGTCAAGACAGAATTCTATCTATTATCAAACAGCGACGCACAAATCCAGCATTTCTACCCCTGTACCTTTCAGGCTCCATTTCAGGACCTAGGTTTCATAGCTTGTTAAACACATTTTTGACCAAAACCTACTTTGGTGGGGGAGCCGATGATGGTGGGCAGCGGCGACTTCTGCAGCCAGTCCGAGGTTCGGGGCGAGGAGCCCAAGTGTTTGGTGGGGGAGGTGCCCAGGTTGCCGGGCCGACCGAGCTGTGGGGAGTGGGCGGCGGGGTAGATGAGGGCGGTGGGCTGCACGGGGTCCGAGAGCTGCTTGTGGAGCTTCTGCTTGTTCTGGTAGGCGTCGGTCAGGGTCGGAGCGCTCTGGAGACGGGGCCCCAGCAGCTGGAACGTGGGCACTGGGGAGCCTGTGGGGAAAACAAACATCACTTTTAGGCCTCGTCCACACGAACATTCAAAATGAACGCCCTCCGAACGCCATGCGCGTTTTTTCTGCGTTTTGTAGCTGCGTTTCACTGGCGTTCGCAATAGCGTCGTTTTCCTCGCGTTCGTCGGGATTCTGACGCCAAGAAAACGTTGCATGCAGCGTTTATTTGACGCCACCCCAACGCGCAGCCGGCCGAACGCCGGTGCCGCACGCCTGTGTGGACGCTTTGATTTGCTCCAATGAACAGAAAAACGGTCGGCGTTCGGTTGGCGTTCACCTGGCGCCACCAACGCCAGAAAAACGCCTGGTTCAGACGTCCGTGTGAACGAGGCCTTACTGTGATTACCGGGAAAGACCATTTCTAGTGTGATTATTAGGTGACAGATCACAAGTCTAGAAATGAGACTAAACTAGTCTAGAGGAGGATTGTCAGCTGGCAGAAATGGTGATGGAAAACATGGTGGTCTCTGATGATCGCTGAAGTAGTGAAAAGTTTTTCTTTTCTTGTGAAAGTGAGTCTTATCTGAGGTAAAGATGATTCGATACGTTGATGGTTCTTCATGGGAAGTGTGACTATTGATATTGATATGACAATGAGCAGAAGAAGCAACACATCACACTACAAGCCCAAAAGCACATCACACCATTATACTGTTTAACTTCCTTAACAACACCAGCTCTCACTCACAATCTCTGTGTTCCTGATGCTTTCAGCGCCGCAGGATTAGGGAGCGTCACTAAATGACACAACTGTGTTTAAAGGAATCATGTTTGAGATGTTATTTGAATAATAAATCATTTAGCATATACAAGATTCAAGACTCTTTAAAATTTTGAATTTGCTAAATGATTTATTAATAAAATAACATTTAAAATAATCTGTAATTTTGAGACGTTCCTAAGCTTGTGGCACTAAAACAATGAGGAAATTGAACAGTCCCAGACTCATTCTCTCTACTCAATCTTTAATACCTATAGAGCACATTATTTTTAAAGATACGGAAATTGCTCGAGGGATGTTTTCCAATCGCGAGTCGTTGCTGGGGCCGCTTGCTAAGATCCACTCAGAAAAATTAAGCTAAAATTAGTTCAATATTAAATTAGGATCCGGTTCAAGTCCATAGAGTCGGAAAAAGTCCCAGATGATGAGGTTTCAAGCTTCCAACGCGAAACCTGAATAAAGAAGAATCACTACGAGAAGAGTTGCGTTCCACACCTTCTTAACTTTACTCTTTTTCATTCAACGTTCGACAATAATAAACCTCGCGCTGGACCTGAAGTGGCCACTAGGTGGCAGCACAGACCACAACACAGCACACAAGCAAGAAGGCCATCGAGTTCAAACCCCACCTCCGTGTTCTCTTTTTAAAGTCCACAGAAAACCCAGCACTCCAGCGTGCAAACCCACATCAGAAACAGACGGTCTGTAAGACAATAAAGAGAGGTTTACGGAAGCCTACGGGCTCACACCACCTCCCCGGCCACAAGAGCCGGCTAAACGCGGCGGTCCTTAAACACAGTCTCTCCCTTCTGAGTGGGAGTTTCTATGGAGACCAGTTCCCCTGACGGAACAACACAGACACACTGAGAGCCACGGAAGGTGAGCTGGAGGAAACACAAAGACTGATGGGAGTGTTAACTGGTCCTGGGAGTGAGCTATAAAAGACACCCGCCTCATGGGAGCTGAAAATGGAGACGGTCTCTCTCCCTCACACACACACACACACACACATACACTCACACACAGTCTTGTATTACTATCTTTGTGAGGTCCTTCCATAGCCTCCCGTAATGACTAAAGTACATCATTTTACAGCTACACCTAATCCTAACCCTAACCTTAACCTCAGTAACCAAAAGCACATCTTTTACCTCTTTTAGTTTCTCAAATAAAACAAGCACATTTTCTATAAAGTCATTTCTCCTCATGGGGACCTCTCAAATGTCCCCACAAAGCCCAAAAAAACAGATAAAAGTGATTTTCGGGGACAAAAAGGTCTCCACAATGCCATAAATACATGGACACACACACTAGTATGTGAAGTTATACTGATACATTTTAAGAATGATAAAGGACATAACTACACAGTTTGATGTTGGGGTTATGGACTAGGGCTGGGTTCAAAAAATCAATTCACCGATCAATATCGATTCTCATTGGAAAAACACGATATCGATTCAAAAATTCGATAAAAGATCTTTTCCTGCAGCTATGCACTACTTCTCGCGACCGCGCAAGGAAAGCTATAAAAACGTGAGGCCGGCGAAACCCAAACCAAATAGAGCCATGACTGAAGCTGCTCCGCTCAAATCACCGTCTGGCCTGAAGGTCGATGTTTGGCAACACTTCGGTTTTAAAACAAGTTATTTTATAATCAAGCAAAACTAGTATTGACGCAAAGAAATCTCTAAATAAATCGACATTGAATCGAATCGAATTGAGAATTGAATCAGATCATGACTTTGTGAATCAGAATCGAATCGATTCAGGAAATCAGCAACGATACCCAGGCCTATTATGGACCCATAAAGCTGTGCCACTCTAACTCTGCACAGGGGTTCGCTCACTCACTCAAAGCACCAGTCGATTCTGCTGAAGAAGAATTCATTTTTAAAAGGATTGGGTTCAGGTTTGAAACATCAGACGAGCAGGAGAAATCCCATCAGCTGTAGAGAGCGCAATAAACTAGATGCGTTCAAAAAGGACTCATTTTATACTGTTGTGATTTATTAAAGGAAGTGCCAAGCGGCACAAGAGAAGTAAGGAGGTGGGCCTTAGTGACCCCGACACACATACTGTCCATACGCCTTTAATAATACACTGATCTACACTGATTCAATGATCAACAAGCCTACAGCATCGCTGCAACATAAAAACATCGCTCAGACATCGTGCATACTGTCACGTCTCTCACTAAGCAAGCGCGGAGACGTCAGCTGCTTTCCTCATTTATGGTGCACAACTATGTCAAATCAAATCAAATTCATATCGGCAGACGTGGGACTGCCGTCCGATAGATCAACATAACATCATATCGTGATGACGCTAGTGATTGGCACGCCTACTTACCCCCAGAAGAGCTGCGGCTGCGCGCCTCGTGGCTGTGTGGATGTCCGCAGCAGCAGTGGCCCAGCTGTTCAGGAATAGTACCCACTGGACATAACACACACATACACACACACACAGGCCAACATGTCTCAACATGTCCCAGCACTAATATGAACCTCGTGTAGAAACACTACAGAGAAGAGACGGGGGTGTGTACCCAGTGGAGAAGGTGAGTAGGGTCTGGAGCTGCCGGTGGAGAGCCGTCTGCCCACAGCGTGGGCCGTTTCTGCAGGGTTTGGGGATCCGGAGGCTGCTTTTGGGAAGCCCATGGGGCTGGTGTTGGAACGCCTCACTGTACCCGACCTGCAGATGCAGCATTACAATGTTAGAATAGACGTAAGAAGCTGGGAGCTGTTTTACACACGATACGGGATGCCAAAAACGAGCACCGACACCAGAGGCAGGGATGATTCGGCCTCATTCAGCAACATTTACTTACTTTTATTCTTACATTTGTTCTTAAGAACGTTTAGACACTCACATAGTATATTATACGACTGTAGAGATGAAGACGACCCAATAAGCTAACGTGCTGCACAAATGTTCTCTTCAGCAGTCGTGGACTCAAGTGAAGAAAACGAACGTGAGCGTCAGAATCTCTGTGAAAGCTGTGTAAGTGGGTTTTAAGAGCAAATTTCAGTTTAGAAATGGGCCCCAATGTTTTATTTACCGGTTAAAATTCCTCTATTATTTTCATAAAAAATAATCAATAATCACGGACCGGGACCTTAGTTCACTCAGCAAAATATCCAAAATGAACAGGGATGATGATTCAAATATAAACGTATTGGTGCAGAAACAAACTGGTCAGGAAGGCAAATTTAAAGTTAAAAAGTAAAGAAAACAAACTTGAAATAAATCACATTAGTTAGTCAATGTTATTTCCAGCTATTTCTGTATCAGTACGGAAGGGATGTGATAACAGCATCAGATAATATCACTAACTACCCACGAAGTAGCGCAATAATATTAAATAACACATAATAGTAGGGCTGCTCGATTATGAAAAAAAACATAATCACGATTAATTTGGTCAATCTTGAAATCACGATTATTTAACACTTTACTTTGTGTTACTATTTAAGACTTTATGCTGCTCTCCTCCTTCTGCCATCTTTACCGCTCAGACTGTACACCGCCACCAGAACACACACGTGCGTTCAGTCTTCGGAAGGTGCGTTAGTGCGTGTGTCATTCGGAACACAAGACAAAATATGAGTATACTTGCAGAGCGTAATGTGGCAAAATAATTGTAATTATAATTGTTTTTTGTCGATTACATTATTTTTGTGATTGTTTGGAGCTGAAATTGAAATTGAAATTAAAATTCGATTAATTGCACAGCCTTACATAATAGTTAACATGATAAAAGTCATTAACGTAACACCATGTTTAAAAGTGAAGGTTTTCACTTTT
This sequence comes from Distichodus sexfasciatus, assembly GCA_032718565.1. NCBI lineage: Eukaryota > Metazoa > Chordata > Actinopteri > Characiformes > Distichodontidae > Distichodus > Distichodus sexfasciatus. The sequence continues at coordinate 68,372 of JAVGVS010000076.1, forward strand.
AAGGTTGTCTGCTGTACCGTTATAACACAAGCCCCTTAACACAAGCGTTCCAACAACAAAACATTACCAGTGTTCCACCTCAACATGCTGGTTACTGCTGTAAACATTATGGATGTGCCATTAAGACTAAACGAGCCATGATACTGACGTAACAACAGTCTAACATGCGATGTTTTTATTTAGTAAATGTTACAGCATGTTATAGCATGCCTTAACGCCATAACAGCAACATCACATCGCGCTAACACATGTACCGGTACAACTAACTTCATAAGAAAACAGCAGACACACGCCGCCACGACACAAGCTGTGTTTAAACCGTCGGCACTTAACCCTAACTTTACTAGGAGAAAGAATGCCATTCGGGTTGCTCACATTCCTTCCAAGCCTTTCCGTCGATATCCTCAAGATGTGGAGTAGCAAGACTTTCTCCCGAAACCCCCACAGCGCTGTGGCGGTCCCTCCTGAGCGAGCGCTCTTTAGGTAAACGAATAGTTTGCCGCGTCACCCTCTCTTCTGCGCTGCAAAACAAACGTGACTCGCGCCGACTCGGCTCCGGCGCTCTCCGAAGCGTCCGGCGGCGCTCTTCACCCCGGCCTTTGTGTGTGTGCGTGGTGTGTGAAGACTGTCAGGGAAAACAAGAGTTCCTGGTACCGGGGAGGCGGTGCGTTTAATCCTGGCGCGAGACGGTGCAGAGTCAGGCCAAGGGGAAGTGGGGCAGCAGCTGGTGCTGGGAGATCAGCTTTCCCTCCTGCCAGAAGGCAACAGAGGGTTGGTGGTGTTGGCGGGGCGTGGGGAGGGGGAGAACCGCCTCGGGCCGGGATGAAGGGGGGCGTAACGAGGAGGCGTCAGAGCTAATACTGGGCTTTTAATCTCAAAACTCCCTGCTGACCACCTGCCTAAAACACTGCCCAAACCCCAGGCCAGCTCCTCTCAAACACAAAAGCCGTCTTGAGAGACTGGATTCTGAGTTCAGACACTGAAGAAGCTTTTCGGATGACGGGTAGAACGCCTTCAAGAAGCTGAGAGTCATCTTGAGAAGCTTGAATCGAAGGCAAGTTGAGGTTCTCCAAGATGGTTCACCTCTCATCCAAAAAGCTCCTGAACTCAGGACTGAACTCTAAAGTGAAGAAGGCTTTGGGGTGACGAGTGCAACGTCTGCAAGAACCTTAAACCATGTCCAGACACCTCTGTTGAACGCTCTAAAGAAAGGGTGCTGACGGAACACTGGGTGCAGATCTGTTAAATTGGGAGTCAGTCTCAGATGGAACGCAGCATGAAAAATCAAACCGTTTCCTACCTGGGCGAGCCGTAGAGGGTGGTGTTGGCGTTTGTGTTGGTGATGGTGGGACTGCTGGAGAGGTTCTGCTTGATGCGCTGGTAGTTGCGCACCTGGGTGGGCACCGGGATGGGGGTGGTCTCCGCCCGGGGCGACACCATCGGAGTCGGCCCAGACGAGGGCTGCGTCGGCCTGGAAACGACAGAAAACAACACCGGGTTCCGCTCCGTGAGTTTTTGGAGAAGCTGGACCATGTTGCAAGTAACTCGTTCAAAGTTTGTCAAGTTGTTTTTGAGGAGCCGTGCAGTTCTGTTTGTGAAAAGGAGGAAGCGGAGCTGCGTTCGCTGCCGTAACGGCTACAGTATGAAAATACTTTTCCTGTTGAAGGGCCCTGGCCGAGCAGCGAAGGGGAAGGGATGCCCTACAAACGAACACGTGTGGCTTCGGCCAATCGCTACAACGGAGGGCGGGGGTTAGGGGAAGGCCCAGCGTGGTCGTGGGCGGGGCTTTGGGACCAAGGCACGTGCTGAGCCCTCCGTCTTTTCAACAGCAGCCACACAGGGCAGAAAAAACAGCTCATTTGCATGGGTTGCTCCCTACAGGGGAACAAAGCGTCTTTGGACACTTGGTGCAAAGAAGGCAGGACTGGGTCAAGCACAGGCTGTGTGTGTGTGTGTTTGTGTGTGTATCTTCAAGCAGAGGCAAAACAAGGTGAGGGTTGGGGGAGGAGTGTATAGGAAATGTGCTATCAGGGCTTTAGGTTTCAGCTCGCAGTATTACGTAATAAGACCGAGTCTAAAGAGGAGGAGGAGGAAGAGAAGAAGGAGGGTCAGAAAACCAGCTGTACACGTGAGGTGCACGAGGCAGCCCAGCCAGAGAGAAAAAACACACACACACACACACACACACACACACACACGAAGAGGGTTTCTTTGTTTGAGTCAGGGTCGGTTCAGCATGGCACAGCAAAAACATCAGATAATGCAAAGCAGCTTTGGCCGGTTTAAAAAATGTGTAAAAAAACAGCTAATCTTTTTACACAACAGCAAAACGCGGCTACAAATCCCGACACTGCACAAAAGAAAAATATTGTAATCTCCCTATAAACCGAGAAGTAGGGCCGATAAAAGCGTGTGATAGTACGGCTCGCCGTGTGCCGCTGTTGACCTGCGTTTATGCGCCTCCGGGGACGGAGTCAGCCGTCCCTCTGTCCCCCGTTTTCTAAAACAAGCGGAGGGAAAACAAACTGGGCCGGAGAACACGGTGTAGTGCTTCGGTGCGCGGCTCCAAGAAAAAATCAGCCTCTCTCCTGGAAGAGCTGGCACTCGCCCAAAGGATCGCAGGAGCATTCACACACAAACATGTTGGGAAACTTCATGTGGACTCGCGCTCGGCCACATAAACACAGGGACAGCCTTATCTGGGAAGGAGGGGTGGGGGTGGGTTAAGGCAGCACGAGGAAGGAGAAAACAGTTAAAAAGACAGGTGAAGGACGAGGAGGACGGGGTTTGCACGAGACAAAGGCAGAAAGGCGTGAGACAAAACGGAACGCGTCTGGCTGTCGACACGCTGGAAGGGAAACGGATGAGGAAGTGGCTTTGAGGTGCACTGAGGCTCAAAACAGACGTGAAAACAGAACGTTCTTTTTCTAATTTCAACACAGACCAGGGCTGGGTGACATCACCTCAAATCAATATCACGATTAAATCGACATTTTACATTTACTTGGCCAATGGTTTCGATGATTTTGTTTTGGGGATTTTGACGTGATTGCTGCGGTGCTATTTCGGCCCATTCTGCACTCCAGTCCTTATATGTGTGCGGCTCTGAACCTGCTTACAAATGCACATCATTTTGCACATCATGCTCATGTAATCTGAACGGCTTGGGCCTGCTTATTGTTGTACTAAAATTATCATAATAAATTCATCGTAAATTGTACACTGAGAGACAAAAAGGGACCGCTCTAACTGGGGCCATAACTGTTGACCAATTTTCTGAATTTTTACACTGATGGATTCAGAATTTAATTTGCTGTTCAAGACTGTTTTATTGCGTGCCACACCTTATATGAGTAGCTACAAGACCTTGCGAAAATGATTAAAAATGGTTCGCGTTATTTGCTTGAAACCTTTTATAATTTTGTAATTGCAAAATTGGAAATAACAGTTGCTGAATTTGGTCAAAAAATGACAATTTTATTGCTCATTATTCCCAAGTTGTCATGTGACTTTAGTATGAAAACAGGGTGTTTGTGATCATTGCCATTGCTCAAGAGAATGCACTTACATGTTCAGAATTTAATTCTGAAGGCAACAGCGAATGTGAAAGTAGATTTTGTTATGAGTGATGAGCAAAAGTCCAGAGGTTCTCCTTTTCTGACTCACAGTGTACACTGTGTCCTGTTCTACTGTCTTGTTTCTTTTGTCTGCCCTAAAGCACAACCAGTTCTGGCAATAAAGTGTCCTGTTCTGATAATGAAGAGGTGGACAATGATATCGAGCATTAAACAGCTTTAAGTTAGGCATTATAACAACATCATAAAGTTAGTTATTACAGAATTATTACCGGGCTCAGGTGAAGCCAGACGTCATACAGCATGGCCTCAGGTTTAGGAGGTTCAACGCGTTTCCTTAAATCATTTTAAAATCCCCAAAGATAAGATACGCTCTCTTTCAGAAAAATGTACAGTACTGTGCAAAAGTTTAAGGCAGGTGTGGAAAAAAGCTGTAAACAAAGAATGCTTTCAGAAATATAAATAATGATTGTTTATTTTTATCAATTTACAAAATTCAAAGTGAGCGAACAAAAGAAAAATCTAAATCAAATCAATACTTGGTGTTACTACCTTTTGCCTTCAAACCAGCATCAATTCTTCTAGGTACACTTGCACAAAGTCAGGGGTTTTGTAGGATTATAGTCATTATATTATTTTGTAGGATTATAGTCATGATATTATTTTGTAGGATTATAGTCATTATATTATTTTGTAGGATTATAGTCATTATATTATTTTGTAGGATTATAGTCATTATATTATTTTGTAGGATTATAGGATTATAGATCTGTGGTTAGTTCTCCAAGATGTTTGGAACAACCTACCAGACGAGTTCCTTCAGAAACTGTGTGCAAGTGTACCTAGAAGAATTGATGCTGTTTTGAAGGCAAAGGGTGGTCACACCAAATATTGATTTGATTTAGATTTCTCTTTTGTTCATTCTCTGCATTTTGTTGATTGATGAAAATAAATGATTAACACTTCCATTTTTCAAAGCATTCTCTGTTTACAGCATTTTTTCACACCTGCCTAAAACTTTTGCACAGTGCTGTGTGTATGCCAGCTTTAAATGTAGAGCATGTCTACAGTAACCAAAAATAAAATGATCAATAATTAATCGCAATCGAGGTAAAATGTTCTCTGAATCGTGATACTGATATTGAGATCATATCGCCCAGCTCTAGTCAAGCACTTGACAATCAAAATGTAAAAATTCCTTATGTATCAATGAAATGTTTCATAAGACTCTGAACAAACCGAGCGTTTACAAGATTCACATAGTTATACCGTGACGTTAAAATCACGTCACCTTGTCAAAGTTTTTCCACTCCACAAAAATAACTAATAACTGCCATTTCATGAGTTAAGTGTGAAGTGGGCGCTCGTAGACTCACACACTCGAGAACGGCCTCCTCATTCACAGTCGTGTGACTCACTCCCCGGCCTGGCTGGTTTGAGGGCAGAAATAGCAGCCGCATCACGCTAGGTCATATTCCACTAACGGAATCCGCTCTCTCTTTCACCTCCGCGGTCAAATCGCCGCGCCAGGACGAGAGCGCCGAAAATATCTCCCCTGACATCAACGAGACAAAGAGATCAGCAGGCTAATCCGACGCAAATCTGCCTCTCCTCTCCCTCAGGCGAGAATAAAACCTGCGGCTCGGGTCGCGCTCAATGGCTAACCGCAAGTTGCGATGCTGCTAACTTAATTACTTTCCTATCAGTAGCTAAGCTACTTTTAAAAAGCTGTTAAACGCAGCTAGCGTTTTCTACGAGTAGCTGTGAAGTAGGGATGCACCGAAATGATTTTTTTTGGCCGAAACCGAAAACCGAAAATGAGGAAACACTTGGCCGAAAATCGAAACACCGAAATAAATTATTATACCAATTTTTTGTAATATTGCCGTTATGGCTGCGACTGTGTGTACTTACCTCACTAAAGTCAAGCACTGCAACTGCATAAATTAATATTCATGGTTCAAAGAATAAATCTGTTACAAAACTATGAATATTTAGCATTCAAACAATGCACAATATAAAATAAAATTTGAAATAGAATATTTTACTTGGCCCCACATGAAAAAAAGCAAGATAAAAGCAAGATAGCTGAAATATTATACAATCGAATATCTTCTCTCATAAAACAAGTGAATTCAAGTGCATTTTAATATTCTGAACGAAGTGCATGAACAAAGTGCGTTCAGAACAAGTGCTTTAAAAAGTGTTGAAAGATATAACAACATTCTCTGCAGGCCTGTAACAAAATCGTGTATTAAAACACTAAAATGAAAACTTTCTTGCCTTTTCAAAAACGTCCGCCACAGACTGTGCTTCACACTCTGCACGGCGATCGGGATGTTTTGATTTTATCTGATAAATTAATCCCGACGTTGAGAAAGTCTTTGTGGGTGCAGTCCCGCTAGAAATGTCGGCATTGCACGCTTTATAAACGGCTTTCCGTGTGTCTTTCTTACATATATTGAAATGCGCCCACACGGCAGACATGTTGACTCTAATCCAATCTGGCCCTTGCAGGTTGCGGTTGTTGCTTGTGTCTTCACTGTTTTGGTCGCATTAAAAAAAAATTTCGGCTGCAATTTTTCGGTGGCTGAACATTCAGTGCATCCCAACTATGAAGCTTTTGGCAGCTGCGAGATGGAGTTCAACTTGAGGAAAATGGAAGCAGGAATGAAAGAGCTTGGATGTAGTTAGCTACTTTTACTCTGTAGCTTGTAGTGTAGCTAACTACTATAGTAAAACTGTAGCTCGACTGTAGCTTAGTTACTTTTAACCAGAAGTAGCTTGTAGCTTGAAAAGTTACCGCTTAAAAGGGGCTTCCCAACCCTGCGCTTTCAGCCCGAGTCCAGACAGGAGTCCTCCTCTCCAGGTCTTCACAACTACCTCGAATTACTAGCCTTGATCACTCTCACCTGACTGTAAACGCACCACGTCCTCCACTTCCCGTAGTTAAGGAGCACCGTTCAAATCTGTTCTTTGTGAAGCATTGCTATGTCCTGGACAGCATAGTGAGCACAGTGTTACCTTCTGTTCTTCTAACTACTCATTGATTCATATTTCTGGGTTATTCTCCGTTTCCGCATCCTGATCTGAACTGGTTGATTCACGGGTTTCTGCAAACTCCTTCCTCAAATGAAGGGCCCGCCAAATAGGGCTGACCAAAATCTCACATCGCGATCTGTCCGTTCATATCCCGATAATATTATATATCACAATGTAATTTTCTGTAATTTCAGTGGAACTTTAACAAGCAAGATCTTGTGTCTTTGTGCGCTCAGCTGTGCCTACACGCACTCCTGTGGAACGCCAAACAGACAGTAAGTAAGTTTTATTAGTTACTCACAGTTTTTAGCGGTGCTTTTTACGCCATTTTAGCAGTTACGCCGTTATGCCTCTTTTCGAGGGGCTTTAGTAACTTGTGGTCAAACTGCGCTTATTACACCATAAAATGTCTATAAAAGGTGGAGCTTTTTACTGCACTCTGCTGCGTGCGTTTAAGACGAACTGTGGTACCTTTGGTGTTCCATAGATCTGAGCGTGCGTTTAGGCAGTTGAGCGTGGACAGACACAAGATGTTGCCTGCGACGGTTCCACTGCGTGCTCAGAATTAAGGCACAAATGTAACGCCACAGTATTCCCTGTGCCTACATGCACACGGCTCTGCTGCGACTACTGCAAACTCTCATCAAACCATGAAGGAATACTGCCGTAAACGGTGTCTTTTGCAACACCGCAAAATAAACGACAGAGTATAACATGAAACGACAGATGTTCTGATTTCGTCGCCCGATATATTTCCACGTAATCGTTATATTGCGTTTTTGTTTGTTTCCAGATGCATCTGGCCGACTCCGAAAATCTCCTCTTTGAACAGCCGAGGCTTGTGGCGGTTCACGGCGTTATCACACCCCGTTCAGGCCGTGATTTGTGGGTGTGTGTGGAGCGAGTCTGCGGCGTTGTCACACTCACCCTCCGCAGAGCAGGAACTCGCTAGACGGTCTGCGGCCGCCGGCCCCCATTGGCAGATCGTCTGTGGAGAAAAGCAACAGTGAGGAGTTTGCGCCCTGTTTTTCTAATCTGTGCGATATTCTCGTCTAAATGTGTTCACTAAGCGTCGACCGAATGTCGGCCGTTATCGTTGTCAGTGTTGACCAATTTTGACCAAGTAATTACAAGGTGCGCTACTGTGGCTCCACTGCCATCTCTTCTCTCGTTTGCTCTCGACTCGCTGCTTCATTTAACGTTCTGCCCACAACGGTCTCTGATTGGCTATATTTCACATAAGTAGTAGCCAATCAACGCTGAAGCCTTGTTGTCACCACACTCACACACGAGCGCAGCTCCCAGAAGGAGACGAGGAGAGAGGAGAGTTTCAGCTGAGCTTGGTGTTTGTAAAATAAAACATTTCGACAGGTTTTCTTTTTTTTGTGCATCTGAAAAAACTCTACTGCTCACCATATGAGTTGCTGTATTATCAAGAAAACCTCTGTGCCTCCTTCGCCAGTACCGTCTAACGGTTTTACTTCAATTTGTTTTTTAAGAAAGTTGAGGCATTTAAAAAGTATAATATACCACTGTAAACTTGAAGCATAACCTAATGTTTCTGCCCAAACAGGGGTGCGTTTCCCAAAGGCACAGTCCATAACTACTAACAAAGTGGACATTAGCAACTAACATAGGGTCCTGTTGCATAAAGAACGGCCCAACTCACAGGACTGCTCTCCAGAAAGGTGAGGCACCAGCACAAAGTCGTCGGTGTCGCAGGACGAGTTCTTGCTGCTGGTGCTGCCTCCGGACTCTTTGGACAGCTGCAGGTAGTTGGGCGGCCCGAGGGGAGGCGAGGAGAGAACGTCTTCGGGCAGAGTCTGCATGTCCGGCAACGACTGCGGGCAGGACGGAGGGAAGAAAATAAATAAGAATGACCCCGAGCTGATTCGGAAAGTGCTATGAATATTAGTCCTGTTAAAGTTAATATTTTGAATATAATATTTGCACGCTGGGACATTCTGTAGTTTATTATAATGAAAAAATATGTATTTTTGCCAAACAGAAATTGACATCAGGAAAATAGTTAGATACACTCTGAATACTTTTTTGCACAAAATCACAACTTGGACGACCGCATCAGGTTTGTTCTCTAGAGTTCAGCAATACGTGCATAAGTGTACAGGCCGAGCTCTCGTAAAAGGCGGGGTTGGGCGACATATTGAACCTACTTGATATTTCTCGGCTTGTTCTACATGTGATGTGGTTAATGACTATATTGTGGATAACGAGTACAAATCTGCAGGATAAATATTGCGATTTTATTTTTAGGTCATATCGCCCAGCACTACTCGTCAGGTTAATCGACAACTGAACGGCAAACTCACCGGAGGAGAGACGTAACGGCAAGACGGCGAGCTGCCGCAGGTGCTGTCCGACACCGACCCGGGACAAGCGGGCACTGGCATGGGGCAGGCTGGGAAAAAAAAAAATATATAATATTCACAAATATTCACAATCTCATTCGGCAGTTAGTCTTTCTCCGGCTGGTAAATATCTCTTTCATTGTGTAATCGCTCACATTTTTTGATATTCGACGTCGGCTCCAGGAAGGGATGACTGAAGAAAGTGTCTGGAAAGCAGAGTTGAGTGAGTAAAACGGCAATGAATAATACAAGCTCCACTAGAGCTTAACGACCTCGGCCAGAAGTGGATTCATCGCTCACCGAAATCCATTCGGTCCTTCTGGTTCCTCTGCAGCAGGCCCAGCAGCAGGTCGGTCAGCTGGGGAGACGTTTCCCTCGGGATGCTGGGAAGCAGGAAGGAAGCGGGGTTTCGTTTAGTTTAGTCCTTATTACAACGCGGCGGCGCGAGTGCCGTCGGTCACGTCTTCGAAAACAGACGGCCCTGCGAAATAAACTTACTTTGGCACCAGGGTCTTGTTTTTCTCGTAGAACATCCTCAAGTCCTGAGGGCTGTTCGCCTGTAGAGAGAAGAAAGCGATTAAAGAGTCTCAACACTGAAAAATCAAGCCCTAGATCAGCTAAGATTTTGATCTGCTTCATGGTGGATTTGCTGCTTGTATGGTTTTTTAAGCCGGTCGAGGGGTCAGAACGGTCAAAACTGTTTTATAAAACTAATATTTACATAGACATTTACAGCATTTAGCAGATGCTCTTCTCCAGAGCGACTCCCATTTCCTAAAGGAGAGTTTCCCTGGAGCAATTTAAAATTAAATGTGACCCTCCACGGCAAAACCAGTCGCTTGTCACAACGGAGGTCTCCGAGAAAAACAAGCGTTTATGTTGCGCGGGGTAAAATGTTGGATTTTTTGTTTTTAGTGTTTTGAAACAGTGGAAGGTCTATACTGTACTGTTGTGAATTAATTTGGCTGAAAAACCTTTCCATCCTAAAAACGTGACTTTCTTGAGGTGAGGAATTCAATTCCAGCAGAATGTTAAAAGTTTGTGTTTTGACCGCTCTACTTCAATATTTACGCTAAATCCACTGGTTGACTAGCGTGAAGATATTTCTCCGGAATCCATCTCCGTCTCCCGAGTTCAGTTAACCTAACGCAGGTAGGCTATCCGTGTGGCTGTAAATGCAGCGTAGGCTAGCGTAAATGCAAACGTAGCCGCGACCGCACCAAGCGTCTGTGAGTGCTACGGCGATAGTCAACTTCGACGGCAGATTTCTCCGTTTCTCACTTGGCGTGACAGGAGAAACCCGACTCCTCTGAATGTTGATATCTCAGTCATATGTCGTCCCATTCATTCCATATAGGTATCGTTCTGAAGCTTGATTTATGCCCTTTCATGAAAACACAACTCAATTTTGAAAATTTGCGACAAGCGACTGGTTTTGTCGTGGAGGGTCACAAATGTCTCTGCTCAGGGGCCCAGTGCTGATAGCGATGGAGGTAGGATTTGAACCTCTTGGTGTAGAGGTAAGTGACCTAACCATTAGACCACACGAGTCACTACCACTACCAGAAGGAGACCTACTCGGGCACTAAAATTGGACTTTCAACACCAAACACAGAAAAATATGCTTTCTAACACCGAGACAACCGAGAGTGAGGCATCTGCCAACGTATTCATCACGCTGTCGTATCGCTATCATCACTGCAAGACTGAACAAGCTGATGTTGAAGCATTGTGACTCAGGGACCATCTATAATTGGTATTCTTGGTGACCAGCTCCAGGTTGTAGGAGTCACAAACGGTAGGAATAAACATACTGGATGATTTACAAGCTTGACAGCATTTTGGGCTTCATTCATCAACCGTTGTTAAAGGAGAATTCTGGCGTTCCTCACTGTTTTCTTCAACTTTTTCACTCCTGATACTGATGCCAATACTGGTGTTGTTAAGGAAATCAAACAGTATAATAGCGTGATGTGCTTTTGGGGTTGTGTGTGTTGCGTTGCTTGTTCTGCTCATGGTCATCTCAATATGTAGGAATTAGTGTGAATGTTAACGTGTTAGCAACTATGCTTTTGGGAAACTCACCCCAGATCGGCCTAATGCCACCGATACCCGAGGCAGCTATTTGAGTCGTTATTGGACCGATATGCCATCCATGTATTGGATCAGTACATCCCTAGCTTTTGTTCTTCAAGGATTCATCGTTATAAGAACAAACTTGTGAGCTGTTTGCCAGTTTAAGAAGAAGTTCAACGTATACTTTTCTTAGTAACTTGAAGAAAACACTTACGAAGAGATTTTTGAATTTCAGCTTCAGGTTAGAGAGATCTTTCACCAAGTAAGGACCGCTTGGAACAGACACTGACCTGAAAGGGCGGCTTGCCCACCAGACACTGATATATAACCGTCCCGATGCTCCAGAGATCTGCTTTGGCGTCGTAGTTCTGGGACATGATCACTTCCGGGGCCTGGAGGCCAGATGAGGTGGCATTATAGATTCAAGACTTTTAAAGAAACGTGCTAGAGGTCAGAAAAGAGGCAGTGAAGCCTGCGCCGGAAGCTCACCATGTACATGGGCGACCCACACAACGTAGCTGCCATCATGTTGCTCTGGAGGTATCGTGCGAAGCCAAAATCGGCTGCGGAACAAAGAGAGAGAGAGAGGGGGAGAGACGGCATCAGTACGGCATCAGTACGGCTGAGTTATTATTAGCATCGTGAGATTTCTCATGTGTGTTGTGGCTTTGCACCGTGGAGACAATGGCAAGAGCTGAATAACCCAAAAACAGCAGAGTGACAGAGAACAGACTTGTAGATTTACAGAAGGTGCAAGTCGTGGATTGCTGGGTCATGTTTTGTTCTGAGGTGTAAATCACGATACAATATTATGAATACACGACTGGGGACTGCTGAAATCACCAAGGCTGCTACGATACGATTTCCTTTTGATTTGATACATGTAGGGCTGCAACAAATGATTATTTTTGTAATCGAATAATCTATCAATTAGTTTATCGATTAATCGAGTAATTGGATACTTTTTTTTTTTTTAAAGCAAAAATGACAATACATTTGTTATTAGGCTTATTCTAGTGTGAGTAGAAGTTAGGGAAAATCTTAATAAATGGCTGTATTGTGAGTGGAGCGCTGGTTGATGTGGTTATTTATCAGCTGAAATATGCGTTTTGTCTGTAATAAAGGGGACGTTTTGATGGAAACAGAGCGTTTTAGCGAGTAATGGCGCTAACGCGGGTGCTCACGCTTTCACAAACAGCAAGCGTGTTTACATCGCAAAACGCATTTACTTCTGTTTTTGTGCACGGAATATCTCACAAATACGTTCACATACAGAGGGATCTATTCTCGTTTTGATCGCGCCACTGAAAATATTGTGCGTCATTAATAAGCGTCTGTGTGAAACACAAGCGGCGCATGCTGTAGCGAGTAAAATGACAAACGAAGCTTCGATTCTAGGAAATTTGCCTCGACCATTTTTTGTAATCGAATTATTCGAGTTATTCGAATAGTCGTTTCAGCTCTAGATACATGAGTCAGTGAAATACATGATAATGATCTGTGTTGGCGCCTGCCCAGGGCTGGTCCCCGGGATAGACTCCGTTCTCCGGATAGGCTCCGGTCGCCGCGACCCCGATAAGGATTAAGTGGTTTGCATGATGAATAAATGAATGATCACATATGCGATAATGCAAAAAAATGCAGGGACCTACTTTGGAGGATTAAAGGGATTTGTTCCCTAAATACATAAGAAATCTATGAAGTAATCAGCACACACACAGGATGTAAAGCAGGCTTTAGGTTTGCTCATAATGGTCACTTTTCCAACTTGTTTGGCAACTAAAAAAGTTGGAAAGACTCAAGCTGGTTAAAAGTAAAAGTCAACATTTACATTTAAGCAGATGTTCTAGATTCTTTGATTACAGAATTTGCCGTTGACATTTCCCACTTCCCAGGTCCTTTGAACGCACCATTAAACCAACTTGATTTATTTCTACACCCAAAGTCAGCAAAGGTTAATTACCGATTTTGATTCGAATGCCACTAATGCTGGACTTCTTGCGGCCGGTGTAGGACAGAAGGATGTTCTGGGGTTTGAGGTCTCGATGGATGATTCCCTTGCTGTTTAGGATGCGCATGGCTGCTGCGATCTGCTGCAGAAAAACCCTCAAGGTGTCTTCGCGCAGCGTGCCCTTGGCTGAAACAAATGAAACAGAGATGCATTTTTGTAGAGAAACACTCGCGTACAGTCATTACAGAAGTGCTTGGTGATCTGAGCTACCTCAAGCCCAGTTCAAATGACCCAAGCTACTTTTAAATGATACTTATGATTAAAAGTAACCAAAGGCGTGTGTACACATATGCAGATATTTTTATAAACACATTTTTTAATATGTCTGGGTCTTTTGTTTGTTTCACTTCTCTCTTGTTAGCCAATCAAAATAGAGGAAGGGCCGGGGCGTACACTGTCAAGAAGTCACTACAAAAGGTGGCATATCTGGAGCAGCTGGAGAAGATTTCATGCACCCAACCTCGTCTCGAAGACGTGAGAATCTATTTCAAATGATGCCACTAGAGCTAAGAAGCGATTTCTCTCCATCTTGTCGGAAAAACTAGCGATCTCAAAGAAACATGTTGAACACGGGAGTGCCTGATGGCGCTTTTCATAACTTAGCAACAACGAGCGCTGAGAGAAAGCAGAAAAAACGTGTGGTGGACACAGGCTCTTAACACAACATGACACAGCTCGAAGTCCCTCGTTACTACAACACTCGCTAATCCACTGAGCTGCTAAGAGGATTCTCTCCTCCCTTCCCCAAAATCTACCCGGTAAACAAATCAGTTACAATCACAACGGACCAAATATTTGTTCCAAATCCCCAGCTGCAAGAACGAAATCCCTGCTGTTCACCCACGACCGAGAGCATTGTGTAACCGAGGAAGGTTATGTAATTAGTAAAGGTGGAGGTGGGGTTCGCGAGTCGCAGGGCATGACGCCAGATGACGTCGAGTGCCACCTGCGCAGAAAAACAGAAACTCCAACACACTGATAAAAACACACACTGAACAACAGGCTAGAGTTCATTCTCCAACACCGCACTCGTCCTTGTACTCGCACTCAACAAACACGAGGTTTGGGAAACTCGTCGAGCGTGGCATAAACCGTTAAAAATAAATTCCTCCAATGTCACTCTGACTCATTTCCACCACGGAAAAAAAGCAGCCGACGGCGACCCGTTATTGACGTCGGAAGCCGAATATATCTCCACGTTAACAAAGATAAGAGCAGGGATCGATGCCCTTTTTTTTTTTTTTTTTTTACAGCTGCTGGAACGTTCTGACCAGAAGACGTCATAGAAACGTCCAAACGTCATAAAAACCACATGGAGAATGACACCCCGAGCAGGAAAAGGGTGCCACAGATTCATTGAGTACATCAAACAAGCTAATTAGCCTTTGGTACGTGAGTGTGCCATGCTGAGTTCTAAATGCACATCATAATTTAGGAGACAGAGAGAGAGATGTGACCTTTGGAACTGACTGCTGAGGATGAGAACAGACAGAGACACCAGCCAGCGTTGCAGCTGTACCAGCGCTACTGTATCTCTTTACATTTACACTCAGCATTATTATTATTATTATTATTATTATTATTATTATTATTATTATTTAATCAGTGCTTACCTTGTAAATAATCGGCCAGATCCCCTCCATTGCAATACTGCAAGAGGAGACACAACATGATCAGTTCTAACATCAGTCGTAATTAGGGATGCACCGATCTTACTTTTTCAGTTCTGATACCGATACTTGGGCTTTGGGTATCAGCTGATCCCGGGTACTGATCCAAAACCAGTGTTTTACCTTCACAGCACTAAGAGGATTTGGGGCGTTTGTCTACACCTTTGTTTTTAGGCTTATATTATAGTGTTTGTGTAGAAGTTAGTCATGCCTTATGTTGTTGTGTTTGGGACATAAGGACAGTGTCTGTTTTTTTGGATTTTGGAATCATTTTTGACATGATGGCGTTCCACACAATAATGTGATCAAAAAACTACTCAATAATCGATAAGAGAATTGATAAGGAATATTCATTCATTCATTATCCAAACCGCTTTAATCCCAACTGGGGTCGTGGGGGGACCGGGCAGCCTATCCCGGGAACTTTCGGGCGCAAGGCGGGGACCAACCCTGGGCAGGCGCCAACACGCCGCAGGATGAGGAATACGATTGATAGAAAATCTTATCAATTGCACACCCAAATACAAAAAACGCCCCAAACGGATCGAAACATCGTGATCCCTCCTTTCCTGCAATCAAGAATCATTTTCTATCATGTGACTGCATTAAGTGCATGTCGTTGTCTGATTTTTCTGACCACTACTACTCTGCAGAGTTTTTGCACTAGAAACTAAGCTCCAACTCTAAAACGTGCTGCCTATAGCGGCGTGGGGTGCTTCTATAGACGTTATTGATATGCACAAGTTCTGTCCATTTTTCCCTCTGTTTTCTCCCCATAGACTGGAGCTCAAGTTTCGACGCTTTATCCGTTCTTCATAAAGCCACAAAATTCAATGTGATTCGAGGGCTCGTGGGCCTCTTCAAAAATCTGTGACACACTGACATTTTCATGCGGAAATGCAGCTCTAGTTAGTCATTACACACAAGCTGTAAGAACGATATTTCACAGTAAAGTTAGAGCTGATCAAAGCTGATGGAAACGTTTTCTTAATTTTTGGGAGATACAGCCTTCCTTGAAAACGTATTTTTAGAAAAGCCACTCGAGGTGGTCAGTTTGTTTTGCTGCTACTCTAGAGTTGAGCAACACCACCAGGACCAGTCAGGACTCACCGAGCCATGTGACTCAGCTGGATAGATAGATATAGTGATGGAAGAGGAATGGGGAGGGGGGAGTGATGGACACACACACACACACACACACACAGTGGTATACTTACCTCCATTACTAGGAACACGAAATTGGGCGTTTCCTAGAAGAAACCAGAAGACAGCAGTGTTTCTCATTAGACACATCATTGAGTGCTGACCACGCATTATTAATTTCAGTCGAGCACAGCAGTCAGAGATTCTTTTGGCACAAACAACCTCTAAACGTGTCTTAACACTGCTGGTATTATGATCTTACATCTGAAGTTCTGCCAAGAACCAAAAAATTCAATATGTGACAATTCAGCAAATATCACATGACATTTTTATTTCAGAGCTCAATCTAGAGCTGCAGCAAGTAATCAATTAAATAAATAGATTCAAATGGATTATTAAGATAGTTG
Organism: Distichodus sexfasciatus; assembly: GCA_032718565.1. NCBI lineage: Eukaryota > Metazoa > Chordata > Actinopteri > Characiformes > Distichodontidae > Distichodus > Distichodus sexfasciatus. The sequence continues at coordinate 84,665 of JAVGVS010000076.1, forward strand.
GCAACTAATGTAGTAATGGATTAGTTGGGTCTAGGTTATTATACACACACGTACAGTGGCTACTCCCTAATGTGTGGTCAGTAAGCTAACCAAAGCCGCAGTGGCAGTAAAGCAGCATTAAGCTGGACGCCGACCGTCATAAAAGATGAATAAGAAGGAGACGAGAACCAGTGCCGTGTCTTGCCGTCACTGAAACGATGTAAACACACGTGCTGTTTGTTAGAACACGACTCTCTCAGGGAAGTCATTCACTAAAGTGTCCAGTTCGGTCAAATCTTCACATTTATTACGAGGGCTGGGTTCAAAAAATCGATTCACCAATCAATATCGATTCTCGTTGGAAAAATACGATATTGATTAAAAGATTCGTGGATCGATCTTTTCCTGCGGCTATGCACTACTTCTCGCGACCGCGCAAGGAGAGCTATAAAAACGTGAGACCGGCGAAACCCAAACCAAACAGAGCCATGGCTGAAGCTGCTCCGCTCAAATCACCGTCTGGCCTAAAGGCCAATGTTTGGCAACACTTCGGTTTTAAAGCAAGTTATTTTATAATCAAGCAAAACTAGTATTGACGCAAAGAAATCTCTAAATAAATCGATATCGAATCGAATTGAATCGGATCATGACCTTGTGAATCGGAATCGAATCGATTCAGGAAATCAGCAACGATACCCAGCCCTATTTATTACAGACAAAACTCATATCTGATAAATAACAACCACCAGCGTTCTAGTCACAATACAGACATTTACTTGTTGTGATGTTTTCAGTGATTATTCCGACACGTGTCCACCGCGTTATTGGGACGCGACTCTCATGTGGAATGCTGTCTGGCACAAAAATGTAGTTCTCTCCCAGAAATGAGTCAATAATGAGATATAGGCCAAAATGAGTCCAAATTGGTTAAAAATGGACAATTTTAGATTTTGCATGATGTGTTAACTGGGCAGGACTCACTGGGGAACATGTCAGGTATTAAAGCTTAATAAGTGGCAAAATACGGGACAGAAGCCAAATAGAGAGGATTTACGGGTGACGTGTAGAGAGTTATGAGTGACAAATCTGATATTAGAATTCACTTCAAGGAAAAGTGACTTAACGGCTACTGCTCAGCCTGCACTAAAAGTGTAAATCACAGGTTTCAACATGTTACCCTACTGTATTGTTTCAGCGGATGATATCACAAAGTCTGCTACGATACAGTTTCCATTCGGTTCAGGAGCCACTGGTCATTGTTAATCCATAGACTTTAATATGGAGTTGGCCCAGGCTCCAGCAGCTTTAACAGCTTCCACTCTTCTGGGAATGCTGTCCACGAGGTTTAGTTAGCTATGTGTTTGTGGGAATTTTGGACCATTTCTTCCAGAAGAGCATTTGTGAGATCAGCCACTGATGTTGGACGAGAAGGCCTGGCTCACAGGATGACTCGGAGTTCCTCCAGGTCCACTGGGGATCTGGTTAGCGGACATGGGAAGAGATGGATGAGTGCAGCCAGCGGAAGGGGGATGGAAGGATGGGGCAATGAATGACGGGAGGAGGAGGAGGGGAATCTCTAGGTCACCGTCCACCGAGTCCATTAGAGCGATTACATAAAGAGCCGCTTGGCGTGCGAAAGAGAAGAGCGAGGGTATTGACCTACCATGAGCGCCATGACGACGACGTCACCCAATGTGTAAATGGCTGACACCACGTGCTTAACACTTTGAGCAATCTTTTCTGATGACGCACCTGGGCTTGGGCGATAGGATCTCAAATCAATATCACCAATATGAGATGCATTCTCTGGGCAGTAATATATATATATTTTTAATCCATCCTTTTTTTTGGCTTTTATCTTGCTTTTTTTGACAATACTTGTTTTCAAAGCCAAAAAATAATGACGTGATTTCAATTTTCCACTCTGTCAGTCAGTCATTATCCAACCTGCTTAATCCCAACCGGAGTGGCGGTTACCGGGAGCTGTGTGCTCAAATTAAAATTTTATTAAAGGTTTAGAGTAGGGGTGCTGGAATTATTGGCATAATCGATGCAACGCAATGTAGACGTGGTCGATTCTGCGTCGATGCAGACCAGAAGGTTTTCAATACAAAAAAGTACTCCCTCCCGCACTCTCCACCCTGAGTAGTGGTCCCTAGGACAGAGGCAGTTGAAAGCCCCTGGATTATATCATAATCACGTTGCTTGCTGATTTTCTGGCTACAGCATAACAAATTCAAGTTAAAAAGAACTAGCAACTAGCTATCTGTGCGCAATGTGAAGTAATGTAGAAAATTTGATGGCATGCATCGTGTTCATCAAGCTATCGCATCGAATCTAATCGAATCAAAGCGTTGACCTAATAATCCTAATTGTAATCGAAACGAATCAGGAGACCAGTGAAGGTTCACACCTCTAGAGTCTAAACAGTACAAATGTGAACTAGGGCTGGACGAAATTGCAAAAATGGTATTGCGATATTTTGAAGAAATACATGTTTTTATCAGACGACTTGAATAGCCCCGAGAAGAAGGAATGGAAACTATCGCACCGATTTCTCTTGCAGATGTGTTGGAACTGGGCGAGTTTTCCTTTGGTACCAAGCTGCAAAAGATTGTAAACATGGATGCACATGCTGGGATGTGACTACTGCACATGGCCACCACTGCTGAAAAGAGTTATTGTGCAACCCTCGTGCGGGATTCACATGCTGTCCACTCCGGCTGCATAATTCCCTGATCTGTCTGCTGGTTGAACTTTTTTCTACTTGGCGAAAGTCCACTCTTCGTCTCTTGCCTAACGACTGCTGTATGACGTGGCTCTGACCCAGCAGTGTAGAAGCTTTTTATTACATAAACACTGCAGTTATGAAAACAGGAACAAGGACTTTTATGCAATGCACTAGCCAGGTCTGATATGATAACCTGCTACTTGATGTACACAAAAACAAAATACAAAAACACCTGGGGTGAAGCTACTGTATTTATAATATCTTGTGAAAATGAAACTGGTATTTACAGTAATACTGTACGTTCTGTGTGGAGTTTACATGCGCTCCTCGTGTTCCCGTGGGTTAGTAATATTCTAGGGGGAACTGCAGCGATTGCTTAGTGCACCTTCACACTCACGCTGGGTTTTAAAGGGTTAAAGCACAACATGAACCCTTAAAAAGCTCAACTTTCTTTGCATGCCAGCAGCCGACTCTCAAGCTGTAAGACAATGACCCCTGAGTTACATAAGAAGAGTTACGTTTACACGAGACGGCGTTTTACAATGCACAAGTTTAAAAGAGCCACATATGTGCCTGTCAGTCGATGTCCACTTCTAGCTTCAAATGTACATTTATATATTGTTTATTCCATGTGCCCTATCTGTTCTTTGTTCTCTATTTCTTGTTGCACTGTGTAAACTGGAGCCACGTCTTCTCGTCTCTCTGTATATCTGTACAATATATAGAAGAGATGACAATAAAGTTTACTTTGACTTTGAGTAGTTTTTGTGAGTAATTTGTCATTTTTGAAGTAGTTTTTGCAATAGGAAATTTTACTTTTACTCAAGTACATTTTGACCCAAGTATTTCACTTTGCTACACTGGAAAAAAAACCCATTACTGAGTAAAAAATGAAATGCGTAAAAATAAAAAATCCGCCTGAGCTGAAAGGAAATTGCGCAGACGTTCGTGCAACATTCCCGCTATTTTAATGTAGCCTATCGTTGGATGATGGCTGGTGCTGTACAAAAGGTAGTTTGCACATTATACCTCTCGACAGGCTGTAAACATTATGCAGTTAATTTGTCAATGATATTTTCTATAAAAGTGTTATACAGTGTTACTATGGCATCGCTCTGTTGTCTTTAACATGTGAGTGTCCCGGACACTTTGAGTTTGGTTCTGCAACTTATGCCACTTGTACTTGAACGTGTTTTATGGGGTGGTCTGAACAAAGTTTGCACATTATACCGCCTAAAAGTTGATTAAAAACAACTAGTGCTGGATTGGATTTATGACTAGTCCTTTTTTACATCAAATAATTGAAAGTAACTAAGTAACTTTTACTCAAAGTAAATTTTAAATTAAGTACTTTTTTACTTTTACTCGAATAGATTTTTAGACGGGTACTTTTACTTTTACTTGAGTAGAATTTAAGCAAAGTAAAGTTACTTTTACTTAATTACAATTTTTCAGTACTTTTTCCACCTCTGGGTAATACACACCATTCCTTGAAAATGCATTACGGGGAACACAACTTGGAAATGTTTGAGACAGTGGAATGTTGTTGCGTTGGCTTGTTGTTGACAGCTGTGCCTTTTTTTGGAACATCTTGTCATAAATCGAGAAGACAGAGAAAGACCGGAACACACTGTTAGAGATGGAACAACGGCGATGTACGTGGAGGGAGAGCACAAACAGTGCCGGCTTTCTTCATCAACACACAGATGTGCTTCCACACATGCAAATATATTATTCCAGCTGTGAAATCATGCACATCAGTCACACAGCAGGAACGCACAACCTCCTCCTGTAAGACGAATCAAATCAAACGCGTCAACTTCTACAGCTCTGTTTATTCGACTCATTTACAAGAAAAGTCTGAGAACACAAGTGGGGTCCAAGCAAAATCGTAAAATAGCACGGAGCGCACTATTTCAAACAAAATCAAAAAGGTAAAGTTCATATACCATATAGGTGTGTTTGCTAGGTTAGTCTCGGCTAAACTGTTAAGCAAAAATGTCTCCAAAGGTAGGCTAGTCTAAGGTAAATTGAGATGCGCATTGAATTGTGCTTACACATGTTTCTGTTTAATGTTCGTTCGCTAGGCTTGTAAATCATGTGGAAAAATCAGGGGAAAATGGTTTTAAACGTGTATTTTTGAGGGCCAGGATTAATTACATTGATTCTTATGGGGAAATTAACTTCGAACCGTCGTCTCAAACGGATTAAGTCTGAGGCACCACTGTATTACAAAAAGTAGGCAAATTACACAGTTTTTTCCAGCTATTGTGAAGCACTAGTTCACATTTTGCACCGTCCGGATATTTTTTCTGCTCATGGTTCAGAGTTTTCAGCGCAATGCTTTATTAGCTCTCCTCAGTGTTCAGTGTTAAAGGAATAGAGCTATATGTATATGTCTCACAGTAAAAAGGTCAGTTTTGTGTCACCAAAAACACTCATGTTTTTTTCTCTCCCCTGCCCACATGCAGTCTATAAACAGTCACAGAGTCTACAAGTGGCTCCGGGGAAGGAAACCGGCCATGAAAAACAAAAACACACGCTCGTGATCTCAGCCCGTATTTAAGTAACAAATCCACACTCCTTGACAGACATCAGGCCGAGCGTGAACTATGCAGCTCATTCAGTTTCGCGAGAGCAGATTCCTTCGGGTTTACGCTGCGACGTGCCGGAACGTGAGCCTGCCGCCGGATCTCTAGGAAAACGTGTGAGAATTCCTGAAAAGCTGGAGGCTCCTCCTTTTGCCCCCTTCCACCAGCCACCCTCCTCACTTTCACAAGCCCCGATTCTTCTTCCTGCTCACCCCATCCCCCCTCCTCCTCCTCCTCCTCCTCCTCCCTTTCCAAGAACTGGAGAGAAACAACAAGGCAGAGAGCAGGCGGCTGGGACACTGCGACCTGCAGCAGGAAGTTCAACTTGTGTTTTTCTTTCTTTCTTTCACGCTGACACTCCCACTACCCTACAGGTCCTAACGCTACAGGTCCAATATTACAAACCCTAACTTTACTGATCTGGTGCTGGTCCAGGGTTCAAAACTAAACTTAAGTAATTTGCCAAACGGATTTTCACCAAAAACTGGCTTGAAAATGCTGATTGTTTAGGCTCTGTTTAAAGTGACTGATTACTGAACTCTTCTTTAATTGTCATTGTACACACCAGATTCAAAATGCAACGCAACAATCTCCATACAATAATTACCCTGTAAAACAGGATAAAATACAATACAGAAACTATAAATACAATGTGCAGTGGTAAGGTAGTGACTTGGCAGTAAAATGATCCTGAGCTTTTCCTGGGAGACTGTTTAAGTAATTAGATATCGATGCAGGGCCCATTTACACGTATGCAGATATTTTTATAAAGGTATATATTCTTTATAGGTTTAGGCCTTTCATTTACACGTATCCACAGAATCCAGCGTTTTGAAAAAATCTTCACTTTGGATGGCGTTTGATGTGGCTAAAACTCAAACGCATTTAAAAACATGTTTATAAAAATATCCATATACGTGCAAACCGGCCCTTAGAGTCTGCTAAATGACTACACATAATAAAGAAATCATTTATTAGAAATTGGCCTTAATAGCACGTTTAGACGCTAAATTCATATCGCCGTGTTTTCCGCATCGCAGCTTCAGTGCACCACGCGTCATTCCAAGACAGAAGAATATACGTAAGAACATTTTAACCGCTCCACAAAACAGGAAGACGTAGTTCAGCGAGAGGGGCAGTTACAGCGTTATTACAGAGCGCCGAGTCCCTTCCACACAAAAGCTGTAATTAATTCCTCTGCACAGAGAGAGCTCCAAAGTACAGTCCCATTCAGAGAGAAAAAAGCATGGAGGTAATATTAGCTCCCGCTTCTAAAGAGGTTAGTGGATGAGCGGAAACTATTTTGTTCTGATCAACGAATGAACCAGAGTCTAAGGGGAGTAGATTCGTGAGGCCCGAGCTCCAAACGGCGCAGTTAAGTCCAGAGTGGGATCTAAAACCTTCCTCACAACGTGAGGAAATAGTCCACATAAATCATAAATAGCCCACAATGCTGTAATTGGGTTCAGACTAGTAGGTAGATAGTACTGGGCAACATGACCCCAAATCAATAAAACAATTGCTAGCGTAATGGTCAGGGAGTTCGCCTCGTGATCAGAAGGTCAACTGTTCAATCCCAGACAGGTAAAGGTACTACTGAGGTGCTCATGAGCGAAGTGCCGTCCCCAAGCACTGCTCCCCGGGGGCTGCCCACTGCTCCTTCACGGCTGGATCACATGCAGCGCTCACATTTGGTTGTGGTGCAGTGTGTGCTGTGCTGTAGTGTGTTCACAATGACACTTACTGTATATTATTACTCTATTTAAATCCGTTAATTTTCTTAAGAGCAAGAAATTATATTCTTATTAAAAATGAAGAAACCAAAACTTCCTGTTCAGTAGAATACGTCCTTTAATCACTTTAACCTTCGCAAACAATTGCTTCACGGCATAAATAATGACTTAGCACATGCCTACTAACACTGCACACCACCGTCTTTTAATAGGAAACCGGTGCTGGGGCGTGTGTATTTACGAAGTGACAAGGCGCGTGGTCTAACCGCCAACAGCTGACGAACTGCCGGACGCACCCGCCGAGGAAAAGCTCTGAAGCAGCCAAGTGGGACAGAAATAGCATTTCGCAGGCCCGAAGCGAGCGCGTGACTCCACCCCCACTCAAAAGGAGAGAAAGCATATTTTACAAAACAAACACCTGATCACACCGTCAAGTCGACCAGGTCGTTCGATTAGGGTTGGGCCATTAATCGAAATCTGTATTTAGATTATTTAGGATATTCGGTTTAGTTTTACAGAAAAGAATTCTGTCAATACTTTCTCCAGTGTGTGTTCATGTACTGTTCCCTTAAAAATTTGAGTGATTATTTGTCATTGTGAACACAGCACAGCACACAGTGCACCATATTGAAATTGAGCTGAGTTGAGTGCGAAAAGACAAGATTTTGTTGCAAACGTTCCACTGCGTGCTCAGAATTTTGGCACAAAATAACGCCATACATTTTAAGACAGAAGGCGTGGGCCGTATAAAATCCCACCTCGGACTTTGGACATGCCTGGCACAAGCACTACCTCTCCGACTTACAATAAAGGCAGCATCAAACATCAGCTAAAAATATCGGGCAAATCTAAGCATCGGTTCGGTGCCGAAAACTTAAAAAAATTATTCTGATATGATTCCGATATTATCGTGCATCCCTAGTTCTGACTGTCGGTTTTGAATAATATTCGATAACCGTGCATCCCCACGTCCAACTACGGTCCGTTTCCTACTCTGAAAAACTGTAAAAAGACAATTAAGCCCACACTGGTGGCCAGGAAAGGTCAGGCCGCCTCTCAGAATCTCATTCATTCCGACGTGGACCGTGACGCAAAGCCTGCATTGTTAGCTGTGATGAGACGCAGAGGCGGTGAAGTGGCTCCCACACACCTACACCACCCCACTAATACCCAAAGTGAAAAATATTCCTGGGTGGGAAAACTGCAGAAGGACGAGAAGGAGAAAAGGCGGGCAGATTTACAAGCAGTGGGGAAAGAAAACAGACTTAACCAGCTAATGGAACTGGCTGACTCGCGGCATCTGCCGACAAATTTGTGCTGTATAATCTCGTTTCCTCTCTTACAGTAATAGCATTTGCCAGTTTTTGTGTGATAGTGGAACGGACGGCCGTTGCTTCCTGTTTTTACGGCAAACACAGCACAGAAGACAGATATTTCACTAGCTTTCATCCAGTCTTCCGACTTTTTCTTTGACAAGGTTAGTCAAGATGTGTAACTTAGCTGGAATTAACTTAGCTCCACAGCAGTTGTCTACACGCTTGGAAGACTCTGTGCGGGCTCAGATCTATGGAACGCCAAATCACAATTCGCCTTAAAAGCACCTTACTAGAGTGCCGTAAAAACGTGGAGCATTTTACAACGTAAAAAAAGCAGTGTTTGACCGCAAGTAACTAGAGTGCTGCAAAAAGCAATGTTTTTAATGAATAAAAAGAGGGGTAAAAAACAGGTGTTTTACTGTCAATTGCGTAAAAACGTGTTAATTGTGGCACCTTTGGCGTACCATATCAGCGCGCACAGAGGGTTTTGAACGTGCATGTAGGTTGAGTGCACACAGACACGATGATTTTGCTTGCAAAAGTTTCACTGAATTTACAGAAAATATACTTTATTGTGATATATATCGTTAACAGGATATGACATGAGATACCAGGATATGAGATTTTGGTCATATCGCACAGCCCTAATTAACAGATCTTTATCCGAAGAGCACGTGGTATTTTGGAACTTGGCAGTCACCTCGTGTTCAGCTACACTGAAGACCAGCTACCCTGACGTAACAACGATCGCTTTTACAAGCTGCACAGTAGCTCCAAAGTGATGATTTTTTAACCCTACCTGTACATCGTAGAGAGCCACAATGTTCTCGTGCTGCAGTTCCTGAAGATGAAAAGACACTGTCAGAAGTCTTGACAAAAAAGATCGAAGGACACACCATTTTTGGGTAATAATGGTAATATCCTAAAAAAGCGTCCCAAAACGACTCACCTTAAGAATTTTGATTTCCTTCCCGAGCAGAATCTGAGACTTGGAGAGGTTCTTCTTGTTAATACTCTTAATGGCGACCTCCCAGTCCGACTTCTGGATAATGGATGGGCATGAAAGAGAGGAGAGGATTTGATTACACTTCTGCAGTTGGAGGATGGTGAAGAGGTATGTGGTACAGTGTTATAAAGGTTTTCTGGGAAAATGAGGCAAGAGAACCACCGTATCACAGCTAGGGTTAGGGTTCATTCAGGAATCTTCTTTACCACAGGCTTCTCTTTTGAAGACAAATTATCAGGAATTAGAATTTTGGGGGCCAAGGGCATTTTGCAGTCTAAGGGCATAATGCTGTAAAGGTTCTGGAACCAAACTGAAAAATCGTCTCTGTCGCAAATCCTTGTTGTTACTAATGTACACTACGGGAAACGCACCCCTGTCTGTTTGCTAGGAAGAGTGTGTTTTGGTTTTTGGCCCACGTGCCCTTTTGATCTTAATAAAGATCACAATGTCTACCAGGTTAGGGAAGCTGAAAAGTTGAGTGTGAAGGATCAATTTTAGCCAATGTAAGAGACATTTCAGGCCAGACAGGAAAGGAAAAGATTTGAGGGACGGTGTGACGAAGGCCGAGCAGCAGCTGAGTGGTGAACGGACTGGCATGTTTCACATGAATATAGGTTAATAGGAGATGTTCCTGCGGCACTCTGTGGCCCGGCTGGGCATGCGAGAGAGATAGAGAGAGAGGGAGCGTGCCATCGGTCAGCTCATCTGAGCGAAAGCCTGCTCAGCCACGCATGGCAAAACGGGCAGAATCTGGCAGATGAGCGCCCCAGAGCGAGGGGGAGATTTTTTTTATTCCTCTTTACGTCAAAATGGTTACATATCGGCTAATCCGGCCAAGACCTCACTTAGCCTGGCCCGAGCTTCTGAGGGAAAACGGGACTGACGTCCGGCTAATTCTTGACCCGAATGAAACTTGTCTGTGTTGCATCAACAGTGCAACTATAAACACATACAAATAGGAATAGGTGAGGAAATGAAATCTGCCATGTTAGTTGCTCAGTATTCTTTCTGAGTAGTCACTTGAGTAATTATTTTAGAAAATCCATTACAGAAGCTCACCATAGGACAGCTACAAAGAAGAACCTTATTAAAGGTCCCAAATAGGTCTATGAGCTCCATGACACACGTCTCTGCAGTAGTCTGCTGTTAACACCTCTCAGATTAGGCATTTTCACATGCTTTTTACTCGCCTATTTCAGCTCCTTTCAGAACAGGCTGTTTCTCATTAGTATTCCTAAATGTGATTCCTACACTAGCGCTGCTGAGAAAACACGGCGGACCAGGAAGCGCTAGCAGTTCTACCTGGTGGGCGGAGCTTCTCAGATAGGAGGGTGGAGTTATTCAAATGTCCCCTACTGTGATGTAGAAGTAAGGGGAGAAATCTGAACGACTCATTTCTGACATTCCTAAATTAATATTAACACAATTTACCATTTTTATCAAACTTACAGTGTGTTTTTCTAAATTACACTGTGCGTATCGCAAACCGTAGTATGCTTTTAAGGGGACAGCACATGAACACAGACTAGGGACATTATTAACATAAAAAAGCATTAACAGAATTTCCAAAAAATATTAATAATTACATCAGTTAGAGGTTCGGAATGTCATTAATAATATAATGCTTAAAGTCCTTCAGTGTTTACTCTGTATCATTAAAGGTGAACACAAAGGGCCACAACATCCAACATTAAGAGGTCAATGACAAAACCATGTGGAAAAATTCCTTTCATCACTGTCGTTGTAGTAGGTTTCACAGCCTAAAGTTTACCTCTGGCTGAGGTCTCGTGAGGCAGGAAGAGCATCAGACCTCCTCCCTTCCCAACAAATGCTAATTTTGCCATCTGGGCTGACCACATTAATCATTTCTGTTAGTTGTGCTGTCAGTTTTAAAGAGGGTGAAATTTAAATTTGTTTCCCATCAAAACTGCTGAGATTTTTCGTGCAACTGTTGTTGTACCATGGGATATGGAGTTCACATCGCATATCATAGTCAGGCCTTTTTTGCATCTCTTATGACAATGACATATTACTACCATTTATTCATTAATAATGTGAAGCTTATCTAATGTCACCATTACCTTGCATGTGACTACATTTCGGTGCATGACTAAACACAAGCTCTTGACATTACCTTTGCATTATCTTAACACTTAGCTATCAGCTGTCCTCACAAAATTATGGCTGTATGCAAAACACTGCAATATCCAGTGCATAATATTTCTACAGAAATTGTAACGCATAAAAACCCAGTGGAGAGGACAGCATTCAGATCTGCAAATGCATCATTACTCTTGAGCATGCGGTGACTGGTTTTGAGAGATCTACTTTTGCAAATCATGCACAAAAATACTAATGGTAATAATTTCTTCAATAATTAAATTTAAAATGCCAGACAAATTGGACTGTGTCATCAAATGCTCCCTCCCTCCACCCAGATTTTTTGTCCTCACCCAAAGCCATCATCAGACCATCCCTCTTACGTCAGGCGTTTTTTTTCTGATCCACTGATGCTGTTTTTATGAATGAATGATCCTGATTCCTGATCCCAACACAGGCCACACAAATCGGTGCGAGGATTTAGGCCAAAATCGATTACACAGCGACACTATATTTATAACATGTCCTAAGACGTTATAAATAGTTATAAATGTATGTTTATCACTATGACACACGGTTATATAAGCGAACAGAATCATGCTGTCTCTCCACAGGCTCGGCCTGACCCAGATCTACTCGCTGAATGAGTAAAAAGAGATGCTCAGGCACTGCAGAGCCTAACAGAGAGGCAAGAATGATGGTGATGATGATGATGATGATGATGATGATGACGACGAGGAGGATGAAGCTTTTCGGCCCTTTTACCTTTTTATGTCTCCCCTTGAAAACGACAGCAAAGGCCCCATGTCCAACAAGGTCTTTTCGGCTGTACTCAAAGTCCCCCACCGTCTCCATCTCTGGTCAAGTGGTGTCCAGTTCAGTGTCCAGTGATGCAGAAGAGTAATGATGAACGATGAGGTTTGGGAGGAAGAGTTCTCAAGCTGTAGTTTGCAAAGCTAAGTCTCTCATATGTGGCTAATAATAATAATAATAATAATGATGATGATGATGGGACTTGTCTAATATTACTGAACCTCACAATGGTCCTTCACAACAGTAGTTCACAGTAGTCGACTATTTTCCTTCAAATTTATAGCATCTACAGCATGAAGTTAAATCTGAGTTGAATTTTTCCTCTATGCTGCTAAAGCTTGACTAGTTCTCTTGCCCTGGTTGTCATCTCCCGACCTAGTTAGCACGCCACAGCCTGGTATTTCCATCCAAACCAGCGGTTCAATGAAAACCAGCTTGACAACCTACATGGTGTCGGGCGCGATGAACACAGCACAAAGCGGGCGGCGTTCAGTCGGCGCGAAGCGACAGTTCTGTTACCGTGTAGCCCATGCTAGTGAAAAAATCAACACAAACACCGGAGGTCGACACGAAAGGGGATGTCAACAGGAACGTTTAACGGGCTGAGGATCCCGGCAGGGGGACACGGGCGACACAGAGCGAGCGATCCGGAGAAAAGTGGCTAAGGTCGGGTGCGGTGGTAAAACGCGACCGCGGCTCGATGGCGTTAGGTGAAGGTTTGCAGTCTCTCCGTCCGCCGCTGACAGCGACGTTCTCCCAACATCCATACAGACGGAGCGCGGACGCGACGCTATCCACTCTTCCAGCTCACATGCTGCCTCCGCGTATCTGTCCGCCTCATCCGCACCAGCCCTGCAAGGGAGTCAAAGTCTGTCTTTTCCGTGCTGGAGCATGAGCTTTTCCCCTCTTTTCCTTGTTAAAATATCGGCTGAAAGGCACGATGCTCGGCTGAGGTCTTTGTTGCTTCGCGGTGTGGCTGCATCTCCCACTGACTCCAGCGCAGCGCCACTTGACGTAAGGACCGAGCTGAGCTGCATGTGCGAACACTCCGCATCGGCGTGTCCTTCCGCCGCGAAACGTAGTCCCGGTGGCCGAGAAACAGAAACTAAACCACTGTTAAACTCCTCAAAGTCAAATTAAACTTTATTATCATCTCTTCTATATATTGTACAGATATACAGAGAGACGAGAAGACGTGGCTCCAGTTTACACAGTGCAACAAGAAATAGAGAACAAAGAACAGATAGAAGAAACAATATATAAATAAATAGGACACAAAATATACATTTTAAGCTAAAAGTGGAAATTGACTGACAGTTTTCAATATGAAAGATTTCGATATCCAGTCTATTAATAGAAGTGTATTCTTAAAAAGTCTGACTGAAATTTGAGTTTGTACAGATATTATAGCAGCATTGGAGAACCATTCTGTGCAATACTTTTCAGTAATTTGTGCAGATATAGTTAGTTAAAAAAGTGACCAGTGATATATACATGTTTAACGGTTGTGCAAATATTAGAGGCAGTGCAAAAATTGTGCAAATATTATGGCAATGTTGTAGCAAAAAAAAGTTTTCCTTTTCAGAGAGAGTTTCAGTGCAACATGAAAGAGATAGTCACAGCAACGGTGAGGTGTAAAGTGCGGAGGTGCAGAGTTAGTTCGCAGTCCGGGTGTGTGTGGGGGGGAGTGTGAGCGCAGGTGGTGTGTTCAAGAAAGTGTGCCCTGCTTTATTATAGTAGCATACTCCAACAAAGCTATTTCACGGCCTGTCAGATGACACTTCAGTTCAGAAACACCTGCTAGTCGACAATAATCGCCTTTTTAAAAAGAGAAAACTGCATTTATTTTGACTGAAATACTTTGCACGTTTAAAACTTACAATGGAACTAGTAAATGTATAGTCATTTTTACCTGGACAACAGACAAATTCATTCTCACCAAAAACATTTTCTTAATAAGTAAATATTTCAATACCTGTTTGACTACAGTGCCTGTCGTCCCAGGAAGAGTAATACTCATAATACACTTTTTCCCTAATTGCTGTTTCTTTAATTATGGCCACTTTCTGCACAGTTTATAAAAATTCTACAGATTAAAAGAGTTCTCAGATCAAATGCTGTGCCTATGGTAACTTATGGTTATGGTCACTACATATACTGTGCAAAACAGCTTTATTGTGAATATCCGATTTTTGTGATCTGTACGGTCTTCCAATTTTAACAATGTAAACAAATCAAGAGAGTACAGAGATGGTCTTTAAAGAGGAAACTGTGAACCTTTGTTATATTTTAAAGGTACAAAAATGACTTCTGAGAGCATTTTAACCAGCTTGAGGTAGAGGTAAATGATGAACACTGATGAATTTCTATTGAATTATCAGTCTGTGTAACGTTGGAATTATTTGGACATGTTAATTTCAACTATTAAAGCCGTTGGCAATTAACCTACAGTGCATGCTTTTGGACTGTTGTAGGAACTCTGAGCACCCGGAGAAAACCCGTGTCAATATGCAAACTCCACACAGAAAGGCCCTACCACAAGGACCAACCCAGGGCCTCCTCGCTGTGAGGCGGCAGCACTAACCACTGCACCACCATGCCGCCCAACATGTTTAAAAACTATATTATATGTTAAATATTATTTGATGAGATTTTGCGAGACTGGGATTGGGATGTTATGAGAACTTCTTATAATATTTCACAAAAAATAATGGAGAAAAAAAAGAATCATGTTTAATGACCTCTTTATTAGTGAGCAGGTTACTGATGCTGTGTATTAAGTTTTCGGGCTCCTCCTTGTGGTCATTTTTACACCAGCATTAAAGCAACTGGAAATGAATGAATGGACATACACTTACTTTCATGTGCTCCTCCTGCTGGTGGATTCAAGAAAAGAAAAAGAAGAAGAATTATAGTTTGAAAATGCATAATATATTTAAGGTTTCAAAATTGTACACGATGTATTAAACTTTACAAAAATTAGTTTAGTAGTAGTGCAGAAGCCAACTTTTAGGCAAAATTGACTTTTAAGAAAATTTAAAGGATTTTTTTAGGGTAATGTGTGTTTAATCACAAATGCTTGTTTAACATCAATATAGCTTGTCTGTGGTTCAGAACTTATTTAGTTAATACTAAGCCCTAGTTTCTTGGGTTCATTCTCTCAGTTTTATTAAACCACCTCCAAGTTAGTTGTAAGCGTTTAATGTGCAACGTAAACATTTCAGTCTGACCAACACATCAGTATACAGTACTGTGCAAAAGTTTAGGCAGGTGTGGAAAAAAAGCTGTAAACAAAGAATGCTTTCAGAAATATAAATAATGATTGTTTATTTTTTTTAAATCAATTTACAAAATGCAAAGTGAGCGAACAAAAGAAAAATCTAAATCAAATCAATATTTGGTGTTACTACCTTTTGCCTTCAAACCAGCATCAATTCTTCTAGGTACACTTGCACAAAGTCAGGGATTTTGTAGGATTATAGTCATGATATTATTTTGTAGGATTATAGGATTATAGATCTGTGGTTAGTTCTCCAAGATGTTTGGAACAACCTACCAGCCGAGTTCCTTCAAAAACTGTGAGCAAGTGTACCTAGAAGAATTGATGCTGTTTTGACACACCTGCCTAAAACTTTTGCACAGTGCTGTAGTTCAAGTTGAAAAGACAAATACAATCAAATACAATACAGTGTTCAATGCATGTAGCATAGTGAACAATATATTAAATAAAGAGGATACAAACTGATGATGTTCTACATATGACTGTAGACAGAATTCACCATTTATTTATTTATTTATTTATTTATTTATTTTTGCTGAGACGGTTAAACCTCAAATGTTGATATAAAACTTGTAGCATATTTGGCTGTATATTGTATAATCAAGACATTTTATTATAATTTGTGCCTGAAGTAATTTCAGTCTTGCGCATTTGAGCTCTGAGAGGACCGAAGTGATGTCGGCTCAGTACGTGGTCGTGACCACCAGAGAGCAGTGTGGCGCATTTTAACGTCATTTTCACCCAAATATATGGAAAGCGAAGAGACGTATCATAACAAACGACGAACGTGGGTCGTGGTCAAAGCAAAGGTCAGTTGCGTTCTCAGTCTGATATTTATGCTGCTGTAATATAAATAGTGAAATTCCCCTGCGTCAGTATGGGTTTAATAGTCTTTTGACTTAGCCAGTAGTGGAGCAGCATTAACTTTTATTGACAGTAATAGGTTAGAATGTATTCTCCTGAGTTGTCTACATACTGTTATTTTTCACCAAGAAACGTGCAATAAACACTAACGACTTTTACAGTGAATGCAATTCATGTGTGTGTTTGATTAGAGAGAACTGAAATTCTGCGCGTTCTTGCGCAGTGTTGAACGCAACAATAAGTGCCCAATGGAATGCGATTTTCTGAACATTTATTATATTATTATATATTATCTACTATTATACATATTTATTTCTATATTCTGAGCGTTGTATATATTGCACAACCAAATGTGTGACTATTGGGCATCACAATGGCAGTGCTAAAATCAAAAATGATTTACTGTACAGGCTTTTTGACAGCTTTCTGTCTTTTTTTGACAGAATTGCACTTAAAAGACATCTACAGCTCGCATCAATTTGCTATACAATGTCCCAGGAGCAACTGGTGGTACAGCAGGCCAGAAAGGCCTTTATAACTGGCAGATCTAAAAACTTGGACTTCAGGATCCAGCAGCTGAAAAACCTGCAGCGGTTCATCTCAGAAAAACAGAAGGACATAACCGAAGCTCTCAAGAAGGATTTGCACAAGGTCGGACACAGGCCGTTGTTCTGTCACAGTGCTTACATGCTTGATAAGAATTTGTTACATATGATGCAGTTTAATGGTTTTCTTTGTATGCATTTAGTTGTGTTTTGGTTTGTGTCTAGAGTGAAAATGGGACCAAGCTGTATGAGATTATCACCCTGGAGGGAGAGATCAACCTAGCGCTCAGCAAGCTTGTGAAATGGGCAGCACCTCGTCCTGTGGCTAAAAACCTCCTCACTATCTCAGATAAGGTGTACGTCAGGCCAGAACCTCTTGGTGTGGTGCTTATTATTGGGGCTTGGAATTATCCGATAGCTGTTACACTACAGCCACTTGTAGGAGCTATCGCTGCAGGTAAAACAAAATTCAATTCATTATGTCGTCAAAATTTAAAATCCAGCACTGGGAAAAAATGTATGTATCACTATGTTTTCATATAAAATCTATTTTGGCATTGTTTTGTAGATTATTGATCACATTTGATTTCAAACATAAAAAATACAAGGTTGTTATGGAAACTGTGTTTAACGAGTGTCGAGTGCACTTATTTAAAACGCTTTTGGAATGTTTTATGATACAATTTCTGAAATCCATCCATTTTTATCCTGTCAAAACATGGTGTTTGGGTTCATAGTAGTGGGTCCCAAACTCTTCCTGATTTTGTGAGGGTTAATTCAGCAGATTAGATAATCAGATTCACATTTAGCAGAAGCAGATGATTGCAATTCAACAACTACTGCACAAGTGTCTTGCATAGTTATAGAAATGTAGATTTAAAGATGAGAAGTGGTCTCTTATTTTTTCCAGATCTGTATATAGGCACATGCATGTAAAGACATTTAAAGATATCCGGGCAAAGTTTATTTATGGCTCAAAAACTGGACATGGTTGGTGGCGCACAGTTTTTTTTCAATGTTCAACTTTACATAGAGGCTCAGGAGTAAATCGGGTTTACATTTTTACCACACATTGCATTTTAATAATTTGTATCTGACAAATAAAGAATCTTGAATCCTGAGATAAATGTCTTTTCTATAGGCAATGCAGTAGTGGTGAAGCCATCCGAAATCTGTTCTCATACAGCAAAGGTCATGGAGCTTTTGTCTCAGTATTTGGACTCGGTATAAACGTTATACTCTCTTTATCCATTTCATTGCTATCTGCGTAACATACAGCGCTTGACTGATTCACTTTCGGTTGCTTTCAGGAGATGTACCATGTGGTGACCGGAGGGGTTCTGGAGACCCAGGAGCTGCTGAAGCAGCGTTTCGATCACATCTTCTACACAGGGAACAGCACTGTGGGGAAACTGGTTATGGAAGCAGCTGCACAGCATCTCACACCGGTGACTCTGGAACTGGGAGGAAAAAGTCCCTGTTACATAGATAAAGAGTGTGATCTCCAAATTGCATGTCGGTGAGCTTATCTGAACTTTGAAATAGACACTACATATTAAGTATTAAAGCAACAACCTGTATCTGCTTCCACACGATTAAGGTGGCAGATCTGTGTTTAAGAAGTTAGAGGTAAGTAAGATGTTGCCTCTGTGTCCTCAGCCGAATTACTTGGGGGAAGTACATAAATTGTGGCCAGACCTGCATCTCACCTGATTATGTCCTCTGTGAACCCAGCATCCAAGACAAAGTGATTGAGGAGATTAGACAATGCATCAAGGTTTGGAAAAAAATCTTTCCAAAAATTATCCTTTGTTTCCATATATAAGATGAAGATGTTTTTCCCTCATCGTAGCTAAAACACACTTCTGTTTAAAAATGACAGGAATTTTACACTGATGACCCCAAGAGCTTTACAGACTACGGTCGCATCATTAATCAGCGACATTTCAAGAGAATTATGGCTCTGATTGAGGGTAGCACAGTGGCTCTGGGAGGAGAAAATGATGAATCTCAGTGCTATATTGGTATGCTGTCATCCTGGTAAAAATACACAACCTTTAAATAATTGCTCAGAAATAACAAACCAGTGTCACATTTGCAAATCTAATGTGTGCTTTTCAGCTCCCATTGTCTTAAGGGATGTCACTCCAGAATCAAAGGTGATGCAGGAGGAGATCTTCGGGCCTGTGCTTCCCATTGTCCCAGTAAAAGGATTGACGGAAGCCATTAAATTCATAAATCAGAGGGAGAAGCCTTTAGCACTTTATGTTTTTTCTTCCAATAATAAGGTATTTAAACTTTTTTTTCTATGTTAAGATGCTATAGTATTATACTATGTACTTCATAAGTTGCTTTTGCATCTTTTTAAAGGTAATCCAGCAGATGATATCGGAGACATCCAGTGGAGCGATATTGGCCAACGACTGTCTGGTTCACTATTCTGTCAGTGATTTGCCATTTGGTGGCGTCGGTAAGTTTATGTAACTATTTAAGAAACAAGACAAGATGATATAAATTTCTGTGTGAAATTGAAGTTAAAAACTGAAATGGAAAATTACAGCTTTTGCAAGGAAAATAACCAGATAGAAAGGGGTATATAAGAAAATTACATTATGCAGAAAACACAATTCAGTTCCACATCATTTACTCTAAGCTGTCCCACTCCAAAGCTACACTACACCAATGAAGCCAGTGGGGTGAAAAAAGGCTACATGCTTGTTTTAGTTTAGAGGCCACACCAGGAACTTCATTATAGTGTCCTTCAAACTATTCTGGACCAGCTTTGATATCGGCTTTGTTACAGGTAACAGTGGGACCGGATGTTACCATGGCAGGTACACGTTTGATCAGCTGAGTCATCTGCGTAGCTGCCTGATCAAAAAGCTGAACATGGAGCGAGTCAATCAGATGCGTTACCCTCCCCACACTGTGCGGAAACTCTGGTGGGCTCGCATTCTTCTTCTGAAGCAGTTCAACGTGGGCCGCTTGCATCAGCTGGCAAAGTTTGCCTTGCTTGCAGCGCTGACAGCCTTTGTGGTGAAGGTATGTATCTCCTCCCCGTACTTTCTCTATAAAATTAGTATTTTAATAAGATGTACGGGTAGAGAAAATGGTCATGATACATTTTAAAAGCATCTAGAAATAACAGTAGACGCTTGACCATTTAAACAACTTTCTACATATGGTAAATGATCTTTATAGTGCTTCATTTTGCAATGAAAAAGAAGATGGTCCGCCAATGATTATGATAGCAATGATAATTAGCAATTCAATCTTATAAAAAAAAATCTTCATGTTTGGAAATATATCTGCAGAATCTCTTAAACATAACAAATGACCACGAGAAAGTTTCCAACAATGTTCCTTTGTCCTTCTGACAGCAATTCACTGAAGGGGAAGAGTCTTTTGTCTTCCAAACTAGGCTTATACTTAAAAAGAAGGAAAACTACTATCTAGGCTTGACTGGTTTTCTCTCGCAAGCCCAGGTCAGGCAGTAATTACCTCTGAGGAGGATGTGGACAAACAGTACTTTCTTATGCTAGCCAGCCAAACTGTAACAAGAATTGATTTTTATTTTAAACAGGTGAATTGTTCATGGTCTGCATTGTGCATGGATCGCACTGTTTTGTGTCAGTAGCTGACATTTTTGCACATGATTTGTGTTGTGTTTTGCAGAGGTTCCTGCGATAAGGCAGCTGTAAATGAACAATGGCGCCCTTTGTTCGGTGTGGTAAACCTGGATGCTCATTCTACTTTAAAGAACTCATAACTGAGAAGCTGTATTTTTTTAGTATTGTCTGCTCATTATGAAACATTTCCTGTGCCTTCAAGAAAAACCATTCAGCAGTGGAACACATTTTGATATAATGATATTAAAAATGATTTATATGAAGAAAAACAAAACGTAAATAAGTGCCATATAATCTAAATATCATACCTGATAAACACAGTTGCTAAAAATACTTCATACACAATACAGTCTATCTTTTCTGCTTATCTTTGTCTTCTTATCTTTATTCATATATTGGGGGTTTATTACTGTCATCTGAAATGTTGCACAATGAAAATCCTTTCACACAAGCTACGCAGTGGCCCAATGGTTAATTTCACGTTATATTTCATCTCATAGTAGTATAAGTAATGGTATGTTTTCTTTAAAAAAGAAAAGAAGAAGCAATAAACGTCAAATAATGTTCAATAAGAATGGTATCAAAAGTCCATCGTTCTCAGGTAAAACTTTTGCGTTTGTGAGGTTTGAACTAAGCAACTTGTGGGAATCTGTTTATGTATGTTTTCATTATCACATGTATGCACTTTATTACCTTTAAAGTGTGATATTAATTAAAATATAAATAAAGAAACAACGGTGTCTGGTAATGTCTTGCTTCGGATGGACCGCCCTCAAACGGCTAACAATAAATGACCGTGACTGAGCTACAAATGGTCCATTATCTCCCGTCACACACAGTGGAGGTTGTGTGTCCAGCTATTCGCATGCTACAGTAAGTAACGCATTTTTCTTGAATTTTATTTTGCAAATGGCCACAACAAAAGTGTTTTTGTACTAGCAAACGTGGTAAATAGTTAACAGAGAAAGGTTTGCGTAACGCAAAGGTATCCAGCAACATTGTGTTTCGGAATCAAATCGCTATCTCTCATTTTCACATGTTGCTGTACATCATGAAAAATGTTTGGCTTTCTCGCTTTCGTGACAAAACATTAAGAAGGGGAACCAAGCCTTTCTGTTCGTCTGATAACAGCTACAGTAACAAGATTTGGGAGTTGAATTAAAAAACAAACAATCGACTCCTCGATTCCTGGTAACTTGGAACTGATGGTCCGCGCCAGATCTTCAGAATCGACTCGGCTTCGCTGTCTCAGTTCGAGTTGTGTGAGTCGATTCCAGGCAGTAATCGAAGCGAAACTGAAATCTTTTTCCAGTCTTATTTTCTTTTACACTAAAAATGAAATGGCAGTGTCAGTCGATTCTGGAGTCGACCGTCAAATCGAGGAATCGATTCTTTTGATTCTTTGAACTCTTGTAGCTACTGTAGCTTTATTCAAGCAAATTGTAATGCCATCAACTCTCAACTCCCGTTTCTATTACTTAATTCTGGCAAGATGCTGCTCATCTAGCACAGACAGACCACTCATTCTTAGGAGATTAATTCCCAACAGCTGTTGTGCTTGAGATAGCAGGGTGAATTGGAGGGGCCTGTGTGTAATGTTGGCCCCCATTTATTTATTGTATCTGCTGGCTTTGATAGTTTACTGTGGCCTAGTAAGATTCTTGCTAACAAACCAATATTTGGTTTGAGTAATAATGTAACTAAATAGCTATAATGAATGTGTAATTATATGATAAGGCAGACATGGAGAAACAGGTGGTGGATCATGCCAGGGAAACCTTCAACTCAGGGAGATCCAGACCCCTGCAGTACCGAATCCAGCAACTCCGCGCTCTACTCAGACTCATCAAAGAACATCAGACAGACATTGCTGCAGCTCTCAAAAAAGACATCAACAGGGTAAAACACTATCATCACTCAATTTAACGTAAGCTTATTTTTCCAGAACCAAGACATATGACGCCTAATCAAGTTCAAGCCATGGCTAGGGTTTTAATTTCACTGTAGACTGGGACTGATATTTGGTTAATCTGGTTATTTGTACAATTAAAATCCAAACCTGAATGGATAATGAAATGCCAAAGCCAGATTCCTGATGTTCAGTCTAGATAATTGGTGTATGATGAATACTATGAAAGTGGCTTTTGCTTGAATGTGTTTGAATGTTCTATAAGCAAATAGGACAGTGAGATTCAATCTCTTCTGTTCTTGTCTTCTTGCTTGCAGAGTGAGTTTAACACTCCACTTTTTGAGCTGATTGGCATTGAGAATGATATCAAGCTGGCTGAAAGTGAACTCGCCAACTGGATGGCTCCTCAACCTGTGAGGAAGAATCTCCTCACTGTAACTGATGACATTTATATTAAAGCTGAACCTTTGGGTGTTGTGCTGATCATTGGGGCCTGGAATTATCCTTGGGCGCTTACGTTGCAACCTCTCATTGGTGCCATTGCTGCCGGTAAGTGTGTGGCTCTGCATATAGTGCTTAGAGCAAGAAAAACAGAAAGTATACAATGGGAATTCTAAATTAATATAGTCTTACTATTTGACAAACTTGCCCTGGTGTTGGATACCACATATGTTGTTAATGTTTTAGCTATTATTTTGAATTTCTTTATCTGTAGTCAAACACTCACTTTAAGACCTATTCTGTAAGGTAATGCTGCTGTTGTGAAGCCTTCAGAATTGAGCAAGAACTCAGCAAACCTTATGAAAGAGCTGCTTCCTCAGTATTTGGATAAGGTATGGTATGGAAATTTACTTTGACATGAGGCCAAGTTTTGTTTTTTTCTTCAAGGTTCAGAATGAGGGAATAGAAAACCTCACAAGCCATCACTCTGAAGGCAATAACATAAAGCCAGAGTCATATGTCTTACATTTTAAGCAGTTATGTAAATTGCCTACTTCGTTGGATGTCTGAAACTTTCAGGAGATGTACCATGTGGTGATCGGAGGGGTTCCGGAGACCCAGGAACTGCTGAGACAGCGTTTCGATCACATCTTCTACACCGGGAGCAGCATGGTGGGAAAACTGATCATGGAGGCAGCTGCACGGCATCTCACACCGGTGACTCTGGAGATGGGAGGGAAAAGTCCCTGTTACATTGATCAGGAATGTGATATCACAGTTGCTTGCCGGTAAACGTATTGTTCACAAGTTCAATTTAAACATTTTGAAGAAACGTTTCAGAAACAGAAAGTCTGATTAGCAATTTAGAAGGTTTGTTGTGTGATTTCTATTATTTGACATTTCCCACAAGGCGAATCACCTGGGGGAAGTTTGCCAACTGTGGCCAGACATGCATTGCACCAGATTACATTCTCTGTCATCCCAGTATCCAAAACAGAGTAATTGAAGATATTCGTCAGACTTTAAGGGTTTGTCCACTTATATTTTGTTATGGAAACCATATGTTTTTTCTGTATCTTATCAAAGATAAATGTAAAGTTGAGTATGTAAACTGTGATTTAATTTAAAGGAATTCTATGGAGAGGACCCAAAAACAGCTCCGGATTATGGTCGTATTATAAATCTGCACCACTTTGAGCGTGTGCTGACCCTAATGGATGGATGCACAGTGGCTATAGGTGGAGAGAGCGATAAATCACAGTGTTATATTGGTATGTAAATGATTTGTTATGAAATACAATGTACATGCTGAGTTATTGTAGTCCTCCTACTTTATCCTGACTAATGGAACCACTGTTCAACAGTTTGGTGGATGTTATCTCAGAAATCATACATGCACAAATTTGTCTGATAATCAATTATATATGGTTCCTGCCAGCCCCTACAGTTCTGAAGGACGTTTTGCCCCATGCCAGGATAATGCAAGAAGAGATCTTTGGACCTGTGCTGCCAGTAGTTACAATCAGCAATGTATCTGAGGCCATTCGCTTCATTAATGAGAGGGAGAAACCCTTGGCCCTTTACGTCTTTTCTTCTGATAAGAAGGTAGATTAATGAGCAGCTCTTCTCTTGAGTTACTAGTGGAAATAAGTGACTGAATGAAATATTCTTTACTTCCTGGGAAGGTGATCAAGCGAATGCTTAATGAAACGACCAGTGGAGGAGTGGTGGTTAACGATGTGATGGTGCACTACACAGTTAACTCCTTGCCATTTGGGGGTGTAGGTAGGTCAGCTTATAAGAAACAGGCTTCCCCGACACTTACTTGTGAAGACATCTTGTGAAGAGTCTCTTGCTCTCCCCTCCAGGGAACAGTGGAATTGGTGGGTACCATGGGAAACACACTTTTGATCAGCTTAGCCACCACCGCGCTTGCCTCATCAGGTCTTTGGCCATGGAGAGCCTGAACAACGCCCGCTACCCTCCTCTAACGCCATCCCGCCTTAACAGGGCCAGGTTCTTCATGACGAAACGCTGGTGCACCTGTCCCCAAGCAACCTGTGTTTGGGCCATCATCTCTTCTCTGCTGGCTCTTGGTCTTCTGATCGCCTTATTGGTAGTCCTGCTCAAGGTAAACCATTTACAAGTTTGTGTCTAAGATCTGTCATGTTTCACCATGAATGAACAAAACAAAACAGTCTAATATTCTGTATAAACATGTTTCTCCATTCAGGATCCTGTGGTCTGAAGATTCTAATTGTCCTCTAGATTTCCGATCAACTCTGTATTGAACATGCAGTCATTATCTGTAGACTCTATATTGGAACGCGGTTGTGCTCTTGATGTCAGTGTTGTTTGTATGCAGTATTTAGTGGTTTCTGTATATACACATTTTGTGGGCAGTGGTTTGTTTTCGATCACAGTCCTGCTCAAGCTGCTCCAGGTGAAATGTTCCTGCTGTTTAAGAAATATGTCACTCTGGAAAGTCTTTAATAAAGTCCATAAAGGTAAAAAACTTTCTTCTCTAGATCCTTTCAACAGGTGACAGCCCTGTAAAACAAGCACCCGAGGAAATGGAGTCTTATTCGATGGCCTTTGTATTCTCAGTACAATGTACCAAATTGTTATTGTGGTGTATGGTATGATAGCCAAACTTTGAAAATCCGATTTTGATGTAGTTGGAAGGTCTGTATCATTTTGTATCTATTCTGATAACATTATCATGACACTTTATCATGATAGGAATTATTATGTAATAAGTCTTGTATTTAAGAGGGATCAATCTTAGTGCTTTCTTTGGCAAAAAATAATAATCATGTTAAATGCACAAATTAAGGAAAATCCTAGTATTAGTATTATTATTATTATTATTATTATGTGAACTGGCAAATATAACTTTTATATGTTGTTTTGCCTTATTTTCTCTTGTTAAATGTTTTTTTCTGTTCAATAAAATCACTCACAAAACAGTCCTGATTGTTTTATAATTATTAAAATGATAAAAATCAATCAGTCCAGCTGTTTAAAACAAATTATTTTTCATATTGCCATAATCGTTAATTGTTCATTATTTTCGAAAGGCCTTTTTATAGTGAGATGACTATATTTTTTATAATAAACCTGGATTAAACCTAAGCAGTAGTTAAAGTAATGTGGTATTGATAATAAAAGCTGTTTTTGTATGGGGTTTTATATTGTGTTACATATCTATATCTATAGCTATCTATCTATCTATATATATACATATATACACTCTATCTATCTATATATATATATATATATTATGGTGAGTATAGATAAATTTTTCAATCAGGGCTCATCTCCTGTTTCCAAAATGCATCACAAACTGCTTGAGAAAGCTGTTCTACTATGATAATTGGTGATGAAAAAAAATTATGTTCAATAAGATGTACTTGTGTTTACTTAACTGGTTTATTCAGTTAAACATTTCCACAGTATGCATACACACAGGTTCGAAGACTGTTCTCGCCCCTCACAGTGCATCTGGCTAGGTACAATATCCGCGCTAAAATATCACGGTGAAAGTCATCACAGCTTGCGTAGTGTAGACCCAGCTCCCAACACAACTTTGTGAAGAGATTAACGGCGATATTTTTTATCGCCCGATAAGAGTCTCACGTTAACGCAGCATGTTAACGCCAATAACGGCCCAATTAATATATATATATATATATATATATATATATATATATATATATATATATGTATATGTATATATATATATATATATATATATATATATATATATATATATATATATATATATATATATATATATATATATACACACATATTAGACTGTTTTATTGATTTATCTATTTCTTTTTAAAACACACAATACTCTGGTATAGACTAGTTACACTAATTATACTGTATATACCGACAATTGTGTGTAAATAAATAAAGGGGAGAAATCAATCTGTTCATCAAAAATCCACCTGTTACTTATGACATCAGTTACGTCGACGTTGCACGAAATCAACAGGATCGTTGTGACGAGGGATCTGCGAGACGGTTGAAGTGGGAGAAGCTGGTTCATGTCACTTCAGCATCTGGCCCTCATCCCTCAACTGAGCGGAGTAAACAGCAAAGAACTGAAACACTAACACAATAAGAAAGATGAATATCAGTGAAGAAAGTCCATCAGGGTCGACACCCTCTGCAATTCGACAAGTAAAAAAACAGTAACTGAATATAACACAGGACTACACGTGTTATTGTTGCTGGAATATTCAGCTTCCCCCAATATTTTTGAAAACTTAGATAAATTAGAAATATATTTTGTGATTCAGCAGTTGTCAAAATGTGAAAGCGAACTTTTCCTGCAAAGTAAGGCTGCATTGTTTAGCATGCACCTGCCCGTTTTCACTTACAGTATCTTATGTATTTATTTATTTCCAGTGAAACCTCATTCAATTCACTTACAGAGCACATTAGCATTCACACTAGAAATGACATCCTATAGCACTGAGGCTGGATTTTTCTAATGTAAGAAAACGATGCACTTCCAGGGAGCCTTAATGGAGTGTAGCGACGAAATACTGAATCCAGGGGTGTGGGATTTGGTCCCTGAGTTTTATGGCAGGTAGCACAAAATATCTCCTACAGACTTGGGATATATGTTTATGGCTTACTTTATTATTAAACACACTTACTGCACTGAATAATAGCCCACTTCTTTATGTTGAAGGTTAGACTGTGAGCAGGCTTCATCTCCAACAGTTTACCCAGTGGCTTCAGTTCAGGATGAATTTACTCCCACTGGTGGTGATCAAACCTACTTGGATCCTGCCTTATGGCAACTTTGTACGATTTCATGGCAATATTTCTGATCTACTAGAGTTAACTAGTCTGTTGTTAGATAAGACCTAGTATTAAGTCAATGACAATATTAAGTTAATTTATCGGAAATGAGACCTTGCATTAAGTCAGTGACAATATTAAAGTAAATTTGTCTTAGTAAATTAACATGGTTTGACCATAAATAATGTCCAACATGCTCTTTTATGTATGTGTTTGTATGTGTACACTACGTTAGCTGCAAGTGGAGAAATTCAGACCGAGTTTCCACCTTCCAGTCCATCACAGGGTGAGGTGTCAAAACAGTTCAAACGTTCCCAGAAGTGTAAGAGCTGGCGAAGAAAAGCAGACTCAACAGAGCAGCGTCGGGAACAGAAGAGGTGCCATAATTGTTCTATTTCTTAAACCAACAATACCTATAACACTGCAGGAACAATCGCTCCAATCATCTTAAATGTGCTGTTTGATATTTAGGCAGTTTTCTAACCCATTCACTACACTCTGGAAAGTGCATTTTATCCAAAATAAGTGAAACAACTAAGATTTTGTTTTCTGTTGTAATGGGGACGCTGTTACTTAGCTGACTGTTGATTATTGTTTAAATGCCTTATGACTGTGTTCACTGATTTTCTTGGTTGTTTCTTCAAGGAGAGCTGCTCGTCAGTATCGCAAAAAACAGAAAGAGCACGTCCATCGTCTTGAAGACAGAATTGTGGAGCTTGAAAACCAAAACAACGAGCTCCAGCGTCAGATCGACGATATAAAAAGCCTCTATGACTTACCACTGAACATTCGAATTGCTGGATAATACATTTCGATGTAACGTGGAATTCACTGGATTTCTAATTTATGTATGTTTATATTAACTTAAAATGTGATTCCTCAAAGTCTTCACCATCAATAAAAGCAGCTACAGTTAATGACAGAGGAGCCCTTATTTTGGCTGGAAAAAGAAAATTTTATATGCCACCTGTATAAAAAAAGAAAAAAGAAAAAAGAGGAGTTTCTTTTTGATATAATGACAGAATTTATGTTTTAGCGCAAGAACTGTATATATCTCACACATAGTGTTGGGAAGGTTACTCTTAAAATGTATTCCACCACAGATTACAGAATACATGCCCCAAAATGTAGTTTGTAACGTTTTCCGTTAAGTTACTCAATGTGAGTACCGTATTCTGAATACTTTGGATTACTTAATATATTGTCATGCTTTTTTACAACTACATGAATGTAGCAATCACGTCCTGCACATTCTTGTTTGTTTTTCTCTATCAATTGGCTGTTAAGCCCAAATCCCCCTGAATAGACAATATATTTACTGTAGAGGAGCAAAGAGGAAATTTCCGAGTAAGAAATGCATTCCTGCCCGGACACTGCTGGCTCTGTTGTGCTGGCTCCGGGTCCATTGTGTAACTGACCACCAACATTAACAGAACAATGCGTGGAATTAGCAAAATTAGAGAGGGGATAGAGAGGGGATAGCCTAACATGAAACAGCAAAAGACCGCCGTGTAATCCATTTATTTCAACAAAGTAACTGTATTCTAATGATCACGTATTTAAACGGTAACTGTAACGGAATACAGTTACTCATATTTTGTATTGTAAATACGTAACGCCGCTACATGTATTCCGTTACTCCCCAGCACTGCTCACACACCTTAATGGCTTGAGCTCGGAACAGGACGGGAAGGCTTTTATAATAGTCGGTAAACGTTAACAAACATATGCATGCGGCACATCAACATCACCGATAGAATCTCGTCTAAAAATCTCAAATAACAAATTCCAGCTAAACATAACACAATTCCAACACCAAGCACATAAATAAAGAACAAAAACACTGCGTAGGTCTACGTGGAAGAAATACGGCTGTAGAATCTATACTCTCACAGCTAACCACGCATACTGTATATCATATGAAAGACCAGACTCCGCAGATTACGCAGATAATATGTATTTGTTTTTGGCGAACATGATATTTTTCATGTTCTGCTGTGTTGCCTCTACCTTTATTCTGACCCAGTAACATGTAGGCTATGCTGATTCCACGGTAATCTCACAAGTGTTACCTTTATAATGATACCAAAAGCATAAAAAATGGACGTTGTGGTTGCTGAGATATACACATTTTATTTTGGGTATCTTTTTTAGAGCAAAAATCTGTCAAACAGTCTCAGGGCTTAACAGGTTAATAAGGTATTCATGGTGTTCAGTTATATTAACAGAATGTAAAATAACTGATTTTGAGCATTCAATAGTATTTAGTATTTACTTGGTTTTAAATGCTTTCATGCCTAAAATGTGACTTTTGAAATGTGTCACGTCAATCAGTTCTTCTGGAATTTGTGACAGTGGCGGTTTATATGGATTCAGGTTTATGGCCTTTATTGACCGTGGTTTTGCTAGTATTTGCTTTTGGGGTTTTTTTTTTTTGGCTTATCAATATATCTCAATCGAATGTATTTCAGTGGTTTTTGTTTGTTAGCGATAAGAAGAACGAAAAATAATATTATATAGATTACATTACATTTTAAACTAATAATAAAAGCAACTCCGTGTCATTTAAATGTCAAGAAAATGTCTAGTCTATATACTGCAGTCTTTAGCATTTAATGTGAGATACACTCGAGTTATTTGT
The DNA here is from genome assembly GCA_032718565.1 of Distichodus sexfasciatus. Classification (NCBI taxonomy): domain Eukaryota; kingdom Metazoa; phylum Chordata; class Actinopteri; order Characiformes; family Distichodontidae; genus Distichodus; species Distichodus sexfasciatus. The sequence continues at coordinate 115,067 of JAVGVS010000076.1, forward strand.
ATGTATATATGCTTAAAAGGTAATTTTTCTAAACTATTGTCAATAAATATATGCAATATACAGCAAAACCAGTTGTTGTGAGAATTATACCTTAAATCTTCAAATTAAAAACGCAAAAATCACACCAGGGATCTAAAAGCTGCTTTATGATGAAGTTTCATTAGTGATGCAGTCAATCGTTTAAAGATCAGTTTGGGTAAAAAAGTATGTGCTTAAAAACTAACACAAATATACCTTTTTTTTGCTATATTGATTCATATTATAGAAACGGTATACACAACGAGCTGCCATATAAAGCTTGGAACTGTTAGATATTGTAGATGTGGTGATGTGCGTTGGGTACAGTTTTTACAAATTTGATTTTGATTTATTTGTCTGAATGTGCCTGTTCCTTTCTTGTTCGTCTTTCCGTTTCAATTAGATTGACATTCCGTGCATTTACCAAAAATGACTTCAAATAAAACTTGCAAAGGTAAAAATCCACGTCAAATATTAACATAAGTTACACCGACGTTCCACAAAATCGGCATGAAAATTATGACGAGGTCTCTTGAAGAAGGTTGAAGCATCAGGTCACTTCAGCATCTGGCGCTCAGCCCTGAATTTGATCGGTGGAAACAGCAAAGAGCTGGAATCTATCACTACGAGATCCATGAATATGAGTGGGGCAAGTTACCCATCAGGGTTCACACCATCTGCAGTTCAACAAGTAAATAAAACCTACAACATTAAATAAATACAGAACTGAAAACGTAGGATCATCTTCACCAACGTGCATTTTTCTGGAAAACTGTTTTAAACAGTTGCATGAAAACTGACCGGTTTTGTTTTAGCTTATGCCATTTACACATATATTATATTGTTTTTCCTCTACCATTTAAAATTATTTTCATAATTGTTAATTCAGAGAGCTGGATTTTCTAATGATTTAAACTTCCAGAGAGAGTTGGAAGAGTATAGTGGGAAAACCCCTGGAGAAGATAGGTGGGAATTCACCTCTGAGCTTTTTAACAGGTAAAATATAGCAAAGTTTAAAGATAGTGTTATTAAGTTAACGACATTGTTATATAAACACTTTGTTTTCTTGTTTAAGATATCAGTTTGCTCCAGCTCCACCTGCCTACACCATGGCTTCAGCTCAAGAGGGATTCAGTAACACTGGTGGAGACCAACTCACATATTTAGATTCTTTCAGATGGCAACTTTGTAAGATTCCCTGAATAAACTTAGACAGACAGACAAAAATTATTTGTCTTTACAGATGAGTATGGTCTGACTATAAATATTTTGAATGTACTTGTTTGCCTCTAATAGGCTCCAGTCAAAAGCTTGGTGTGCCCAACATCCAGGTTCAAGGTAATTGGGCTTGCTGGGTAATAGCAATCACCTTGTTCTCGTCAGTATTTCTTCTTCGTCGTCTTCATCTACCTTTAACTCCATCCACAGTTTTTTAAGAAAAACTGTCTGTTCATTAGTGTTCGGGAGAACCATTTTATGATGTAGAACCCTTTTGTGCTGGTTAAGGTTCTTTGGAGAACTGAATGCAAAAAGAGTTCTTTAAGTAACACCTTATATTGTTTTTAATGCTTTGAAGAACCTTTTATGTTAAAGTATGACCTTAATGGCTACTGACCCTATGTCTAGCCTGCTGATTTACTTGTGGCTGTGTGTAGAAATTATTGTTATGGGGCAATTTTTAATAGCAACAGATGACATCTACTATTGCCTTTTATAGAGATCAGTTATTAATGTGTAATTTATGTAAAGTAACTGATAACATGACTCAGTTAAGTTTTACCAAACACTACATTTGAACAAATTGAACAAATTGTTACATATTACAACACATAATGAACACAGCTATAAATATACAAATATTATTCACATGAAATTCTTCATGATCATTTCATGATAACTGCTTCTGCAAATGACCAATGAGTAAAAGGGTCATTGTAGAACCAAAGAAAGTTCCCCATTGGCATCACTGTGAAGAACCACTTTTGGTTCTAATATTTTTAAGGTTGTAGAGATGCCACTCACGAGGAATTTTCAGCTCATTGCGTAGGTCCGGGATATTGAGTTTCTTGTGAATAAATCCACTGCAACGCTCTGTTTCTCTGTGCGGTGAGAACTGTGCTATTGTGCTAGAGTCATCTATAAATGGCCTTTAACTTTTGTCATTCTCCAGAATTTTTTACCCTTTTCCCTTTTATTTTTGAATACATAGCAATCACGTAATTTCTTTAGGAATGCCAGACTACTTGCTAATTATAGTTTTGTGAGAAAAATATTAGAGGCAAGGCTTTGTACAAATGTGAAGCAACAGATTATTGTACGTTATATCAAATTGTAATTTAAATTAGTGTGCATGTTTCTATTCAGGAATAACAGTAAATGCCTCACTAAACTGTATTGTCTTTTATTTATGTCTGTTACAGTAGCTGCAAATGGGGATTCTACACAAATTCAAAATGAGTTCCAACACCCCAGCCCACCACAGGTCAAAGCTCCAAAATGTTCAAAACGCAATCAGATTCGGTGGCGGACTAAAACAGTTTCCTTTGAGGAGCTTCGTGAGAAGAAGAGGTATAACAACTGCTCTCATCCATATATTAAAATAAGATGGATTAAAAAGATCATACTAAATGTTGTGCCAAAACCATGCTGCACATGAACGTCCTAGCTCATGATCAGTCACTCAAATCATTCTAAATGTGATGTTTGAAAGATAGTTTTAATATCCACTAAAGTGCTTTTTGAAACCCTTCTGAATTCGTACTTCTTCCAGAATCAACTTTGTACTCTGTTAGAATGAGAAAACTGTCAGTTAGCTCCTTATTATTTAACTGATTAAAACAGAAGTGGCACTTGAGTTGGATTTAAATGTGCTTATAGAATTTTGTTGTTTATTTTAGGGTAGCTGCCCGCCAGTTTCGCAAGAAACAGAAAGAGCACGTCCAGCATCTTGAGGATAGACTTGTGGAGCTTGAAAACCAAAATAAGGAGCTCCAGATTCAAATTAATGATTTAAAAATCCTCAACGGCATACCATTGAATATTCAAATTGTTCAATAATTTATTCATTGTGATGTTCAGTAGGCATCAGTGTTTAGTGTTTGATGTGTAATTCACTGTATTTCTAATCCTAATATGCTGAAACCATCAATAAAATCATCTTCAATTTGTGGGACAGATGCCCTTCTCCTTCTCCTTACAATTCTTTGACCCTTGTTGAAATATCACTCCATTTCAGGTGCCACGCGGTACTGAAATCTACAGTAGATGCAAGTGCTGAACTTTGTCTGAACGGTGCTCAGTTAACAGGAAAGGTTTAGTAGATAACTTTTGAGAACAACTGTCTTATTTTGTTCAATCTGTATCTGAGTTATCATACTTTATTGATACTTCATTAACTCCTCTGTAAAAAAAAAAGAAGAAGCAACAACTATGAATGAAGAATAAAGGTGTAGTTTTCAATGAAATGTTGCAAACTCATGGGGAAAATGTGAGACAATTTGTGTATTTTAACATTTTTAAACAGTTAAATAGCTAGTAACATTGTCCCTTGAACCTCTGACATGGATGTGACTGATGCAAGGTATTCAAGCAGCAAAGAAGTTGGACAAAACACCAAAGATGTAATTTAACTTCAGTTAATTAAATCAGTTTAGTCAGTTTATTAAAACTAGTCAGTTTATTAAAAGTTTATTTGATGGATCCTTATGACAAGTTAAATGGACGTCATTTTCAGATATAAAAAACGAAATCAGTCCAATTCGACTGGGAAATGACAGGAGGTTAACAACAACAGAAAACGCTTATAAAGCTCTAGAATCATTGATTTATATTATGTCCTTTTCATTGCTACTAACCAAAAAGAAATGTGATCACATTCTGCTTTAGAATTATGTGAGGATATCTTTTAGATATAAGACAAAACCAGTGTTAAACAATAATAGTCAAAAAAGAGCATCATTCTGTGTGATATAACCCTTTAGAAGGGAATCGCAGATCATTTTAGTGACAGTGACGAGACCTACTGTGCGTGAGGATGTTTTGCCAAACAAACAAAGGTGAAATCAAAACACAGAATTCCAGACAAAAGATAAGTGTGATTGCTGTGCTCATAAACATATATATACAGCACTGTGCAAAAGGTTTAGGCAGGTGTGAAAAAATGCTGTCAACAAAGAATGCTTCCAAAAATGGAAGTGTTAATCATTTCTTTTCATCAATCAACAAAATGCAGTGAATGAACAAAAGAGAAATCTAAATCAAATCAATATTTGGTGTGACCACCCTTTGCCTTCAAAGCAGCATCAATTCTTCTAGGTACACTTGCACACAGGTTTTGAAGGAACTCGGCTGGTAAGTTGTTCCAAACATCTTGGAGAACTAACCACAGATCTATAATCCTATAATCCTACAAAATAATATAATGACTACAAAATAATATAATGACTATAATCCTACAAAATCCCTGACTTTGTGCAAGTGTACCTAGAAGAATTGATGCTGGTTTGAAGGCAAAAGGTAGTAACACCAAATATTGATTTGATTTAGATTTTTCTTTTGTTCGCTCACTTTGCATTCTGTAAA
>JAVGVS010000076.1:123061-175561 GCA_032718565.1 Distichodus sexfasciatus
ATAAAATTTTCTTTTTCCCTCATCTTATTCTTAACGTAACCTTCCCAACTGTATATATATACATATATATATATAGAGAGAGAGAGAGAGAGAGAGATGAAATGTTGAACAAATTAAAAGAAGAAATGATAAAAAATGTTATATATGTTTTTACTAATTATAGTTGACCTGGCCACTGATCTAGCTGAACTACAAGCTGTTGAATTTAAGCTCATGTCAGAAGTAATAGTTCTCCTTAAAGCCTGCTGTGGCCAAAATAGGGAATGATAACCTTAATGGTGGCGCCGCTGTGTGGCACTCCCATACAATTTCTTGACCTCAGAAAAGAGCCAAAGGAGGATTGGGCTAATGGTAAGAGACACATTAGCTAGTACCATGAACAGAAGAAGAAATAAAGAAGAGAACATGGTGATTGTTATCAAATATTTAAATGTGTAATGGTAAGCCAAGGCTAGTTTTCAAATCATCAATTTGGCTTTGAAGCTCCTTATTTTGGTTTTCAAGCTCCATAACTCTACCCTCAAGACGTATGACGTGGTCTTTCTGTTTCTTTCGAAACTGGCGGGCAGCTAACCTGGAAGAAACAACATGGAAACTGCATGAGTACAATCCAATCCAACTTGCTCTGGGTCTGAAACCTACCTAAATATCACACATTTAGAATGATTTGAGTGATTGTGATGAAGAGCCTTGATGTGTACCAAGGTGTTCTTGCAGCATTTAGTGTTGTTTCAATCGGTTCATATACAGAATATTATGATACCTTTTCTTCTCACGCCGCTCCTCAATGGCAACTCTCTTACGTTTCTTGGAGCTTTTAGAGTGTTTTGCCACCTCGTTTGGTGGTGGACTGGAGGGGTGAAACTCAATCTTAATTTCTGTGTCTCCAGTTGCACCTAAAGTGTAACACACATGCAAGCATTTTTCTTCAAAATATCACTACAAACATTCAATTTTATGCTGCGATGAATGAAAATAAGTCAATATCATAGAACATGTAGAATTCTGTGAAATCTAAATTTCTTGTGTTTGTTGTTGCAGTCAAGGAAGAATTACCTTGGACCTGGATGTTAGGTATATCGTGTTGGAACACCAATTCACCAGTTTGGTCACAATACTGATTACTGTTTACATGTGACTGAAGGAATCCAGATGAACACAGGGCAAAAGATGGATCATCTTGTTGACCGGAACCTATTCAAGGCAATCCATTCACAACATTTATACACGTTTACTCTATTTTAACAGTATTTTCTTCTAGTGATTGATATATATTGTCATGAAATCTTACAAAATTGCCATGTAGCAGGATGAAAGTAGACAGGTTGATCTGCACCTGATGCCACAGGGTAAAAGGATGTGGTTGAAGCGAGTTCAATGTCATACCTTTGAACAGAAAAACAAATTACAATACAATTGAGAGATAACTGAATGTATCATCTCAAATTCTGTATGAGAGATTTTGTTATAACAGATATAACATTATCTAATTTTGTTACCTGTCACAAAGCTCAGGGATAAACTCCCAAATACCTTCTCCATGATTTTCCTCTGTACTCTCCATCATTTCTACCTGGGAGTGTACCAGTTTGATTCATTAGGAGAAAAAAAACATTCAGCGCTACCACTACCTAAAATAATATTAGTTATAATATTTCATAACACAGTAGCAAATGGCAGATGTAGATTAAACAATGCAGCGTTGTTGTATTGTACTGTTCATTCTCCTTAAATTATAGTTTATTAGTAATACAACTTTATGGCTAAAGTACTTGGTGAAAATGAACCCACGCTGCGAAGACAACATGTTGAATTCTGTAATATGTTATTGCTTTTATTTACTTGTCTGACTGCAGACTGTGTGGCCTCTTTTGGACTGATAGTTCCACTCATCTTTCTTGTGTTGTGAAGGGATTTCAGCTCTTTGCCGTTTCCACCGGTCGAGTTGGGGGTGCGTTACTTGGGCCAGACTTGCTGCTGCTCTCTCCAGAAGAAACCTCGCCATAATGAACCCGTGCATTTCGTAGAACGTCACTCTAATGATTCATTCGTTCATTCAAACATTCATTCATTCATTTTGAACCGCATGTCAGAATTAATACTTGCTCTTTGTAGGGCTTTTGGAGAACACTCCGCGTTTAAAAGTATGACAGGAACAGAGCAGCTGGCTTTTTGGCAGCGTTAAAAGTACACGAAAAGCATGAACCACAAGTAAAAAACACTTGCTGAACTCTAATCCAATCTACTTTAACTAAAGCTTCTATGTCCCTGACGAAGCAAATTGTTTTTCGTTGATCACACATGTACAAACAATTTCTAGAATAAAATGATAAAATCTTTTCTGTAGCAATCGCTTTCTTCACATATCAAGCTCTAGTTTATATGTTACGTCTTCGTCAGCAAAAAACAGACACTTAAAATTGTTACTGCAAGTACCCTTTCCATCTTTAAGAAATAAGAGAAAAATATAATAAATATATAAAACGCTGTTTTATTACAGACTGCATATCTCTCCCCATTACTATTCCATCTTAAGAAAATTACGATCCGAAAAAGATAAATAATCTCATCTTTCCTAAATATGGATCATTCTCAACCTCAATTTGATGCACAGTTAAAATTGGTTTACAAATGAACTCCAGTTTAATAATTTCCCTAGTTTTCTGTTGGTGTTAAAAGCAATGATGTGATGTGGTAATGCACTGAGATGATATTTATCCCACTGAGGTCGATTTAATACTTATCAAATTAAACAGGTCAGACAGTGTTGCACCACTTGACTTGTGTCTTAGTAAAAATGACAATATGAGCAAGACACCTTCATCTTTTCTTATTCGTGAGCAGTGACAGAGGAGTTCACACCAGTCAACAAACCAGGGGCTGTTCCACAAGTTCCTTCCAAGGTTGCTGAATTTTGCTGCATTGCTCACCTGGAAAAGACACACTGGCTGCCCATTGGGTTTTGGAATGAATAAAGGCAAGAGGCACGAGTGCTTGACAAAGACTTTAATTAAATAAATAAAGGAAAATCTAACAAACGTTCACAAATGCAAATTCACTCAGTGACATCCCATAACAACGGACACAACCCTCTGGATCCGACCGCATGCTTTGCAGTAACAGATTACCCGACATTTTGAGTATTCACTGGAACACCATGGCGGATCTTGAACTCATTGATTTGGAGTTGTAGCTCTTTGTTTTGGTTCTCAAGCTCCATGGCTCTAAACTCCAGATGCATGACGTGGTCTTTCTGCTTTTTGCGATACTGACTGGCAGCTAACCTGAAGACACAACAAGGAATTTCTGTGAGTACAGGGAGACTTCACACCTTTTGGTTAACTCAAATAATAGTCAAATAATAGCTAGCAGACAGCACATATGGTCACTCAAATCATGCGCTTGAACTCTCTGATTTCCCCGTGACCCTGATAGGGTTCAAATGGTTCAGACAACAAATGAAAGTGGTATGTTGCTCTGAATAAGAGCGTCTGATAAATGCTGTAAATGTTAATGTTTTGCTCATTATCCTATAACCGTGTTCAAGCAGCAATCAGTACTGTTAATCAAGTTGTATTATGTGAAGAAGTGGAACACTTATGATACCTCTTCTTCTCGCGAAGCTCCTCAATAGAGATTTTCCTAGTCCGACGCCGCTTACGCCTCTGGGGGCATTTTGAGTGTTTTGACCCCTTGCCCTGTGATGGACTGGAAGAAGGAGACTCCTGATTTCCTCCAGTTCCTGGTGATTCCTGGGGAGTTGCAGCTACTTTCACACGAATGCAAACATATGAATAAAAGAAAATGCGGTTTAGTATGGTTTTTACTGTTGTTATCAGTGTATCATCGTTCATTTCTTATCAACCTTTAACTGCCACTTTTATTCCATTTTGTAATAAAAGTGAGTGATTATTGAAAATGACTGATTATTTTGTCCTTGTAAACACATCACACCACAGCACAGCACACAAGAAATGTGAGCCCTGCATTTGACCCTTCTTTGAAGGAGCAGTGGGCAGGTTTTTAACAGTGCTGAGAGCAGTGCTTGGTGACAGTACCTCAGTCGTACCTTTACTGTTCAACTCCCTAACCGTTACGCTACCAACTGCTCTAAAGGTCAGTTGTACGTCCATAACATTTTAAGTTAGAGCCAAATAGAATCCTGTTTCGATAATAATTATACAAATCAATGTCTGTGTTGTTTTTTTCTGTTCGGTAAAAAAAAAGCACTTACCTTGGACCTGGGTCTTTGGTGCTCCGTTTTGCGGCATCCATTCTTTTGTAGGGTCAGCAGATTGAGGAATGCTTGCACAGGTCTCAGGCAACCCAAATGAAGTCCAGGCAACTGTTGAATCCCCTTGTTGACCAATGTGGCATTGCTCATTAAAATCCAGATTGGAACCTATGTAATGAAATCAATGATTATCTAACTGCAGACTTTATTTATTTTGTATATTATAAATATTGCTATGGAGTCTCACAAAGTTGCATTATGTCTGGATCCAAATAGATGTTTTCATCCACATCAGTGAGAGTGAGTTCTTTTTGATCTGAAGTCACTGGGCCAACAGATGGAGGTACACTGGAGTCTAACCTTCAACAGGGAAAAAACATTGCTTTAATATACAGTGGTGTGAAAAAGTGTCTGCCCCCTTCCTGATTTGTCACACTTAAATTTGTCAGATCATCAAACAAATTTAAATATTGATCAAAGACAACACAAGTAAACACAAAATGCGGTTTTTAAGTGAAGGATTTTATTATTAAGGGAGAAAAATAATCCAAACCTACATGGCCCTGTGTGACAAAGTGATTGCCCCTAAACCTAATAACTGGTTGGGCCACGCTTAGCAGCAACAACTGCAATCAAGCGTTTGCGATAACTTGCAGTGAGTCTTTTACAGCGCTGTGGAGGAATTTTGGCCCACTCATCTTTGCAGAATTGTTGTAGTTCAGCCACATTGGAGGGTTTTCGAGCATGAGCCGCCTTTTTAAGGTCATGCCACAGCATCTCAATAAGATTCAGGTCAGGACATTGACTAGGCCGCTCCAAAGTCTTCATTTTGTTTTTCTTCACCCAATCAGAGGTGGACTTGCTGGTGTGTTTTGGATCATTGTCCTGCTGCAGAACCCAAGTTCTTTTCAGCCTGAGGTCACGAGCAGATGGCAAGACATTCTCCTTCAAGAGTTTTTTGTAGACAGCAGAATTCATGGTTTCATTTATCACAGCAAGTCTTCCAGGTCCTGAAGCAGCAAAACAGCCCCAGACCATCCCACTACCACCACCATATTTTACTGTTGGTATGATATTCTTTTTCTGAAATGAAGTGTTACTTCTACACCAGATGTAATGGGACACACACCTTCCAAAAAGTTCAACTTTTGTCTCGTCAGTTCACAGAGTACTTTCCCAAGTCTTGGGGGTTGTCTGGCAAAATTGAGACAAGCCTTAATGTTCTCAGCAGTGGTTTTCGTCTTGGCACTCTGTCATGCAGGCCATTTGTGCCCAGTCTCTTTCTTATGGTGGAATCATGAACACTGACCTTACCTGAGGCGAGTGAGGCCTGAAGTTCTTTGGATGTTGTTGTGGGGTCTTTTGTGACCTCTTGGATGAGTCGTCGCTGCGCTGTTGGGGTAATTTTGGTGGGCCGTCCACTCCTGGGAAGGTTCACCACTGTTCCATGTTTTGACCATTTGTGGATATTGGCTCTCACTGTGGTTCACTGGAGTCCCAAAGCTTTAGAAATGGCTTTATAACCTTTTCCAGACTGATAGATCTCAATTACTTTCTTTCTCACTTGTTCCTGAATTTCTTTGGATCTCTGCATGATGTCTAGCTCTTGAGGATCTCTTGGTCTACTTCACTTTGTCAGGCAGGTCTTATTTAAGTGATTTCTCGATTGAGAACAGGTGTGGCAGTAATCAGGCCTAGGTGTGGCTAGAGATATTGAACTCAGGTGTAATGATCCACTGTTAAGTCATGTTTTAACAGGGGCGGGTAATCACACAGGGCCATGTAGGTTTGGATTTTTTAATAATGAATTCCCTTAATAATGAAATCCTTCACTTAAAAACCACATTTTGTGTTTACTTGTGTTGTTTTTGACTAATAAAATTTGTCTGATGATCTGACTCATTTAAGTGTGACAAACATGGAAAAAAGAGAAATCAGGAAGGGGGCAAACACTTTTTCATACCACTGTAGGTGTTTTTATAACAGTATTATATTAAAAGATTTAATCCCATCTATCAACTCTGTAAAACAAATATTTTTACCTTTCAAAAATCTCAGGGTTAAACTCCCAAATACCTTCTACTCGTTTTTCCTCCGTGCTCTCTACATGCTCTACCTAGAAGTGCATCAGTTTGACTCGTTAAAAAAATATTTAATATCTATTTACTCTCTAAAGCACAGTATATTCATAATAAACAGAGGTAAACACATAATACATTTGCAAAAGGCACAACCATAAAGCTAAACCATACAGCGGTATATTGATAGATGCACTATAATATTTAACACTTAAGTGAATAGGTAGGCCTATTAATAAATGTAAATGGCAGCAATAAAGCAAGCTGAAAAGCCAAAATATGAGTTAAAACAAGACAGCGTACAATTGTATGTTGGAAAAGCTTTTACTAAATAAAATTTTACATTAACTGAATAAATTAGGCTTAAGTTGGTGAAGATGAACCTGCTCTGCGTAAACAACACGTTTGGGTCTCAATTTATATTCGACTATTGGTTAAATTTACTTGTTGCACTGCAGACTGTGTTGGATGAGGTGTTCCACTCACGTCCATCTCTCTTGGTTTGTTAAAATGATTTCATCTCGCTGCTGTTTCCACCGATCAAGTTGAGTGATGAGAGCCATAGGATGAAGTGACCTGAGACCCGCTGCTGCTTCAGCCTCGCATCCGAAAGCGCGTCACAATGGATCGTCAACATTTCTTCACTCTAATTCTTGTCACAATTGTTATTTGGCATTTTAAGAGTTATTTCCCATTTTAAACTTTTAATTCCATCTTTTAATTTCCAGTTATAGTTTATGATATATTTCATCAGTTAAAAAGTAGGGTTACCGAGTACGAGTACTACTACGAGTAAATTTTTACATTGCAGCAACGAGGCTGGATTAAGTGACAGAACATCATCACTGACCTGTCTTTGTTTTGCGTTGCTTTTCGAGTTGTTCGTTGCTGCAGTAAACAGTACATTTAAATTCAACGAATCCTTTGGGTATGTCTTTTTTGTGAACTGAATTATACTTTTAGCGAATGCGTTTTCATGTTTTTAGATACACCGCCCCATTTAAGCAGCCGCACCCAATACGCAGGTTTGTAAAATTGAAGCCGCGGCCTATCGCTGGGGAAATGCGGTAGTCTAAACTCAAATAAACACTTTGAAAAACCAAAATATAAATTAAAGTACACTTGAGCCTTATTATGTTCTTTTATAGAAGAAGATTTATTTGTCCCATATGTATCAAAACATAAAAAAGCAACAACAATTAAAAAATAAAATATACAATATTAAAATATTAGTCTGCTTTGCTGCTGCCATTATCATTTATTTTAAAGTACTTCCAGGCGGCTGACATGTTTTCTCCGCACAGTTTACAGTTTATTTGGTTTATTACAGTTTATTAAGTGTTGTGGCATTTACACTGCCTCCGAGTGGCGATGAACATAACTACATCATATCGTCCACATGTGGTATCGGTAGTAGGTATCGGGGAATGTTGCTATTAAAAAGCATTGTTTTTATCAGAGGTGGACAGTAACTAAGTACATTTACTTGAGTACTGTACTTAAGTAGAGATTTCGAGTATCTGTACTTTACTTGAGTAGTTTTTTATTCGGAAACTTACGACTTCCACTTCACTACATTTTAAAGACAAATACCATACTTTTTACTTCACTACATTTCTATCAAGATTCTCGTTACTCGTTACTTTCAAACCTGTGGATAAAGTGGATGTTATTCCCCCTTATCTAAAGGCTGATTGGTTGTTTGGCAGGTGACAGTCTATCAGTAATCAGTAGGTTACATCACGTCTGTAGACTGGAACTATAAAACCAAGTTCAGACAGTTCTGCTGTTTTCTGTCTTGATTAAAACATTGTTGCTGTTGGAAAGTCATGAAAATAGAGGTGTAGAGCTGGGTTTTAAGCAGGTTGGAATGTTAATCTGAGCTGCATTTACAGCTATTGCACGGTCCTCCTGGTTAAGTTGGGGTTGCAGCCTAGTTCATTCTGTAACATTCTACCACTTCCTTATTCTACAAGCTAGTCAGAGGCATTGTAAGTGTTGTGGCAATAATGCAACAATGCGGTGAAAGAAGATGTACTTTTAATACTTAAGTATTTTTATTTAAACAAGTACTTCAGTACTTTCACTTAAGTAAAAATTTGACTGTACGACTTTCACTTGTATTGGAGTAACATTTGACTAGTGGTATCTGTACTTTCACTTAAGTAATGAAGTCAGCTACTTTGCCCACCTCTGGTTTTTATCAATTTAATTTAGCTACTTTTAGCCCTTCATAGTAACTGCGGTACGTTAATAATTCCTGAATAGAATTTGTACAGAGGTAATAAGCCATTTATGAATAAAACGTCTGTGAGTGCATCTTGTTCTTAAGGCTAAGGCTTAGTCAAATTTAAAATATGATAGCAGTCAGTTTCCAGAATTTAAGTAAGAAGACGTTTTATCGTGTATTATCGAGTGAATAGATATCGGCTTCCGGTGCTTCTGACAGAATCTGCAAAGCTAACTAACTTACCTGCAGCAAATTAGTAGAATAGCAGCTGTTGGAGGCTTGGAGGAGCACTGATTAACAACATCTAACAATATTTGGATAGAACAACAAGCCAAATTCTGTAAATGTAAAGTAGGTATCAAACTGTGCCAGTGTTACCAGTTTTATGCCCCTTAAAACAATACTTAAATCTAGATTGAACCAGTGACAAACGAAAAAGGTCATGAAACACAAACAGGGTGTTGGGCAAAAAAGGTTTATAAAGATCATAATGATGTCTGGTATGACATAGCACAAGGGTTTCAAAAGGGTTTATTTATTATCAGTGCAATAACTTTTCAACACACATATACCATTATTGTTATATTTCAAGAAAATAACATTAAAAACTCTGTTAAAATACTTAACAATAAACACTGTTCTTAAATTTGCATGTTCATTGGACGCCCATAGCACAGGTTTAAGTCATTGATTTGTTTTTGGAGTTCTCTGTTTCGGTTTTCAAGTTCCATGATCCTACACTTCAGATGCAGGACATGATTTTTCTGTTTTCTGCGGTACTGACTGGCAGCCATTCTGTAAGACACAACAAGGAAATTAAATGAGCCCGGAAAATGAATGAATGAATGAATAATGAATCAAGAGACTGTTTGACTTCAATACTTCGATTAAATCAAGAAAATTAAAGAAGCTGTCTGCTAAGTAACATCTTTCAGAACACAATACTTCAACTATTTACATCTCAACAAATTAATGGATAAAGATCATTTTTCGGAGGAGTGTTAATAAGCCGTTTCATTGCGATGAAACTGGCTAAAGGCATTCAGGACAGTCTGAGCTAGAATCTCTAAGGTGTGCAAGTAGCAGATGATATTGTACTGTTTTAACAAGTTGTACTATGTGCAGAAACAAAACAATTATGATACCTCTTCTTTTCACGTATCTCCTCTATTGAGACTTTCTTAGTCCTTTGCCTCTTGGGCTTCTTGGAGTGTGTTGGCATCATGTCGTGAGGAAACTCCTGGATTTCTGACATTTCAACAGTTGTAGCAGCTAATTATAACACACACATACAAGCACATGAACAAATGAAATTGCAAAATCAATCTTATATTCAACATTAAATAATTTTCTTCATTTCTTATCAACCTTCTAATGACATTTTGAATTATACTGTAACATTTTAACACTGTGTCAAATTATCTGCTGGTATATAACAACAGTTATTATTAAAAGAATAATATAAATCACATTCCTTGCATTGTTTTTTTTCCTGTTTTGTAAAAAAAAACAAAATACCTTGAACCTGGATGTTAAGTGCTTTGTGTTGCTGCACTTGTTCTTCACTTTGCTCAGCAGACTTAGTGATGTTTGTGGTCTCGGGCAACCCAAGTGAAGACCCGTCAAATGTGCGATTGCCTGGTTGGCCGACACTGTGCTGCTCACCGAAATCTTGATTGCAACCTGTTTAATGGAAAAAATAGCATGTGATGAACCTTTTTTATTTACACTGACTCAGATCAATGTGTATATTCAGCAATAGACTAGTTTACCCTATTTTATAAAATTGCCATGTAATCTTACAAAGCTGCACTATGTCTGGATCAAAGAAGATGTTTTCATCCAGGTCAGTGAGAGTGACTTCTTCATGATCTGAAGTCACACTGCAGAAAGATGATGTTGAACTTAAGTCAGAGTGGGGCCTTTAACAAGGAAAAAAAATGTTTTAAACAGATGTTTTTTTCCATAACAATACTATTTAATTATAAAAGATATAACCATGGAACCATATACCCATGGCTCAAATTACACAGGAGTTAGGGGGAGCTCTAAATACTGTCAACTTTTATGTAACTTGTTATTTTTTATGTTATATGTTATTTTATGTTCCTACATTAAGGTTCCCAAAAAAAACAAAAACAAAAACATTAATTGTATTAACACGTCAGTGTTTAAATTCTCTCATGGACCTTTGAGCATCTGTTACTACGACAGATGCTGGATAAATGGGGTGAGCTTATTCGCTATATTTATCCCATATTTTGAACATTTGTTACCACGAATTAACACAATTCTGTGTCTATTCCTGCTGTGGTCATCCATGCACGGCGGCGCTAAACTCGAATTACTAAATTAATGGTCACTTCAACTTATCATTAAGAGATTAATTGTCTTTATTCAGAATTTCGGGGCAGCTTGTGGACTGTCACAATATCAATATGAATTCACTAAAAGAAGACAAGGCGAATGTCCCCAAAGCCACTGTGTAATTCGAATCCTGACCATATCTCTTAACCGTGAAGGAGGGTTATTTTTTCCTTACCCGTCAAACATTTCGGGAATAAATTCCCAAATGTCTTTTGTGCAGATTTCCTCACTACATTCCACCGAACCTGCCTGAAAGTAAATCAGTTTGATTCATTAGAAATCATTAGAAAAGGTCCATAGTCAGGCACTATAAGATGTGAGTTCTACTACAATATTCAGTTACTATTTAGAGTTGATATTAACAGTAAATGCAAAATGCAAGTTAAACAGTTAAGATACAGTACTGTGCAAAAGTTTTAGGCAGGTGTGAAAAAATGCTGTAAAGAAAGAATGCTTTCAAAAATGGAAGTGTTAATCATTTCTTTTCATCAATCAACAAAATGCAGTGAATGAACAAAAGAGAAATCTAAATCAAATCAATATTTGGTGTGACCACCCTTTGCCTTCAAAACAGCATCAGTTCTTCTAGGTACACTTGCACACAGTATTTGAAGGAACTCGGCTGGTAGGTTGTTCCAAACATCTTGGAGAACTAACCACAGATCTATAATCCTATGATCCTACAAAATAATATAATGACTATAATCCTACAAAATAATATAATGACTATAATCCTACAAAATCCCTGACTTTGTGCAAGTGTACCTAGAAGAATTGATGCTGGTTTGAAGGCAAAAGGTAGTAACACCAAATATTGATTTGATTTAGATTTTTCTTTTGTTCGCTCACTTTGCATTTTGTAAACTGATAAAAATAAACAGTCATTATTTATATTTCTGAAAGCATTCTTTGTTTACAGCATTTTTTCCACACCTGCCTAAAACCTTTGCACAGTACTGTATATGCTAAAACCATACGTCATTGTTAGGCCTATTTGCCTACAAAGTAAAATTCATAAATGCATTGCTAAATTAATGAAGTTTTACATTGTTGAAGGTGCACCTGTGAAAAGGACACGTTTAGTTATTTACGGTTCTGATTAACTTACTTGTCCAAGTGCCGAATGTGTCAGTTGAGATGGATGACTTCTTCCACTCATTGTGCTTGTTGTTGAGGTAAACAGAGATGACCGATAGACGCTGAAGTAACTCGCTTGTGCTTGTTGTTGAGGTAAACAGAGATGACCGATAGATGCTGAAGTAACTCGCCGCTGCTGTAACGGTCTCTACGAAACGCGCGTCACAATCCAGCATCACAATCGCACTAACTCCTGTCACAATGAATATTTCAGTGTCCCGTCATAAAGAATTGTTTTTAGAAATACACTGTACGTCCTTTCAATGGAAATGTAGTTTGTTCTTTTAAAATATTTAGCTTTGAAAACAGTTAAATATTCATATTAAGTCCGTTAAAACAGTTTAGCTTAAGCTAAGCTACAATACATATTATACGGGGCGTACCAGTCCCCATTTTACTCTTCACTTTTACACTTGATCTATGGATTCCCCCTCTCTCAGGATGTTTATAATCATAATGTCATAAATGATAACTCAGATACAAGCAGTTAGTGTAGAACAATTCTGCTAAAAAAGAAAATGGTCTAAATAAAAATATTAATTGGACCACTAAAAAGTATGTGCATCTGTCTCTTAAAACATTGGATTTCCAAAAGGATTTTTCAAATATTTACTACTGGTGCGAACAAGTTATTTTTCTTTATATTATTTATAAAGGCGTCACTACACGTTGTGCTGGTTTATAAACCAGTTTCTTAAACAGTAAGACATTTCGCTGAGAATCTTCTAAGAACAAGTGCACCACAGAGTGGCACCAGAGCTCACAATGTTGCTCTCCACAGACTTCATGAATGAGATTCGGTCAGCACTTAATACTACAGCATTCAAACATGTAGCAATAAAACAACCTCCAACAAGCCCTCAATTAATGACATATCTAGTATTTAGAAAAATAAAATGATTAATAACTTAATGCTGTTCCCAGATATGAACAGGACCGTTTTGTATGGTTCAGGCCTTGGTGGATCAGAGCTGATTTATTGGCACATGGAGGAGCATCAGCACATGTGGTCTTTGTTATAATGGCCATTCAGTATATTCAAGTATATATACTACACCGATGTCATGTGGGGTCAGCTGTAGGGCCTTTCTTTGCGCAGTATGAGTGCTCTCTCTGTGTGCTCGTGGATTTTCTCTAGGTGCTCCGGTTTTCTCCCACAAGCATGCTCTACAGGTAGATGACTCTAAAATCACCCCATAAGATATGACTGAGAGTGTGTTTGTGTGAGGCTCCCTGCGGCGTGTTGGCACCCCATCCAGGGTTAGTCCCCGGCCTCACGTAATCCTGGGATAGGCTCCGGTCCCCCTAAGTGGTTCAGAAAATGAATGAATAAATGATGTCATGTGAAAATCATGTTAATCTAGCACCAGCTTGGCTTAATTAACCACACATGTCTGTTTCTTTTATACCCAAATGTTTTGTAACATTTTCTTTATACCCCAAGGAAACGAATGCTTCTTTCATTTTTATCTTTATCACAGGGATTTATCACAGTGCCCTGTGAAGTTGTTCTCTAGTCTCTCTAGGAAGTTTGTAGTGTAAGGGTTAGGGAGTTTGTCCCATGATCAGAAGGTCACCGGTTCTGACCCGGGCCGGTAAAGATTCCACTGAGTTACTCCTGAGCACGGCTCTCTGGCCACTAACAAAAATCTGCCCACTGCTCCTTAACACGTGGGTCAAATACAGAGATCACATTTTGTTGTGGTGCTGTGGTGTGCTTTCTCTTTGTAAATCTGTGTACAGCAAGATACTTCTTTCTGGCCCATATGCTGTGGACTGCATTCATATGAGAACATGACATTGTGGTTTCTTTATAATTTATATTGTTTGTATGAGTTTAGACATTATGGATTGCAAGAAATATCAGACATCTTCAAGGTATTTCATATAGCAGGAGATTTAATAGCTTTATCCAGCTGTACAGAGTAATCCCTTAGATCTAGAACTCCTGAAAAGTTCCTGTTAGATCTACTAAATCCTGGATGTGGATCGGAATAAAAAGCAAGAACTGTGTATTCATCAATAATCAAGTTATTATAATATTCATGAAGACTGTATTAGAAAGAATTATATTTTTTATTCTCATTTATAGTGAATATAATTTTAAATAGTAGATATGTAGTAGAAATATTCTCACAACCCGGCCATGTTATCTGCATTTGTCCAGCAGAGGGTGGTAACAAATTACTTCTCTGTCTTCTTCTTCCAGCATTGGTGTAGAGTGTCAAGTCAACAAACGATGTTACAAAGATATATTCATATCACTTTAAGTATTTCCACCTTAAAGGTGATTTGAAACTTTTTTATTGTATTAATTTTTTTATTTTTATTTATTTATTTATTTATTGCAGTTTTCAGTTTATTTTGCGGTGCATAAAGTAAGGGAGGGAGGTCTGACTTTCTGAGGCCAATTCCTTCAAAGTCATGACCAGCTACTGCATTTACATATGTGGCTTCAGTTTATTATTTTTTATTATATGACATAGGGAGTTAATCTCTAGAAAATGGCCATGATCAATTTAACTAGAGAATTATCCATCTATCTTCGCTGACTAACTAACTTTGACTGAAACAGGCTCTGAGAGACAATAATTCAACTTACAGATGTTAGCTTGCATCCCTGGACGATACCCTTAAAACAACAAAATGAAGGTTGTAAAATAACACATTTTTCGGGTCTTGATCAGGGGTAAGACCTCTCTCAGTAGCCCTTGTAATTTGAACCGTGATTTTATCCAGAGCAACATACATTTCCAAAATTACAGGGATAGTTTCCCCGGAGCAGCTTGGGCTTTAAGAGCTTTTCCCAGGGGATCAAAGGTGGTAGTGCTGGAGGTATAATAGATGGATTTAAATGATGTATGACCCCTTGGTAAGTTTCCTATCACTAAGCCACCACCGCCCGGCTCAGTCAGGTGAATTTTGTACTGCATATGCCAGTCTCACCAGGAAAGCACTCCACCATTTTTTATTCTGGCAATTTTTTACAGATCTAATAAAATGGGCAGACTTTTTTAGTGGGACATGCCATGCCCAATCACACCCTGCATCAAATCCTGGCCAGGACAAGGGTACTTTAAGAATATTTTTATATTAAGTGTTGTAAATATATTGTGCAATCCATTTATTAATAAGCTTACGTCTGTTGTGTGCAACACAGATTTTCAGAGAACTGGAATACAAAACTGACATGCATCTCCATCCTTTGTGCTTTGGTGTGCTGGTCTGGTCAGTAGTTATCTGTCTTCTCATCTTGTTCTTGTTGCAAAAGAAGGCAAATCTCAGTCTCACGGTTGCAGTGTTTCAGTTTCCATGGCAACACATTAACCCCCTAACCTCGGCGTGTACGGCGGTTATGAATGTATGTGTGTGTGTGTAACTGTATGTATGTGCTAAGTGACTGCTCCTCCCACGCCAGGCCCACTCGTCTCTCTCTTTCCACACTTACACTCTAGAGTTCTCTTTCCCTTACAAGTTCCTATGCTCTATAAATACTGTTGGCAACAAAACCAACTTCTGAATGTGTCCAAGTTCACAAAATTCCTTTTGTCAGCAAAGCGTAAGTAAAAGTTGAAAAGTGTGATTTCCCAGCTGTGGAAGAGTGACCTGAAGGTCTTGACTGTGTCAGAATTTCATACGAAGCTCATCATGCAAAAGACTCACTTGATGACGTAAAGAACCTTGTTCCGACACTGCAGTGGCTTTAATTACCGTTCAAAATCTCATTTTAGCCCAACTCTCTGTAAGCTGGAATACCATGTGAGCATGACGCCCCTGCTGTAAACGCCACCCCAACGCCGCTATGAGGAACTAACAGGTTCACCTTCCTGTCCCCCCAAATCACCTCCTCTTCCATCTGTTTGTTCCTTCCTCTTATTCGTCATCCATTCAGTACAGAAATGGACACGGTGATGCTGAGAAGTCACAGCTAATGAAGTCTCCAGACCTCCCGAACTACAATGGGCCATAGTTAGCTGAGCGAGTTCACATGACAACGTTTTATCAAACAACAATACTGCATTCTCCCCCTGTTTAAGTTGTAATTTATTTAAGGAAACGTGTTAACATCTGGGTTTCCTCAAACAGGAGAGAGAGATGTGATACATGTTCATTTCTTGGCCCAGTTTGGACCATTCTCCGAGATTTCTCAGAGGAAAATTCTGTTTACTTTGAAGCCAAACTTTCTTTGCCAAGTTCTCTCTGAATGTCCTGGTTTTTTCTGCTCTTTCAACCTCATCTCAGCAGGATCCATCTCCCAACTCCCACAGTGCTCCAACCGGGTCAAAAAAAGTGGACCGACTCCTCTCAAGCACGTCTGCGTCCTTCGCCACTTAACCTTTCCTGATTTTGACTTTGTTGAAACGGAGGACAGAGATCCTTATGATGAGGGTTCGAGTGACCAATCACAGTGGGTGCTGAGAGTCTCTCACCCTCAGTTCTCTGTTCAGCTCTACACACTTTCCAACAGCTTTGTTTTTCCCAGCAGTCTGTGTTTCTGGCCGGGAGGTGAAGAGCAGCTTAATTGGACACATTTGAGAGCCGCCCTCCATAACGGGTGGATTTTTTACCCCGCGGAACATAAACCCCTGCTTTAAGAGAGCGTTTGAGTGTGTATTTTTTGTGGAAAGATGATGTGTGTACTGTGGGTAGACACACAGACCCATAAGAAATCCCTCAAAGGCTGTCAGTTGGCAAGCATTACTTAAATCTTACTGAACCTGAGACCACACCTGGGTGTCACAGTGGGAAGGTATTGAGTTCGATCCCCTACAGCCGACCCGGGGCTCGAACCCATGACCTTCTCGGTGTGAGGCGGCAGCGCTAACCACTGCTCCACCGTGTCACCCCCATTTTGGACTACTGTATTAAAATGGTTAAAAATTCTGCTTTTGTTCACCTGCACAACCTTCATATTGCTTTTTTGTCTTTACTTCTGATATTCTTCATATTGCACCTATTGTCCACACTGAACCATAAATAACTCCTGTATGTCTGTATATTACTATTACTGTGTCACATATTACTATATATTACACATTGCTATTACTATATTAGATATTTGTAATAAAGTTCTAATAAGGTCTGAGTTACTCATTTTCTCTCCACGTCCTCTAACCCTGCTATGATCATCCATCAGCGTTAAGTGGCTTCAATTAAACAGCAGCAACTCTGCTCTAAAATATCCCGCGCTTCTAAAACAAAGCTGCG
Source organism: Distichodus sexfasciatus (assembly GCA_032718565.1). Taxonomy (NCBI): domain Eukaryota; kingdom Metazoa; phylum Chordata; class Actinopteri; order Characiformes; family Distichodontidae; genus Distichodus; species Distichodus sexfasciatus. The sequence goes on from JAVGVS010000076.1 coordinate 140,316, forward strand.
GGGGCCTGTATGTGTACGTGTGTGTGTGTTCCCTCATTATCCTCCCTCTGTCTGGCACCTCTCCGACACGCTCAGAAGCTGTGAGGTAACAGCAGGATTCTGGAGCACATGACGTCCTGTGGGGCTGCCTTTTTTCTTTTTGCTTTTCAGGCCAGCCGCTGCGTCATCGTCCGAGATTCATTCGTCCGTACTGTTCTGCATTCTCCTGCTGTTCTCATATGTCCAAAAACCTGTATTTTTCCCCCCGCATCGTCTCCCTCGGCTCCAGGAGGCTTTCTACTGCTCCCGGTTTTATCATGAAAAGATCCACAAACGTCTCCTTTATGTTAAGCAAGAGACACGTCTCCTTAGGGCTGGGCGATACCACCTAAAATCAATATCGCAATTAAATGAGCATTTTACCTTGAGTATGATCAATGAATGAGTGTGGTTTTCGGGGTGTTTTGTTTCGTGTTTGCCCTCGTAGTTCTCTGACTGCGTTTGTAGGCTTGGGTGGTGTGGTAAAAACATTGTGTACTGTGGTATGAAAACACTGTGAAAATTAGAAATCCACATTTTTTATGGAACCTATGGAAACCACAGTGAAGTGATTTTAATGTAGTACATTGAGCACGCCATGAGATGGCAGAACGCTCGCAGACCACATTCAACATGCTGACAAATGACTGTGCTGTCAGAACTTTGAACTTAACAGACATTATATTGAAGTATTTGTAAGAAAATCTGTGCTCAAAAACTGCAATTGTGTGAAAATGTATAACATTTTTCGTGATGTAAACGCACGCCAGCGCTCAGTAAAGTGCTCCAGTTCAGACGAAACTCATATTTTAGCTGATAAATACCAATACACTCATTAATTGATACTTTCAGTTTTTAATTCCGGATGTGCCTCCATCGCTTATTGTGGCACGACCTGCGCACACTGGGGGATTGTGGGAAATGTCGTTCTTCCGCAGAAAGGCCAACAGCAGCTCATTTTAGAGGCCAAACTGAGTCCAAATCGGCTCAAAATTACCCAAACTTCATTTTCAATTGATCAGATAATATTTCTTCCATTCCATAATGTTAGAGCCTAAGCCTAAATGTTTGTTCTGTATACATAGTCAATTATTAAAGCTGGGATATTTTCTAATCTAAGAGTTTTTGCATATTTTTCCTATTTTTAAATAATTATAATACACACAGATATAGTGGAACGCTGTCCCATGACAACACACGTAGTAGTTTTTTGTTTTTAAGGGGACAGGACATGAACACTCACTGGGGAAAATGTTAACAATAATGTTGATTATTTCAAAAAAAATATCATTATGGACAAATTTTGTTCTCACCGTTGGTTTGGATGACCAACTCTAGTTCTCATGACATTGTAGCGTGTGAAGAACGTCCTTCTGTTTCCTGCTGACATTTTGTCCTGGTTTGATCTTGCTCAGCAGGAAAAAAAATCAATTGATCACAGATCTTTTTTCCCAATTTCACTCCCTGTTCCCCCGGGTATGTAATAGATATTTATAGCTTTACGATGCCATTTAAGACGAAACACTGATTTGCAGATAACTTAAAAAGCTTCTTGCCAAAGCAATTATGGCCAAATGTTGACATTTCCAAACACTATTGATCTCTGGTTTTGTCTACGGGTGTCCATTTCCGTATTATTAACAATCCCCTATGCAAACGTGGGAAGGCACCAGGTGTGTATTTTGTTTGTTTAAAAGGGACTAAGTGCCTTTATAAAATGCTTAAAGCAGCCGACTATAGATTAAAGCAACGTGGTCTTGTCTCTGTTCAAACATTTGATCTTGTGACATGTTTGCCAATCGTTGCGTAAGTGTTAACCCCAGTGTTGTGTGTTTCCAGTTTCCAGACTCTAACCTGTTTTGTCACTGTAAGTCTTGTTACTATAGAATTTGAATAATGTTGTTGCAAGATGTACAGAACTCCTCACACTCCTTAAAAATAATTTAAAACATTTTAGTCATTGATTATTTGATATTGTGAACACACCACAGCACAGCACACAGTGCACCACAACCAAATGTGACCTCGGGATTTGACTTATCGGTGAAGGAGCAGTGGGCAGCTTATTTTTTGGCAGTGCCCTGGTATGTCTGATGCCCACTGCTCCTTCATGGATGGGTCAAATGCAGAGGTCACATTTGGTTGCGGTGCACTGTGTGCTGTGCTGTGGTGTGTTCACAATAACAAATAATCACTCACTTTTCACTGTGCTAAAATTTGAGATCTGTTCCTTGGGTGGGAATATTTAGAGCACTATGACTAGTTTTTGACAGTTTTGAAAAGTAGTCCATCATCTCATCAAGTTGCAACATCGCATATTGACAACAAAATTAAAATATATACCAACTGCATAGTAAAACGTTAGCAGCCCAGCGAGGTTAATGGAATAAATGTACCCACTGGGGTCGTGGTGGTCTAGTGGTTAGGGTACTCACCTCTGGGCCAGGAGGTTGTGGGTTTGCATCCTACTTCCAGCACTACCATCATGAGCAAGACCCTTAACCCCAAGTTGCTCCAGGGAGATTTTCCTGTAGTTAGGAAAATGGAAGTCGCTCTGGAGAAGAGTGTCTTCTAAAGGCAGTAAATGTAAAAGCAGCGTGTAATATCTTACAGTAAAACACTTTTGATATGTCTGTTTTGTCAGTAATCTGCATTGTGTTTTATAACCAGTAACTCCAGACAGCTAAGAGAGTCTGAATAAATTGCATGAATAAATAATGCAGCACTTTAAGTGGTAGACTTTTCTTGTGGCGGAGTGCTCCATTAATGTCACCACAACAACATTAATAACAGTGTCCTTGTCCCAAGTCTGCTTAGTTCTTTAAAATTTAATTACCAGCACATAAATTTCGAGATACACTAAATCCCAAGTGGCCTTGAAATGATACATTGGCTACCGGGCAAAACAGAAACGAAAAAATAACACTGGCATTGGTAAATGTCAAAATCTTTGGCTCATTGATCTTATGTTAATAGTTAAACAATAACAGTTGCATTGAGTTTTACGAAGGACGAATCTTGAACAGAAGCCCGGCAGCAAAAACTCCAGGCAGGTGTAAAGGTGCGGGGAGGCTGTGTGACGTAAATGCCGTTAAGTCAAGCTTGCTCTTTAAATTATAGATTTCAAAAAGGATGAGAGACACGAGCGTAGCTCCAGTCTTACCTGCTAAATGGAAGTGTGCACCGAGAGCTGCGTCGAGAGGCCGGGATATTTTTATACATCAAACTGCTCGTCGGCTGCTGCTGCAGTACACTCAGAAAAGTGAGTCACGGCTGGCCAGACGGGGATTGTTTGAGTAAAAATAACTCTTTTTTTGTATGTGCGGTCTGTCGTCCATCCATGGGAAGTCGAGCTGACATCAGATGACCACTGTGGAAGTCTATGAAGGCCTGGGATTTTGCAAAACTTATTTATGCTCCATCTAGGTTCAAGCACAAACCCTATTGGAATTGTTTGGTTCAGTTTTGTTGATGATATGCAGTCTTGATAACAATATGGAGATTATTATTTACTTAAATTAAGTGAGTTATGCCTTACTGATTAGTAGCAGTGCCTTGCTTGTTAAAACTGAACAAGATTTTTGAGCAACTAGCAACTAGGGGTGTAACGATACATCGATCTACTTTGATACATCAACTCAATGATCAACGAACCCATAGCATCGATTCAAAATTAAATACATAAATCAGACTTCAATTTATATTGGACGCGAGGTATGTTTTTATAAAAATATTTTTTTTTTTAATTAAATGTCTGGTTAAGCTCAGGAATAAAAATGTCAAGTGATATTTGAGTTGCTTTTTTGATATGAATGGAAATGATGATGTTAAATCAGCACAAAGATAGTGTATATAATAGTGTAGATAATATAATATGGTACCGTGATGAAACTTGAAACTTTACACTCCCAGTGACAACTCAAAGATAACATTATGTGCGATAATATCAGAATTATATCAGAATTATATTGGAATTATAATTGCTTTTATTTAAGTGATCATCGGACCGATGCTTAGATTTGCCCGATATTTTCAGAAAATATTTGATGACGCATTTATTGTACAAGTATCGCCTCGACTTACTATGAACTACTGCTAAAGTGGATTCCTGATTACACTTATCCATCAGGACTCCCAAGGTGAAACCCATCCACGATTATAGTAATTAGCCGTCTTGCTTGTTCACTTGTTGAAATTAAATTGTGGTAATCGAGTCTCCCAGGGTGCCTACTCTTCCCCGAGACGGACTTTAGAGAAAGACACTTAGAGCGCCGAGACACTTAAAGCCGACGGAGCTGGTGTCCGCGAGGCAGCGTCTCTGACCTTGCACATTTACGGGGTCTCCAGAACACTCCGGGCTCTTTGCTGGGCTCGTATTTCGCCACATAGGCACTGGCCGAGCCCCTGAATCCTCTGGGCATTTGGAAGAGCGCTGCAAGAAGACAATAACGTGTCAGATGCCGTTCGAGAGTAAATCTGTTAACTTTGATTAACCAGATACTTGGCTTGGGGGAGGGAAGCATTTGCAGCATTTGCTTCTAAAAAAATTAGGCCTAATTTGCCCTCTCAGGTTGAGTTTCATGTTTACACAGGGAAGAAGGCGTTTAAATAACGACCGTGAACGTGTTTACTGCTTCCTTTCATTCTTCTGAGGCTGGGAATAGATGCTATTCTCTACATATCCAGTGAAGCGTGATTGGCGAGTCTTTAGTCGTCTCAAAACCAGGCTGAACAACATCAATCAGAAATAAATATTAACATCAAACAGTATTTAAATCTTATATTTGGTCTGTGTTTTTTCCCAGTGGGAAGACTTTTCATGGAAGTGTGACTTTACAAGTGTTTACAGACCAACCACTCAAAATGTCCTTTACATTCCAAGTCAAACACATTAAACGCCCACTTAGAGGTTCAAGTAGTGGTGTGAAAAGTACATAAACCCCTACGTAAGGTAGAAATAATGCTAAAAAAAAGGACTTAAAAGTAATTGAGTTCAAATTATTTGTGGTATTGGAGATGAGTGATTTTGAGCAATTCTAAGAAGAAAATGAAGTTTTAAAACTAATTCGTGTGAGTGATTATTTGTCATTGTGAACACACCACAGCACAATAACCTGTCTGCATTTGACCCGGGGTGCAGTGCTTAGGGATGGAACCTCTCTCATGAGTGCTTCAGTGGTACCTGTCCGGTACATGAACCGGTGACCTTCTGATCACAGGGTCAACTCCCTAACCGTTACTCTACCTCTTTTAATTTGCTTGTTTTCAGTATAGGATTCTGATCAAATTCCTTTTATTCAGACAACAGGGAAATATCCTGTTGTTACTGAGTAAGCATTCATTCACTCATTCATTATCCGAATCACTGAATCCCACGTGAGCACACAGAAAGACCCCACGGCCAACCCAGAGATCGAACCCAGGACCTTCTCGCTGTGAGGCGACAGCGCTAACCACTGCGCCACCGTGCCGCTCCACAAAGTAACCAGAACGTGCCAATAATATATGTATTATTCCAAAATTTATTTACTTATCCTGTAAGTTAATCAGTTCCTCCAGGATTTCGCAGGTCTTTTTTGAGATTGTTGCAGCCTAAAATTCCTGATTTTGGCAGCTTTTCTAAAAAAATTAGTTAACAGGACCAATAACTGATATTTGGAACTGATATGCAATAAAAAAAGAAATCCTCTCTCCTGTTCTCCTTCTCGGAGCTTCATTCTGCGCTCGTGTGAGAGTGTGGTGTGAGTGACAACAAGGCTTCAGTGTTGATTAGCTACTGCTCGTGTGACATATAGCCAATCAGAGACTGTTTAGATGAAGCAGTGAGTCGAGAGCAAACGGCACAGAGAGAAGAGACGGCAGTGGAGCCACAGTAGCACACCTTGTAATTACTTCATATCGGTGATGGTCAAACTTAAACACTGATATCGATAATCGTCAAAATGCCTAATAATATTGTTCCAGCCGATAATCGCTCCAACTTTAGTCTCTACAGCAAAATTTGTAGAATAAAGTGGGAAGAAGAAGAAAAAAATGGCAGTTGGTCTGCAGTAGGCCTGGATATCGTTGCTGATTTCCTGAATCGATTCGATTCCGATTCACAAGGTCATGATCCGATTCAATTCTCGATTCAATTCGATATCAATTTATTTAGAGATTTCTTTGTGTCAATACTAGTTTTGCTTGCTTATAAAATAACTTGTTCTAAAACCAAAGTGTTGCCAAACATCGGCCTTTAGGCCAGACGGTGATTTGAGCGGAGCAGCTTCAGCCATGGCTCTGGTTTGGGTTTCGCCGGTCTCACGTTTTTATAGCTCTCCTTGCGCGGTCACAAGAAGTAGTGCATAGCCGCAGGAAAAGTTCCACGAATTTTTGAATCGATATCGTATTTTCCGAAGGAGAATCGATATTGATCGGTGAATTGATTTTTTGAATCCAGCCCTAGTCTGCAGTGACTGCAAAAAATGCATGATATTTTTAATAAAACCCAAACGTCTGGCCTGTAGTGTATATCTGTGCAGACATTGCAGTTTTAGCATTACGTCAACAGGCCTTGTCCTTAGCATGACCCAGCAAGCTTCAAAAAAGGGGGATTATAACAGAAGCCCTGCCTTCCGACACCTGCTACAAAACACAGCTACGCCACGTTTATCTCTTCCCCAGCTAATCGTTGCAAGGTTGCAGCATGGCTCTCCAATAATTTGAAGTGCTAATTTCCTCTACCACAATAAATAGTGAGCTGTTTGCATCCTAGTCAGAAGTGAGGGAGAGAGAGAGAGGGTGTAGAAGAGTTTAAATCTCAGGCCGTAGCTCTCGTGCTTGCTGCAGCGTTGGCTTGAAATTACTGCCACTCAGTTTGCTGATTATGAATCAGAGCTGGCGTTAATTTGCTTTATGAAGGAACCGGCTTTATTTGAGTACGCCGAAGGTCCGACTTGGCCAGAACGTGTGTCTTAGCTGCTGTTAATGAAGTAAGAGGTGAGAAGAGAAGCTCAGATGCTTAACCTGTAATAAGTGTGAGATGTCTTAGATATTTCTTGCAAACCGTCCTCTTCAGTTCAGCCTTTTCTCAATGAATACAGTCAAAAGGGTTGGAACAAGATGCTGTCTGTCCTCAAAGGGTGTAAATATACATAATGTTAACATTAATTACATTTATTGATGGTTTCTAAATGTAAACTAATTTTTTAGGACATTATCCCAATCCAGAGACATTTATAATAAGATGACGATAAAGTTTACTTTGACTTTGACTTTGACTAAGACGCCACCTTTGCAATAAGACGGCTCATGAAATTTCATTCCTGCTGGATATTCCACTGTCAACTGTAAGTGGTTTTACTGGCAAGTGGAAACATCTAGGAACAACAGCAACTCAATCACGTAAACTGCTGAGGACCACATAAAGTACCAGACTGGGTCAACGACTGCAAAGGTCTACAGTGCTGGCCAACGCTCTGCTGATTCCATAGCTCAAGAGTTCCAAACTTCCTCTGGCCTCAGGATAATTGCCGATGGCAGAGTTGCACCGATTAACCAATTGTAGGATATTTGCTTAATGTTTATGCCATCAGGATGCTTTCTAGTGCAAGCTATAAATCCTAATGTCAATTAGAAGACGGCACTAATGAAATCCTACCCTGGTCTTGATGACGGAGTACAGAGTGGAGATGGTCTCCATTATTGGGCTTAGAGTCTCTGACTTGGCCAAGAATCTGCTGGGTTACTGGCCGTGAAGAGAGTGAACCTTAGATAATTGTTATCATGTTTAACATTAGTGCAAAATGTCTTCACAAAATACAGGAAATGTCTAGAGGAAGAAAACATCTTCATGACGATACAGCTCAGATCACAATGTTTTTGGACCAAATGTCGATACACAATATGTGTCAACATGTTTTCCCCTCCAACTTTGCTCAAAAGGAAGTCACAATAAATTATTTACACCTTACTGCTCATAAATGTTGTATGATAGGCGTGATTCAAATTTTACACATTAATGCTAGAAACGGTTGCAGGGTTTGCCTTGTGATCGTGACTTTGCAGGTTTAAAACCCGGACCGGTAAAGATACCACCGAGGTGCTCTTAAGCAAAGCACTGCTCCCCAGGCGCTGCTCATGTCAGCTGCACACTGCTCCTTCACGGATGGGTCAAATGGGCACATTTCATTGTGGTCTTTGCTGTGGTGTGTTCTAAATGACAAATAATCACTCACTTTCTTAGTTTCATTTTTAAACGATGCACTAAAAAATATTGTTCACTAAATATATCACCCATCGATATATCGCCCAGCCCTAATAATTGCTATAACTAATGCACATTGATGGATTTTACTGATTTTTATTACGGGTGTGTATCTCTGGAATGCGTCAGGTCAGGATGACTTCTTATGACTTCTTATCTCCTGCTCCTCCGTCAGTTCCTCTCCCTCACCCTTTTGTTATCCCTTAGGCCACCCTAACCCCTTATAATCTGCCCTTTCACCTCCCCATATCGTCCCTATGACCCCTTTCAATGGCTATTTTATAGCCCCTAATGTCATGTTCTTATGACCCCTCTTATGACTAGCTTATGACTATAGCCTTTCCTTTCTACCGAGTAAACGATTGTCTTACAGCAAAAGACGACACTCTATCATAACATCCTGATAATCGGCCCACTGCACCCAGACTTACGGGCTCCGAAAGGAGACCTTGGGCACGGAGGAGTGAGATAAAAAGCCACATCTTGGGTGAGAGAATCAGAGTGAGTTCCGACACACAGAGAGAGACACTGACCGGTCGAATGAACATCTTGTAAGAACATCGTTACTCTTTTCTGTAATAAAGCTTTGAAAAGACCACCTCATCACTGGCTCTTCATCATTCTCAAACCTGAGAGTCCAAGAACATTGATGTTTGCCTTGCTCGGTGATTTGCAACGGGATCTGACAGGGTCACAGCGTTCATCGTGGGTCGGTTTTAGGCCATTGGCTAGGTTATAGGTCACTAGGAACGGGCGAGCGCCTGCACAAGTCAATCCCTTCCACCGTCTTGTGGCTAAGATATACGTCATTGCAACGAGGCTATAGAGTTACGGCATGGAGGTAACCGTATGTTTTGTTCCAGATTAATGCACCCTTCCATGATCGCGGACCATAGATCAGTTGTCTCTCCTCACTGTTGAGCTGAAATTAAAACCTGCATGATCTAGAGTCGGATTTCAGACCCGACTTCCTGTGTCAGTAAGTGAGAAGTTGCACCATAAAGCGCTTCCGGTGTAATAGTATACACTTTAACCTTTAATCTAGCCTCAGATCTGATAGGTGGGAAGAACACCCCGGGAAGTGGTAATGGAGGTCTGTATTTGTTGATGAACCTTTTAGTCAGACTCTAAACACAGTATGTGAGGACTGGCAGTGGGCAACACCGGTGAGGGTTAATGTTTGTTCCGTGACGTACAGTAGGTCTCAGGTAGGTGAGTATCATGACACTACATTCAGCAAACAAGTAATTAGGCTCTGAATACACAATATTAAACAAATGGATCACACCATTTAGATAGAGAAGATGTTTACAGAGCAAATGGGGACGTGTATCATCTGTGGGAAGAAGCAGATTAGAGATGGGAAAGTTAAACACATTGGCACATAACTCACCATAGAGTGAACACACCGCAGCACAGCACAGTGCACCACAACAGAACATGACCTTTTTTGGCAGCGCCTGTGGAGCAGTGCTTGGGAACGGTACCTTGCTCATGAGTACCTCAGTGGTACTGTTACCAGGATGGGATTCGAACCATTACGCCACCGACTGTTTTGTTAAAAACATTTAACAAAATGTAATCATTTCTAAATGTGAGACATCAGTAAACTCACTTTTGGGGAAAATGATCACATGTCAAAGACCTTTGGAATAATTCTACTAAAAGTGCACTAACTGAATTGTCATATTGTCAAGTAACATAAATTTGAATAGACTTAACAGAAAACGTCTTGACAGAAAAAAGACTTGACAGAAAATGTCAAGTAACAGATTTAAGTAGAATTACTGACCAAATATTATTTAATATTTGTCATTATATATTGACAAATATTTGATAATATTTTACATATTGACATTTATCAAAATGTTTAATTCTACAAACACCAACAAAAAACTTTATTTATAATAAAGTAATTAATGTAACTTTAAATGATATTAAATAAACATTCAGTAGCATTACAAAACGGTGAAACTTAAAACTTAAACATTTTAGTATTCCGAATTAAGCAGCAGCAGATTGTGGTGAAGCCTGTTCTCCACTTAACCTAGGTCTTGTGTGACATGTAGCCAATCAGGGACTGTTGAAGACGGTACATTAGATGAAGCAGTGAGTCGAGTGCAAAGGGCACAGAGAGAAGAGACGGCAGTGGAGCCACAGTAGCGCACCTTATTAATTATTTAATATCAGGAATGGTCAAAATTAAACACTGATACCTATAATCGGCAAACTGCCTAAGTTTGGCCCCTGATAACTGGCCCAGCTGAAAATTGGTTAAACCTTCATTTTGACCTCTGAATGTGTTTAACATTACTTATATAACTGTAGTGGAAGATGGCTTCACTTGTTGAGGCTGCTGACTACCATGTCTTTGCTGTGCACGTTTCTGCTACAGTAGCCACAATCTAGTAATGGTGATGGAACCTTATTGATTATGTGTCGCTGAATTATACCTTCATTTGGTGCCCTAAAGTCCTGGCATCCGTTACGTTCCTGTCAGTGAACATTGAGCTCCATTGACCCTTTCACACAAAGTGTTGGCGGTGTGCGAACAGTTCCGACCCTGCCTGGAGCCATTTGTTCGCTGGCAAGGCTGACTGAATGTTAAACAAACGCGGGACTAATTTTCTTATCCTTCACACAAATACTTGGCAGCATGTGGCGGATAAAGTCATTTCCTGTAAACACGGGATCCCCCTTTACCCATCATCCCCCACCAACCCCCCCTACCGGGCCACAGTGATTGCTGTTCCTATTTCAGTTTTAACCTTTATTTAAGGATTAATACCCTAACCGTTGACAGACATTACAAATAAAATGCCGGGGACAGGGCTTCTTAACGAATCATTACAAGTGTGCGGCTCCTTTACTCAAGATCGAACGTTCGAATGACGTCATGAGTGACTTGAGCGATGCTTTTTGATTCAGCGATGCTTCAGCGATTTTACAGCTTTAGTAGCTCTTGGTCTGAACGTAGCATTATGCTGTGTTCCATTTGCCATTGGATCCGAGATTCGGTAGACGAGATTGCGTCACATCCGCTAAAAATACAGTGAAAACTGAATAGAATACGTTCCATTTGCCACGAGAGAGTTGAACTCAGATAGATTTGCATAACTTTTTATAGCATTTTATCAGAATGTTCCATCTTAAGTTACTGATCCTGTTCGCTTTTCTGTTCTGCCCACTAGACTAGTCATCGCCACTTGATAAACGGCACGTAACGCAGTATTTCACGTATAGCATGACCGTAGCAACATGTCTGTTGACCACAACAACACTGTATTATGTACACAGCTGACCGAGTTAGACACAAACAACACTAAAGTGCTAGAAATGTAAAAAAAAATTGGCATTTATTACAGTCTTTACACTGAGCAGCCATCTTGGATTCTGAAATCGGTGCTGCTCTGAGAGATTTGGTCGGATGACCAGGAAATGGGGGCGCACTTGTCGTCATTTCCGGTTCAGCCCACGGAAAACAACTTGGAAACCAAGCACCAACGGTAAATGGAATGCACCATTAGGCTACTGAGTCTGTGCATTGAATTACAGTGTGTTGTTGGCAGCGGCGAGATGGAGTCTATATTGGCAATGATTTAAAAGTATAAAAGTAGCTTCCCCAACACTGGACCTCATTACAAAGCAGTTTTAAATAATGCTGACGTCAAGCCCCTAAAGAGCAAACCTATGACTACAGCAGCAAGGAAAGTCTCTTTCTGTAGTAATTAGGAAGAAACTTTGAAAGGAACCAAGATTTAGAAGATTCAATCTGGCTTCGCTCATATTGAATATTGAAGGAGCTCATATGTGTGTGCAGAGTGTGTATGTAAATGTGTGTGTGTGTAAGTTCAGACTCAGGAATCCTTCCGAAGCTAAGCAGTTTTGGTCCTGGCCAGTAATTGATAGGGGACCAACTTACATTTCCTTTAACAGTACTTAGCATCTTGGACCACTGTGTCGCCACCAGCCCACCTGGAACTTGGAAACCTGAGTGGATGCTGAGTAGAGGTATTGACAGATCTAAGGGGTCTGTGTGGATCGAAATGTCCAGTGCTTTGTAAAATAGCTGCCAGCCTTTCTATGAGAAATAAAATCAAAACTCGGACGCTCTGAGGCACTAAATGACTGCTAGGTATCTTTCTAAAAAAAGTAGGTTCTAACACGGATGTTTCGGCTAAAATAGCCCACACTGACCCTCTTAATCATCTCCAATCTCACATGGAGTCAACCTGAATCTAAATAACTTAACATGTGAAAGCATATGGATTGCCATGAATGACTTTATAGCCATTTGCTTTTACATTTATGACATTTAGCAGATGCTCTTTTCCCGGAGAGACTCTCATTCCCCAATATCAGGGACAGTTTCCCTGAGAGCAGTTTGGGATTAAGGGTCTTACTCAGGGACCCAATGATGGAGGTACTGGAGATAAGATTCAAATCCATGGTCTAGAGTTGAGTATCCTCACCACTAGACCACCACCACCACCAACCCTTCATGTCCTGAAAAATATTGACCACAAAAGTAAACATTAACAAGTGACTTTGGCATGTAAAATAATGTTCACCAGTGTTTATCTTCTTAAGATCCTTCTTAAATTTGTTCTTAAAAAAGTTTGTCAGATTCATGACATGTTTTTAAATTCATTTTTATAATGATGTATGTTTACATTCAAATATTATAATGTTATATAGCTGTAGAATTAAAGAAAACTCAGCATGCTAATGTTGTGCACAAGCACAGATTTCAATATAATTAACTTAAGAGCTCTTCAGCTCTTGTAGATTCTGTTCTTACCAAATCTCAAGTAAGAAAACGTTGTCGAATTTCAGGATCTTTGTAAAAACAGTGAATGTGAGTTTTAAGGACACATTTTTACTTCACAAATTCACATTTGGTGAATCCCATTCTGCTTAATACTCCTTTCAGACGACCTCTGTGATCAGCATGAACCTTGTCAGTTTTAGGGGCTTAAATTTGCTAAATTCGCCATTTCTGTAGCATTTATAGCAAAATCACCCCCCTCCAGAAGTACCATCTGCCTCGGGCCCGAGCCCCAACAGTGGGCATCTGAAAATCGGCTTAGCTTAAAGATCAGACTTGGCTCCCCGCCAGGCCCAGTTCTCCGCAATTAAACTGCGTTTTGATTCAACGGCGTGCAGAGAAATACATACGACGTTGCCTCTTTCACAGCGCCGGCCCTGATCTAAGGTTGTTAGAGCCCCGAACACAAATAGTCTGCGGTGTGAACACAAAACTGCGGCGTGATGCGGGCCGGCGACGGACAATTGATAGCAAGCGCTCTTTTGTCTGCCCACAATGCCTTGACTGGAGACATATATTATCACGTGCACTAATTGATAGCTAACGACATTCTGTCACATCTGCTTTGGCCTCCCGTGGGTTGCAGAATAATTAGGACGGGCTGTAATTGTAACTAGCACTGTATTCTGTAGCTGTCAGAGTGAGGAAGGAGTTGGATACGGTGGATTTGCTGATGCTTTTAGTTGGCTGTGTTTTGACTCTGGCTCTCCTTGAGCCGGGAGAAGAGAAGAGGAGGAGAAGAGAGTTATCAGGGCCAGGCACTGCTTGTTTTTCTTTTTCCTTAAATGTGTTGCTGGCAGAGGTTGAAAGCTTTGATTAGTTAGACTATATGCCATGTGACTGATCAAAACTATGCTATGTGATATACATAACATTTAGGATATGTGATTAGATAGATAGACACAGAGAGAGAGAGAAAGAAAGAAAGAAAGAAAGAAAGAGAGAGAGAGAGAGAGAGAGAGAGGCAGAGATAGAAAGACAGAGAAATAAAGAACACAATTAGAAAGAAAGAAAGAAAGAAAGAGGATGGAAGGAAAGAATACAATTACAGACATGTAGTGGTAAATACTGTAACTCCAGCTTTATATGAAGTGTTTATTTCATTGTTCTTACATTAGTGAACCTTTATCTGAAGCAGTGAAATGAAACATGCAGATGGTTTTTGGTTTAGAACTGAGCGTCCTGAACGCAGCATGTTTTTAATTTTCTGGTGCCAGACTTATTGAGGCGATGCACATCACCATGCTTTTAAATCGATACCATTCCTCCATTGCCTTGGACCTTGTATTTTCAGCTTTGAGCAGATACTACCCTCTCGCTCCAGGCTTTCTTTACTGATCCTTTTCATTTGTCTTCAGTACAACAGAGCTTCAGTTAGAGCTCCACAGCAGCTCTCAGGACATTATTACGTATCAGTACGTCATCTGTGCGTATTTTCAATTAGAAACGAGCTTTCAGTGTGTTTCTTATAGACGTTGCACTGGTGATTTCAAAAGGGCTTGTCATTGAGCGCTCTGCAGGGATTGAGGCTGCTGACGTGCTGGCACAATGCGCTGTGACAGAAACATGAACAATAAAGTATAAAAAAAACATTTGATTTGCTTTTCTCACACCTACAGTGTTTTGGTATTTCTCCTCAAGGCTAACAGAATTGAGAGGTTTTGTGTAGACATAGCTGACAGTCAACGTTATTATCAAGAGGTCAGAAAGCAGCTAGAGTTGTGTGCAAGGTTCACCGACTGAAAACGCAGATCAAGAGATTGTAAACTCTTCTTTCAGGGCTGCGGAATGGACTGGAACATCTCTAGTGTCCCTGAAATCCTGAGATGTGGGTTTTATGAACGTGAAATCAGTAGTTGTAGATTAGAACAAGTGCGTGTAATGTTTTGAAGCTTCCAGATTCTTGTCTAGGCTGATAGCATAGAAGAACATAGGGAATTTGTGCATCAGTGTGACTCAAGTAGCCATATGTTGCTGTAAACATATCTCATTACAGAAAAATGCAGATATACACATTGACACAGATAGAGATGTACAGACACAGCATTTTCTCAAGGTTACCGCAGCACAAACGCCAGAGATTTCAGACTCAGAACCAGGGCAGCTTGGTTTTAAGATTTTAATCATTTCAAAGTGAACAAACTAAAAGGTCTAACACAGTTGTATTCAATTAAAATTCAAATTTATGTCAAATTAAAATTTGTCAAGTACAATTTAATAGTGTTTCAACAATGTTATTAATTACTAATTCTCTTGTGCAATTGAATGAATAATAAGTAATAGTAATATAATATAGTAATAAATTATTAATAAACTGTTCCTTTCTCATTTTAAGTATAATAAGGTTAGTATTTACAAATAAAAGTAAAGGTTGATAGAACAAAAGAAAGAAAGAATAAATTTGAAAGAAAGAAAAAAAAGAAAGGGTGGATGGAAGGAAGGAAAAAAAAAAAAAGAAAAGCAGGAAAATGGGGAACTGTATTTTGTACATCTGCAAGTGGATTTCCATCAGCTGCAATGGAAGAACCATTTGCCAAAATAAAGCCACCCACCAGAAGCCATTTGAGCGGAGAGAGAATTCGCACTAAGGAGGTGACATTTTTTTCCTCTCTTCCCCCTCCAGAGCCGGTCCCACTGCATCGGCGAGCCGGCCCATACGGAGACGTGCTGTGTGACTCCTGCAGCGACTGTGACTTCCTTCCATTCTCGCAGGACTCCCATCTGTTCCCACACTTCAGGGTACAGTCCTAGTACCTTATAGTCTGGCCTCTAGAGACGCATTGTTAAGGTTGCCATATTTAACCCACCTGTTATAGAGTTTCAGCGCTGTGTTTGAACAGACTATACCCTGGATAAGGAAATACATAGGAAACTGTGCCCTAGGGACACTTCGACTTTGTCTGTCCCTAAAGTGGTCAGCCGAGATGGCTAAAAATATGTGGCTTTACATGAAGAGATCCCTGCAACATAGTTATTTTCACATTTAAAAAATCCACAAATGATTCTCTGGTGCTAATCTGGAGGTCAGTTAAGTCGTCACAGAACTGAGAACTGTAGTGATGACAGTGTAGGTCTGTTAACAGCTCTCTTGAACCGAGGAGGAGATGACATGTCTAGAGCTCTTCCTGCTATTGAACTCTAGTTTGAATCATCAGACTCAGATTCATTTCAGGAATATTTAAGCATTCCCAGATGCTAATATGCTGTGATCTGGGCAATGTGTTGACTAGCCACTTGGTCTGTGGCCTGGTTTAGACTATTCATCAGAGATATCTGCTCAAAACTGAAAAAATGATCAGACATTCTCTACTCTTATTTGGTTAACAATAATTGAAAGAATTGACAGGTGATGGTACTCTTAGTAAATAGGCTAAACATACTACAATTTGCCTTCATTAATTTCTATAAATATATATATTTTAAGGATTTTTATAAATGATCAACGTTTTTGTATCTTTTGCTAGATTAGATCACTGATAGAATGAATGGATAGATGCCTGTGCTTAAGAAATAGGCTGTAGAAAATAACATCCATCCATATTTCATGTTTTGATAGCTTATACAAATTGCACCGAAAGCTAGTGGAGTTTGTTTTTATTGTGAGAGTGTTGCAGTGTTTATAGCACAATGTGAAAACTGAAATGATATAAAATAATCGCTGTTCTAAAGTCAATCCATATGGCTTTCACAAGTCAGCTCAGGAACAAGCTCACTCTCTGCTTTCATATTAAATACCATTAGTCTTGTTAACGCTGTCAGGTCTGCCCTTTTGAGCTGTCATGGTGAGGATTTATTTACTTGCTTCACATAGTCATTTTGCCAACAAGTTACTTTCGCACGAGTGCACGGAGTCTATAACAAGAAAAATCAATATATCTTCAGAAACGCTTTCATCAACCATAATGCATGGAAGGGCATCTGCGGTAGTTAACGTAAGTCTTATTGACCATTTAGCTTCGAATAGTCCACACCATAAATATGGTCAAGCATCTTATGCAATACACTGCAACACCTTACAGCAGTCACATTAAAATACGATAGCTTTGGTCATTTTAAGATAACCTCTTTTTAAAAAGAATATAAGTAATATTCATCATTTAAATTCAAACGACATTATAATTATGTTGTAAAAACGATGTACAATGCACTGTTGTATTTGTGAAACTTCTTTTCTTTCTTAAATAGATGCGCTTTCCCTTTAACTCGGAAGGTACTGTAAGTTCTCTCTTACAGGATTCAACACGAGTGGGCGGAGCCTGATATTAGCCTCGGCGTCTAAACCAATCGGCTTCTTGCAGACGATTGCGACCGCCGATCCCTGGGCCAATCACGTTCTTCCCTTCACCAGACTTACGCTCGACGAGTGTGGTTGCCAGATTGGGATAGCTACCGGTTTATTGGAAGTCTTTTTAAAGTAAGTCGCTATTTACCGATTTTTTTAACTGTATGTATGAATTTAGCACTTTTAAAATAATGGCTGAGAACGAAGCTGGTTATAATGTGACAGCTTGCCCCCGTCAGGAAAATATTTTCCGCCGGGGAATGTTTGACTATCTGCATATTTAAAGCGACAGCGCGTTTCGGAGCACACCTGGCAACCCGGCGAACATGACGCGCGTTCGGTGTAACACAGTTGTGCTGAAAGCAGCGTCGAACACACTTGAGAGTCGCATTTTTACGCACTGATCGGAACGGTAAACGACTGGAATGTGTGGCCGTCGGCGTTCTAGAGCTCGGATCTCTCGCCAGGGCGGCTCGACATCACCCTAGAGTGACGGATCTTCTGTATTTAGGTGCGTTCCTCCACAGCCCTGTTAACAGCACGTACAGCGGTTATGCTACAGCGTAAAAACGCTCCTCTTCTTTTATTTCCTTTGCCCTTAACGTCGCTGCGGTTACAACTTCACGTCCGAGCCCACCTTTGCTTTGCCTCTTTAATAAGGGACTTTTCTTGGTCCGATCGTTATTTGGCGCATGTATAAAAGTATTGTAAGTTGCCTGTGTCCTATGTGTATATGGATCGGAAAAAATGATGCGGACTTGGCACGGGGCGGCACGTGCAGTCGTTTAAGGTATTTGAGCGCGAGCTTGCGCGTCTCGAGGAACGTTGCGGCGCCTCGACGGTGAGAAAATCGTGGCGATAAAACGAAAAGCTGTCAGTATCAGGAGCGGTCGGTTATTCGTCTCATCTGGCCGCTTGTGCTTATGTAAACAGTCCAGAGATCGGGAGATTTTAATAACCAATTTGCTTCATCAAAAGAGTCGTAAACTAAGGATGCGCGATATATCATTTCGGCATTGGTTTGAGAGACGCGCATGCGCAGTAGTCAGTGCGACTTTTTTGCTGCTTGACTCACAAGGAAGACTCGGCCACTTCTCATTTGAGTGACTAATCTGCTGGAGAAGTCGTGTGCTGTGATTTAAAGCTCTTCGATAAAGTCTAACAAAAGGAGGGTAAATGAGTAAAACGTTATTTTTCACTGTTATTATTTTGATTTCCTACACAGATGCACTCTCCTACAAAACCGCCTCAGTCCTTCTAGAACATTCGTTTTCTCCAAAGAGAACCATTCAGGTCATTTGGTTGAAAGATTTTGTATCCAGTCCTTTATTATATAACAATGTAATTTTTTCCAGTATCGCTCAGCCATAAATACGTGCACAAGATCAAATTGTCAGTGAATAGAAAATATGTTACAATATGTTCCTAGTTAAAGTTTGAAATGAGATTTGATGGATTGTGAACAGATGTGTCCATTTCATCAACACAATCATTCGTTTGTTAGAAAGGATTGAGTTGATTTGTGTTGAATGCAAAGGTTTGAACCATTTTATGCTTATAATACTACTAATACATGCTGCTTGGCTTTATTATTAACTAGATTCTTGCTGAGTAATATCTGACATTGAAATATATCTATGTTGTGATACAACAAAATTCAGAACGACTCATCTGAATTAGAAGAAAATGAGTCATTCTAGAAGAGCTGGGGTCGAATCTACATAGAAAATAAGTGCAAATTTTAATTTGAAGAATGTCTGAACCATTCCTGCTTGAATCTTTGAGTAACCAATTTTATATCGGCCATTTTTGCAGTTTGGTCACGGAAAATGTGGTTAATTAAGCAGCAAAGAGTAGTAGCATGACGTAATTTGTTTTACTGGACATTGCAAGTCCTCCTTTTTGTATTTCCTATTTACTTACTGTGATGACGATGTTCAAATGATGTGTTACGCAGCCCTAAATCGTGCCTGGATGGAATACTGATATCATGATATTAAGTTGATTTGATCCCTTCCTAATCTACTTATTCAGTGGTGACTCAGTAGATGTTGGAGAAGTGACATCAGTATGCAGGTGTGATATTTGGGACAAGTGAATGTAGAAATTTAATTGTTTTAACTGTGTCATCACCCAGTGGCGATGTGCGTAGATGTCTGAATGGAAGGCAGATCTTCTTTAATGTTTCTTCCTCCTCCATTGACGTCTGAATATTTTTCCCCCTCTTGAATTTCAGTGAGTCAGCCGTGTATTTATCGAAAGACAAATGGCTTCATGTTTAATTGAGCAATTGGCACTTTGCAAGTCAAGGCCTCAGCATGAACCTAATTAGGATGGTGACAGCTCCACAGTCTAAAATACTGCTCATGGTTGAATTTGCGATCGCTTTCAAGTGAGACTTACCAAAAGTATAGCCAGTGGCGTTTCAGTGGTAGTGCTGTTTGTCCTGTTTTATGCACGCTTGTTTGCTTAAACTGCTGCAACCCGAACTTTAAACATAAAAGCTAACAGAAGTCCGTTTCTGCTGAATTTTGGTCGATGTGCCTGATCCTTATCTTGAACAGGACATGTTTTAAATCTGCTGATTTTTATTTGTATAATAATTCTGTACAAGCATCCAGTATATTATAGATTCAGTCTTGCTTGTTATGTGAGCCATGATGGACTGTTCGTGTCGTGTTGGTCCCGACCAGGCCTCTCACTCGATATTTTCCCATTAAAGCTGATGGTGCTGACCCGGACGCTGTGCTGCTGGAAGGCGGCCGTGACTGATGTGTTTTGTTTTATAAATTTCCAGCCGCTGTGAGCACCAGCAGCTCGGACTGATTCGGCGTGTTGAGAATTTGCGGGGAATAAAATGTATCATTATTACAAATTTACATTTCCTATAGTTCTAATAGGAATGAAATGACATCACCAAGGTTTTTAGTATTGTAAAAATGTTTTGCTTGCATTTCATTTCCATATGCTTTGATGCAAAAATGTAGAATGAATAAGGCTGAATGGAACCCTCATTTAACCAAAATAATAGTTTTTATTACTTCAAATGGTTGTGTCGAAATCTAGGCTGAGATATTGGCAGCAAATAGTGTCATGATATGATGCTGAAATGTCAATGACTGTGTGAGTAGAGCAGAAGTGACCAAAGCTTGGTCGTGACTCATGTCGGAGTGCCAAACACAGTCCCTGACGTGAGAGAACTGAGTATTTAATGTAAAGTTAAACTGTGAAAGTTAGCGATTATTTGTCGTCGTGAACACACCACAGCACACAGTGCACCACAATCAAATTTGTCCTCAGCATTTGACCCGGGAGCCCTGCTTGGGGACAGTGCTTTGCTCATGAGTACCTCGGTGGTACCTTTTTACAGGTCCAGGATTCAAAGCGGCGACTCTTAGATCATCGGACCAATTGCCTAACCAACTGCCCAGGAATGAAACAATGCAACAATCTGCCCAGTAATGAAACAATGCAACAGACTTTCATCAAAGTCTGCCAGTGATTATTTTAGCCGGTAATGTGGGACGCTCGACAAGGTGGGCGATGAGTTTAGTCAGTTCATTAAAAGGACATCAGGAAGTGTGCCCAGTCTTAGAAGTACATGAGGATCTGGCTCCAGCAGTCATTACATGAACCAAATCTAAAAACAATTCTAATGGACGAGCGCATTCAAGAGCGCTCAAGCCAGACAAGCATTAAGCATGAGACGGTGTTCTGTGTGTTTCAGTGCTAATGCAGGATTCCCTCGATATTATATACATCAAGGATTGTCAGTTTGGGATGAGCATCAGATCGTTTTAGTCTTTGCCTTGTTTTAGCTCGACCCTCCAAACAGCGATCAATCAGTGCTTTGTGGAGGAGGGCTGCAAGCCTGGGTTAAGGGTTGAAGGTTAAAGGTTAAAGGCTCGGTCGGTGCAGGAAGGGGATAGTGGACCTCATCACGCTGTCTGATTGTTTTGGCACATTTTCATTTCCTTTATCTAGCACGTTAAAAGAAGTTGTACTACTTGAAGCATCTAAGAAACAGAATGGTGTACTTAATGATGGTCTGGGTGAATGAAACCCTGAGACACGGTGACCTTACGAATGGAGGTTCTAACCCCAGGAGAGCCTAAAAAGAAAAGACCACCATTTGGCTCCAAGGTAGACCTTTAACCCCAAGTGGATCTGCTAAACGCTGTAAATGCAGACGTTTATGAGCCGTGTTTATTGGAGAATTTTAATGCATGCATGAACTCAAACCTAAATCATTACTTTTTTAAAAAAGGATATGAAAAGCTGACTTTAGTCTTGTGCTTGAGCTTTGTACTGATGGAAATGTGGAAGGAAAGTTTCACACGGAAGTTGAGTACATCATTACTGTCACGATTTCAAAATAAACCCCTTCTTTTCTTTTGCAACCACAGTGGCTCTTTTGCAGTGACGGTAGCATACCTGGATGGTTTTTGAAGAATGCCACTTCCCACAGCTAGACCTTTATTCAACATCCTGTTCACACCTCTGGTCTGCGTTTCACCGTCATGAATTAAAGATACATGGCCCTTGTTTACAGGAATCGTGTTGTGTGTGCGCGGAGGCGGTGAGGCCAGAGGGTCTTGTTTGCAAGTGTGGTTCAGAATGTACAGATCAGGGCAGTTTTCGGGTAGGGTGAATTATAGGCGTAACAATACATCGATCTACATTAATGCATTGATTTGATGATGGCACTGAACCAAAATAAAAACACTGATCAGACATCTCACATATTGTGTCACTTCAGATCGAACAGGAGGTCTGCTTTTATTAAAATAGGAGCTCACGATTAATAATATCAAATGATTTTTTAGTTGCTTGTTGTGATTTGATATGAATGGACGGGATTGTGATAAATCAGCATGTGATATTGATTGCTGGCTCCTGATTTGAACCACATCAGAATCATATCACTCATATCTTTGTGATATTGGCAAAAATTGAATCGATATAATATTGAATTGTGATGACATCCGGCTGCAAAATGAATTCCTAATGTATAAAACCAACTTTATATCAAATATTTATTGTTGATATGGCTTATTATGCTCAGCATGGAACAGAGTGCTACAAAAATACATTTTAAAATACAAAAACAAATATCCATCTTAATTTGACAAAAAATAACTCTATTTTTTGTGTTTTTGCTGTCTTTTTCTCTCAGTGCTTCACTAGGTAGATCTTGTCTTTCACCAGGGCCGAGGTCAGGGATCTTGGGCTTGAAAAGGTTGGTGACCACTGCTCAAATCGATTATTTTGATTATTTTCTAAATTTTATTAATAATGAAAAAAATGTGTTAATACTTTCCCCAGTCTATGTTTATATACTATTCCTTTAATAACATGCTACCGCCCTGAGTGTGTGTTTTCTACCGTTATTTAGGCAAAACCCCCTTACGAAATAATCATTCATCAATCATAATCGAGGTAAAACGTTCGGCTAATCGTGATACTGATTTGAGGTGGTATCGACCAGCCTTGCCCTCTAATTTCAATCGGACCATTAAAGCCCTTCTTAAAATAGAGTAACGCACTCGAGCAGAAAAAAACGTTCTTGGCCACAGAATTACAAGTAGCAACAGGGGATGTTTGCCTCAATCTGCAGATAAGGAGTGTGTTTTCCTTCTTACTCCGGACCCTCACAATCCCCCTCCCCCCCTTTCCCAGCCCCCCACTCCGGAGTTTGTAAAAGAGCAGGACAGCCCCCTCGCACGCTGTTTATCGGGCGTCATTATTAAGTGTTAATGCGGTGCGGTTGCCGCTCAGCACCGCCGAGGATTCCCAAACAGATCAATGGCAAATCCAGTGGAGGATATCTGTAACAGAAAGGAGGAAGCGCTCTTAATTTAATACCGACACGTTCTTGATTTCAGCTTTCGCTGGGGTGAAACGTGAGACCAAACATTGCTTAACCACAGTAGTAAATCAGCAGGGTCTGTGCTGGTGGTCTCCATGTTCTTTCGGTCTGATCTGTGTAGTTAGGGATGGATCTCTGCTGTTTTTGGTTTGTTCATTTTTGCTTGGGGCTGGTTTCTTGTGGGTTGTGGGATTAGAACCAGCAAACACGTTCTTCTTTTTGTTATTTCCCACATTAATAGCTTTTTTTAAAGTCACCGGACCAATACTTAAATTTGCAGATATTTTCGATATTTGATGACGCATTTATTGTACGTCGGAAAGGTAGAGCTTGTGCCAGTCATGGCCAAAGTTCGAGGTGGGATTTTATACAGCCCGCGCCTTCTCATAAATTAGAATTTTGGGTTTTAGTTTTTGTAAGTTGTCTGTGTAAACATGATGAACCGGGCTGACAGCTAGAAAGAGGATTTTTTGCAGTGTCCCCAATGTTTTCTCTCTCATCAGTGATAACCTACGGCCGTGAAGTCCATCAAACTCACGGCCAAAACGGGAGTTTCTAAACATAGTGTGTCGTCCTTTCAAGGCCTTGAAAGACTGTTGAAAAAAGCCCTTCAATCCCAAGCCGTTAGTTTGTTCCTAAAGCGGGCCAAACCCGACGAATGCAGTAAAATGAGCTAAAATAACACCAGAGTGAGATTCTGTCATCTCTGCCATTTTTCTCTGGGTCGCTCGCGTCATGCCTGTTGTTTTTGGATAGACAACAGCAGCTGCGCTCTCTTCCTCCTCCTCAGCTTTTTCATTATCACCCCGCGAGAATCGCTGCGATGTCAGTAGCCGCGCGAAGAGCAAACGGCCGCCTAATGGATTGAATGGATTGTCCTAATTCCTCGAGTGTTTCAGCTGGCAGGCGAAAGGGGAAGCTTTTTCCTTCCAGCATCGCGTCATGTTTGGCGTAGGTGTCATCCTTGACCGTGTCCCACTCCTCCCACTTCCTCAGCTTTTACTGATTTCTCAACACTCGTCTGTCTCTCTTTTTCTGTCGGTTTGTCTCTGACGATTTGAGGTCTTTCAAAAAACTAGAGATGACACCAATCAGATACCTGCTAATAGCAGTCGAGCCAATAGTGGAAAAAATGATGGTTGATCATACGTCGCATAGTGAACATGAAACATTGTTTATTCAGAAAAAATAAACTGTTTGTAGTCGTTTAATTAAAGAGATTTTGTAGGAGGCCTTGCTTATATGTTTTTAAGCATGATTCCAGTTAAACTGTGGAAGGAAAGCGGGGTTTTGTTAACTGCAGTGCTGGCTGTTGGACCAAAATGATGTAATTGGATTGTGTCATCTCATCTTCTTTTATTAGAATCATTAATAATTAGCATGAACAGACCTTTCTTGTCTTCGTCCAGTTCCAGAATTTCACATTTACAGCGTTTACCACATGCCCATATCCACTTCCATTTCATAATTACAGAGACAGTCTCTCAGGAACGTTGTGGGGTTAAAAGCCTTGCTCAGGGGCCCTACAGTGGTTGTGGGCTCTGTTGGGATTCACACCCTCAATCTTATGGTCAGCAACACAGTGTTTCAGTTTCCACTGTTCCACCACCACCCTACTTTTGCCAGACCTGACCACATCCTTATGAAGGGTCGACTGATTATCAGCTGATATTAGGCATTTTGCTGATTATTGGTATCAGTGTTTAATTTTGACTGTCACCCATATTAAGTAATTACAAGGTGTGCTTCTGCGACTCCACTGCCGTCTCTTCTCTCCGTGCCCACAACAGTCTCTGATT
This sequence comes from Distichodus sexfasciatus, assembly GCA_032718565.1. Taxonomy (NCBI): domain Eukaryota; kingdom Metazoa; phylum Chordata; class Actinopteri; order Characiformes; family Distichodontidae; genus Distichodus; species Distichodus sexfasciatus. Next base: position 165,357 of record JAVGVS010000076.1, read on the forward strand.
AGCTGTACGTCACGCTGAAGCCTTGTTGTCACAAGCACAATGTGAAGCTCATGACACCTCAGCAGGGGAAATGTTCATTTATCAATATCAGCAAAAATGCTTGAGTAATAGGCTTATTAAAATAGCTACACTAAATGCAGATTGCTAATAGGGGTGTGAAGTAGCACACCTTATATTGGTGATGGTCAAAATTAAACCCCAATACCGATAAACTGCAAAAAGCCTAATATCGGCCCCGATGATCTGTTGATCCTTAATTCATATCAAATCACATAAAGAAAAAAATTGACATTTTTATTCCTGAGCGACGGCCTTGTTACCATGTTTGATAAAAGTTGTGATGAAACGCAAGATAACTTTCTTGGCGAGGGACATATGTATGATATTGGTGCATCATTACTACCCTAATAGTCATGTCGATTGCCGTTCTTGTTAGATAACAACGGGAGGAATTAAGAAACCTTTTGATCATGCTGGATTATCAGACCATGGAAAAGAGAGAAATATCATTCAAGAAGTTGTCATGCCGTTTATTATTTATGTGTTTTTTCATATTTACCAGTGTTCAGTTCTTTCATTAGAATCCATTTATGGCTAGCAGGAAGTCTGCAAACCCCAAGCAGTGCCGAAAGAACTCTCTAGAGTCGTTGTGTCGCTGTGATCGGCACCTCGGTCAGAGAATAGCACAGGAAGAAAACCTCATGACACAAACCAGTGAGTTCGAGCCAGCACGGTGCGGTGGAGTTTTATGTGACACCAGTTGTGTCGCTCCGGCCGCCTGCTGTTTAAATCCGTGTTGTGCTCTGCAAATTAAAGACTTCAAGGGCGTGCGCTGGAAACGACTTCGCCGAACTGTTGCTCGAATTTAATGCGCAGCTCCGGTAAGAGGATCGGGGCATTGAAAGGCGAGTCAAAAGCTAGAAACTCAAGCAGATCAGTTTCTCAGAGTGGTCTTCACCTATCTCTCTCCCTTGCATGGGCGCGTCTCGCTAAAGAATCCAATTCTGCTTATGCCTCAGTATTGCTGAAGTTTGATACGGTCCTCCTTTTTCCTCTACCCCCCTCGGCCGCATATGTTCGCCTCGCAGTGTCAGCTGCGTATTTCATTTGCCATGGGTTTTTTATGGCCTCCTTTTGACGGTTCAGTGCGGCCTCGGCGGCGTTGACTCGAGATCAATAGTTGAGAGCAGCCAGCCCGAGGAAATGCTGTAATTACATTGGGACGCGGATGATGAGAGTCTGTTTTGGTTTGTCGTTGCAGGCCCAGATGGAGCTGGGCACCGGGCGAGAGCTTGGCACGGCAGATCCTGACGTCCGCTCGCCCCCTGCAAGGGAGTCCTGAAGCGAGGGCGTCTCCCCCTAACCCCCTCGTCCTCCGCTGCCAGCCCACCCTTCCTTTTCTAACAGCTCGTCCCTGGCTTCTTCCTTCCCCCTCCACAATCCCTCAGTTCTCCAGAGATGATCGGCAAGTTGAAGCAGAACCTGCTGGTGGCCTGTCTGGTCATCAGCTCTGTCACGGTTTTCTACCTGGGCCGGCATGCTATGGAGTGCCACCACCGGATCGAGGAGCGAAGCGCGCCGCTGCTGGGCAGCCTTCACGCCACCCTACGGACGGGCCAGAACTCTAGTGGCGCTTTTGTCTACAACAAGGACATGCCGTTAATCTTCATTGGGGGCGTGCCACGGAGCGGGACCACCCTGATGAGGGCCATGCTGGACGCCCACCCGGACGTTCGCTGCGGCGAGGAGACCCGCGTCATCCCTCGCATCCTGGCCATGAAGCAGATGTGGAGCCGCTCGGGCCGGGAGAAGATGCGGCTAGACGAGGCCGGCGTCACCGACGAAGTGCTGGACTCGGCCATGCAGGCCTTCCTGCTGGAGATCATCGTCAAGCACGGCGAGCCGGCCGCCTACCTGTGCAACAAGGACCCCTTCGCCCTCAAGTCGCTCTCATACCTGGCCAAGATCTTCCCCCACGCCAAGTTCGTCCTCATGATCCGCGACGGCCGGGCTTCCGTCCATTCCATGATCTCCCGCAAGGTCACTATTGCCGGCTTCGACTTGAACAGCTACCGGGACTGCCTTACCAAGTGGAACCGGGCCATAGAGACCATGTACACGCAGTGCCTGGAGGCGTCCGACAAGTGCTTGCCTGTGCACTACGAGCAGCTCGTCTTGCACCCCGAGAAGTGGATGAGGACGCTGCTCAGGTTCCTCAACGTTCCCTGGAACGAGGCTGTGCTGCATCACGAAGAGCTCATTGGGAAAGCCGGAGGTGTTTCACTTTCCAAGTAAGTACCAGTTTTCCACATTTAATGTGAGAAACTAAGGAAACCAAGTTCATGGATTTGCCTCTAACGTTCATTTTATTAGGGATGTGCCTATTTTTTGGTTATTGGTTATTGGGTATTGGGCGGTCAGTAGAGCTGAAACAATTATTCGAATAACTCGAATAATTCGATTACAAAAAATGGTCGAGGCAATTTTTCTAGAATCGAAGCTTCGTTTAAGTCATTTTATTCGCTACAGCATGCGCCGCTTGTGTTTCGCACAGATGCTTATTAATGACGCACAGTGGTGTGATCAAGGCGAGAGTAGATCCCTCTGTGTATGAACGTATTTGTGAGATATTCTGTGCACAAAAACAGAATTAAATGCGTAAAAACGCATAAATGACATTTTTTGCGATGTAAACACGCGCGCTGTTTGTAAGCGCCATTACTCGCTAAAACGCTCTGCTTCCGTCAAAACGTCCCCTTTATTACGGACAAAACGCGTAATTTAGCTGATAAATAACCACATCAACCAGCGTTCTACTTACAATACAGCCATTTATTGAGATTTTCCCATCGATTTTTTTTTTTTTTTTTTTTTTTTTTCATATTTTGTTCCGGAGCGTGCTGAACCCTTTATTGTGATGTGGCGTGCATGGAGGATTGTGGGAAGTGCAGTTCTCGTCCAGAAAGGCAAAAAGCAACTCATTTTATTGGCCAAATTGGTTCAAAATGACCCTTAAACTTCCTGTTTCTTCATTTTCAATTGAATACAACATAAAGCGTCTATGACTAACTTCTACTCACACTAGAATAAGCCTAATAACAAATGTATTTTTTTTTTTAATGTATCCGATTACTCGATTAATCGATAAAATAATCGATAGATTATTCGATTACAAAAATAATCATTTCTTGCAGCCCTAGCGGTCAGTGTTGGGGAAGGCACTTCGGTAGCTTTTTAAGCTGCAAGGTGCTTATTAAAAGTAGCGAAGCTACAGTAAACTTTAATAGAGTACTTAGCTACACTATGAGGCACAGAGAAAATATAGCTAACTACATCCAAGCTGTTTCACAACCACATATTCTTGCGTCCATCTTCGCCGAGGTAGACTCCATCGTTCAACTCCATCTGGCAGCTGGCAGTGATGTGTGTGTGTGTGTGTGTGTGTGCTCTGCACGGTCATGGCAACCTATCAGATACCACTTCTGCCCATTCAATACCAAGCAAAATACCACATCAGAATTTCTAAATGGGAGCAGAATGTACACTATGAAACACAAACTAAAGAAAAATGTTTTACCTGTTGTAACCAATTTCCAGTCAAGCAGTTTGACTTAATATCGGCCCAGTATCTGATTGGATATGGGATTGGATCAGATCGGATCAGTATTGGGTCGGTGCGTCCCTACATATTACATATGAGGCCGTGCTCTGTGTTATACTGGGATTAGTCTGAATAACAAGGCATATTTGTTTGCCTGTAATTCCACTCCGGATGAGAATTGCAAACACAGAACAGAGCAGCTTGGATTAACTCTCAGCATTAATGCCCCGGGCTCCTGAGGTGCGGTGAGCAGTCTGGCTCAATTTTAGCTCCTCTTTCCCCTTAACCTATTTAGTTAAGGTCCCCTGTTGCATTTCCCCTGCGAGGATTTTGCATCTGGCGTCCTTAAATAGCCCATGCCTCTTTTATGCCACATCCAAAAGTGTGTGTGTGTGTTTTCTACTAATGTGGGAGTGTATTTCCGTGTACAAGATCTTAATTATTTAATTGTTTCCTTTTGGAGCAGTTAGGATGTGATAAGTGATAATGCCTGGAGAGTGCATGTAGGTGTGCAACAGAAGGTAAATGAATAAAGGGAAATAACTGACTCGGCCACATTCCTGCCACTCTTAAACATGTTAGTACTGGACCTCGGTTTTGCCACTGGGATTAAAAAAGATGGATTGCAGCCAGAGAATCCAGAATGTGATCATTCATTTTTTTTTGGTGACAGTTGTTAAAGTTGATATACATTTTTCATGGAAGGGAGAGTATGATTGGAGGATGCAATTATTTTTAATTATTTTTAAAATTCTCTTAATACTTCAGTTAATCATGATATTAATTTGAGATTCTATTTCCTAGCCCTATCTGTGACAATAATTTAATTCATATTTGTAAGAAATCGTGTCAAAATCCATGTCCCACTTGCCATCTGAAGATTGGGGTTTTGTACATATCTTTAGCCAATTATTTATTTATTTGTAATAACTAAGGGTCGAAGAATTACTGGCCGGGCTGATTATCGGGGCCAATATTAGAGATTTTGCGTCAAACCATTAGACCACCATCACCACCCATATTACACAACCAGTCAATATCTTGTAATAACAAAAGCCTTTTATATGGCAGTTTTACATTTACGACGCACTGCTGTGCCACTGTGTTCAGCCACGCCTTAAGCTCAAAGTGATGTTTGGCAAGAGCAAACACATCTCACATGCATTGAGCTGTGAAACATTTAAATGTGTAACAGAATGCCTGTACAAATGTCTTTTGGAATTTTAATCCTAGTTGGAATACGTTTGCTCCATACGTTTGCTGCCGTTTTGATCTAGTTTCCAGTGCTTGTGGCTGCCAGATGTTAGGGCCTATAAGGAAATGTCTGGCTCCGTGGAAAGGGTTTTGTGTAAGTTGGCACCCTGTTATTTCGTCCTGCGAGGGGAAAGTGTTTGTAATGTCTGCTTCGGGTGCGTTGTGGAGTGCACCTTGAAAATCCAGGGTTTGTGAAAGTGCCATCTTGCCCGAGAGGACAGATTTGTCGCAGTAACAGCCGAGTTCTCTAAAGTTGTTGAAAAACCTATTAGTACCTTTTATAGTATAGCTGTAGATTTTGTTCTGATTTTATAGCACGTGGGTGTGACAGTACATTGATTCAGTGATCAACGAGCCCATGGCATCAGTCCGAAATGGAAACATTTATTGAAACGTCCCTTTATATTGAACACCACTGGTGAAGAATGCACAAGTTAGAATTAACGTGATCCATTTTTAATAGTGATGCCCAATTTGGGAATTATTGGCCAATGGCGTCATTCGAGATTTTTCATGCTTATATCTGAAGATGCCGATGGCGATAAATGAGGAAGGCAGAGCTGAGCGTGAGCATAGGCCTGAGTTGAGCGCATAAAGACTTGGTATTTTGCTCACCAAAGTTCCACAAAAATAGCCATAACTCTGACATTTCTAATACATTGCCAAGTCAAGTGAGCATGAAAGCAGAGTGGAGCGAGGGCGGAGCATTTCCAGCGTAGTGCACAACATTTTGAGAAAAAGTCACTCGTACATGTAGTGTACCAAGTCAAATAGGGTGCTCTCTATGTGCACTACCTAGTGCGTAGAGAGCAGTTAAGCTACAACCCCAGCTAGTTCCTGAGATGCATACTACCACATAGAAAAGTGTGATAAGAGCGCCTTACCTACCATACCACACCATAGCAAAGCTAAGCATTGGCCCAAAGCAGATGACTTAAAAATAATAATGAAAAATAATCAAACAATTATTGGCCGTTTCCGATATTATCGTGCATCCCTCATTTTTAAAGTTGGTGGAGCATGTAAATGTAATTCACAAATATAACACATATTTTAATGAATCAAATTGGGACAGGAATATGAAAAATATTGATAGTGCCATACATAGGGCCCTATGATTTGCGCAATGCGGAAAACGCGGACGGAATCGCGGAATTCAACAAATAAAATGGAAAGCAAAGCAATGGTTTCTAATGAGTTTTGACCGCTGCAGCCCCCTGTACGTGTTACCTGTTGAGGCGGGACTCAGCTTTCCACACACACAGACGCACAGACACAGAGGGGGAAACGTCAACGGTCAGCTATGGTGAAGAGGCTGAAACACCGAAGTCCTCAAACAAATGAGGGAATTGGAGTGTCAGTGCTAAGTTTAGAGCAGAACAATACCCAAATTATGTTTATGAATCGTGAGAACAACTCTTTTGTACGTTTTTGCCAGCACACGATAAACTGTACCCGCAAGAACACGTGACGACCACTTACAGTCAAACACTCACATCAGAAACGCTTGGTTTTGCACCAAAAAATGAATGTTTTTTGTTGTTTACAGGTAAATGTTTTACCAAAGCAGAAAATGTTCTGCTGAACCCCAGCACTTTGTTGAAGTTGAATAACGGTCATTTAATGTGAATTTTTTTCTTTTACATTGTTCTTTTTCCCATCCACTCCATAATTAGACACTTTTTAGGTGAATACATATGATTATAACGTGAAACACGGAATTCAGAAGAAGAAAAATGGAAAAACAGAATTCAGGAAAAAATAAAACGGAATTTAGGAAAAAACTAAACGGATTTCATAGAGCCCTACATACACCGATCAGCCATTACACTGACGGTTAAATGGAATAATTTGTCGTTTGAGGCCTCAGTTATGTAGATTGAGCAAGTAAAGCCATTATTCACTCCAAGGAGGAGTTAGCGGTCAGAAAATGTGGAATACCAATCAGATAATAATATGTGATTGCTCGCTGCAGTCACACAATAAAACCAGAACAGTTACATTACATCATAAATCACACCTTGTCTAAGTCTCTAAACTGTGGTGTAAAAACATCAGGACCTAACCAGACACCTTACCATGTAGGTCCTGTTGAATACATGGAACACTCAAACCTCAGTGGTATCACATTCCATTGCCACGTAGCATCCCTCCAGCCCCTCTACATCCCCTGCAGAAATTTGGCTCCCGTCTGCATATCGTCTCAAGATGGGAACACACAGCGTTTTTAATAGAAAGCACACAGCCAGAAAGGGCCGCACTGTTCTCTCTTGTTTTTTTTCTCACTCCCTCTCTTTCTGTTTGCTCTGTCAAGCCTCTAACCTCCCCCCTTATCCTCCCTCCTTCCCCTTATCCACTAACCTTCCCGTTTCCCCCTCTATCCCCTGAGGCTCTTTAGGCCTTTCCTCTTTCTTAGCACCAGCACTGGTCAAGTTAGCAGCTCGGCGAGGGCTACTGCCGCGATATGGACAATATTTGTTAACGAAAATAAAATTGTTGTACCTTATTTTAATAAACACAGGTTGTAGTGGGTTACTTGTGCGCAATCCTAAAAGTCTGCCTCTTGCGTAACATCTTTAAAGCCAGAAGCAGGTGATTGACTTGTATTTCTTGCAGAACGTTCATGAGGTTGAGTGCCTTTTTTTAATTTGTTCCCAAAACGTTGTATGTGGAATCATTTTATTTTGACTTTTTAAAATATCATATCTACTAAAACTGTTAAAGCACATTACACATCAGTCACATCACTCACCCAGCCCTTGCCACGGCTTATGTTCAGACTGGTGTTTTGTTCATGTAGATGATTTCTAATAGTGTCTTTTTACAAGACCTTCATCTCCATCTGGCTGATTTGTGGGTAGTTGGTGCTCACCTCTTTATAACAGCCTTTATTGCCCCAAGTGTTTGCTCCAATCTCCTTGTTTTGATCGGTGTAGTAGCCAGATTGAAGACTTCTTTTCTTGGAACTTACAGGGTTGGAAATGGAGAATGTAAGAGAGTAGTGTTCCTTTAACCGGCCTATTTGTATGCTTCTTTCCCTGCTAATGGCGCCTTTGTGTAAAACGGCGGTGAAGCAACGAGGCCAGAGCTTTATGAGCCCTGCCGCTTTTGTGAGCCCAAACTCTTACGATTCAGAGGGCGCATAATGAGGGAGGGGATCGCATAAAAAAATCTCCCTCAGACAATAAGAACAAGCCTCTCCAAAGCATTGAGCAGGTTAACGAGGGCTGGGGGAAAGAAACCTCAGAAGGTTGCCAAGTGGGCTTTAATCACGTGGGCTCGGCCATCCTGGCGTGAGAATGGCAGCCGATCAGAGCGGCAGATGGATGCTGCTGAGATCTTAAGGGTGAGAAGATATGAAATCCACACTGCACGTGTTGGCCCATGTTTGTGAACGTTGCATGTGAGCATAAGGGAAGAATATGCTCAGATCACCAACATTTGCATCGCTGCATGTGCAATGAAAGTCACGACTGGAGAGAGAGCTGGTTAATGTGATTTTGAAATCAATATCACGATTACGTTTAGCAGTTAATATATCAAAAAATATAGCTACAAGGTGCAACAGACGGGGTCCAAAAAAGAAGCAAAAAACAGCACAAAAGCAACTGTTTTGTAGGGGAACTAAAAATATGTGACCCTCCACAGCAAAACCAGTCGCTTGACGCAACGGAGGTTTCCGAGAAAAACGAGCGTTTATGTTGCGTGGGGTAAAATTTTGGATTTTTTGTTTTTAGTGTTTTGAAACAGTGGAAGGTCTATACTGTACTGTTGTGAATAAATTTGGCTGAAAAACTTACCCTTTCCATCCTAAAAACGTGACTTTCTTGAGGTGAGGAATTCAATTCCAGCAGAATGTTAAAAGTTTGTGTTTTGACCGCTCTACTTCAATATTTACGCTAAATCCACTGGTTGACTAGCGTGAAGATATTTCTCCGGAATCCATCTCCGTCTCCCGGGTTCAGTTAACCTAACGCAGGTAGGCTATCCGTGTGGCTGTGAATGCAAACGTAGCCGCGACCGCACCAAGCGTCTGTGAGTGCTACGGCGATAGTCAACTTCGACGGCAGATTTCTCCGTTTCTCACTTGGCGTGACAGGAGAAACCCGACTCCTTTGAATGTTGATATCTCAGTCATATGTCGTCCCATTCATTCCATATAGGTATCGTTTTGAAGCTTGATTTATGCCCTTTCATCAAAACATAATAACTCAATTTTGAGAATTTGCGACAAGCGACTGGTTTTGCCATGGAGGGTCACATATGAAGAAGAAGAAACTGAACAATTTCAGTAAGGTTCCATATCCCTTTGTGCTTGGAGCCCTAATTACATAAATAGTAAATGACAGTCCTAAAAGCTGTGCTTCATGTAATTTGCATGTAGATTAGACTGAACTGGCACATGTCATGTGATTCTTTTACGAATTGAACGTCACACCATACATTGACAAGCCTCTTCATAACTATACAGCTTTGATTAACTAGAGCCATCGTCCAGATCCGCATGTACTTATAGCATACAGATTACACTGACAGCAAGAAGGGAGATTGTGTGGGTTAATGAGAATTCTGTACACTGATTTTAATGACGGTGTTCTGGCAGTGACAGCATTGTAAAAACAGGAAAAATGACCGCCCAGAAATCAGCGCCTTTATTTAAGAACATTAATATTTTACACACATTTTACTCATTAATATCTACTTTAACTTTGCACTGATCGTTGGACGTTAAAGACAAATTCATCCCGTTTTCCTTGCTAGTTAATGCTTTACTTTGGCTTGTGACCTAGAGTGGTGTGTGTGAATCGTTTATGGCGGCTCGCTGTGCTGTTTTTGTGCTTGTCGTTTATGTCAGTGCAACACCGTAAATATGTTTACTGAAACTGGGTCCACTTTGTAAAAAGCCTTCGGGTGCTTCGGAAACCACATCATTTCTCTCAGGCTTGGTAAAATTGGCAAAAGCCTTTTCAGTTCCAAAGAGTGCCCGGTTGTGTCTGTTTAGCTCTGAATAATCGACTGGCTGGTGGTCTGGTAAAAAGCCGTGGCCACCCGAGCGAGTTCCGCACCCTTTTCCGGTCTTCAGGGGGGACGATGGGAATGAGCTGGAGATGGAGGGGGTGGAGGGAGGGGGTCTGGTTGTTGTTGAATGGGTAGGAGAGCTTTTCGACTACTCTGGTCTCCAGACACCCAACCAGTCGTTGAGCTCATCCATCTCATTCTTCAGCAAATTGATCCCAATCAAATATTAATAAATAGGGACATTGTGTACAGACCTAAGCATCAGACCAGGGCTGGGCGATATCGGCTCTAATCAGTATCACGATTAATGGAACATTTTGCTTCAGTTACG
>JAVGVS010000076.1:180561-195561 GCA_032718565.1 Distichodus sexfasciatus
TTCCTTAAACCTGCAGATACCCTGCACAATGACAAATAATCACTCACTTGCACTTGGTCACTTTCAAAGTGAGTTGCGATAAAGAGGGTGGAGGTGCACATGTGTGGTGATGAGATCTGCTGGGTTTCTCAGCCCTGTTTGCATGTGTATGACCCATGTTATTATTTTATGTCTATATGCATAGGTAGAACTTATTTACATGCTTGTGCATATATGTTAACATGTTGAAGCCTCAAAAACCTTAACATTTATGTGTTTTAGCGGGCAGTCCCCGTAGACTCTGCTGAGCAAAATACTGTATGTCGTCTTTGACTTTTCACATATATTATTATTTTGTGTTGTGTTTCAGGGAGATCTTTAGATTTTTTGTGTTTGAAGACAGCTGATTAAAAACTACAAATATATAATTCTAATATAATGGTTGCTAATTTTTCTAAATTGTACCTGTGTTTATTGGTATTGGCTGATATCTGCAAGGAAAACCCAGGATATCTGTATTGGTCTATAACTCCCATGTCGTGCATCCCTAATAACAGCGCTGATGTAGTGATTCAGACATAAAAGTTTATATTATCATTGTTTTAACCTCCTAGACTATAGCATGCACCCTTTACATTACATGATTCATTCTTTTTCTTCCTCAGGTCTGAACAACTCTTTCATTTCCTCTCAGCCCAAATATTAGTGGCATTTAATCCACCTCCCACGCCAGCCGAAACCCCCATAAACAAATGTCGTCGTCCTTTGCTTTAGCCGCGACTCGCTGAATATTTCATTTCGGCCAGATCAATAATTTACCACGGGTGTGATGAAAATGCGTGATTCATTTTTAATCCGTCTGTGCGAGAGTCTCGCGTTAAATTCAGCCGCGCTCTAAGCGGCTGGGCGGTTGTGTTATGGGGTGTAAAATTCTGCGTGTGTCGTAAAGCTAAGGGTTCTGTCTGTCCATCAACTGGCTTTTGGATTGTAAGAAGCGACGACTATGGCCACCGGTAGCAGCCGCTGTCATTAGCGTAATCAAATCTGAGCATTATGTGGCTTGTGAAATGCGATGCGATGCAAAAAGACGGGGGGAAATGATCTCAGAGCAAAAAAGACCTTTCACACAGAACATTAGCATGGCCTCTGGAAGTGGAGGGAAAGCCCGAAGTGTTCTTTAATTGTGTCTCGCAATCAGTGTTGAGGAGTGGTGAAATCAAATTACTAGTGATGCGCGATAAGGGAATTATTGGGCAATGCCGATATCTGATATTTTTCATGTGTATATCTACCGATGCCGATAAATGAGGAAGGCGGAGTCGGGCACGAGCGCAGGCAGAGTTGGGAACGTAAAGACAAGATGTCATTCTGGCCAAAGTTCCACAGCATGCTAAGAATTAAGTTTACTTAGAATTTACTATTTTTTTTCTGCAGGGTGGAGCGCTCCACTGACCAGGTGATCAAGCCGGTGAACGTGGAGGCCCTGTCCAAGTGGGTGGGGAAGATCCCGGTGGACGTGTTGAGAGACATGCCGGCCATCGCCCCCATGCTGGCCCGACTGGGCTACGACCCCCGCGCCAACCCCCCCAACTACGGCCAGCCGGACCCCCGTGTCCTGGACAACACTAGAAGGGTGAGTGGTGACGGAGGGGGTGTAAACACACTTGGTTAAGTTTGTCAGAATCGCGAACAAAAAAAGCAGGCAGCGCAGACGAGAGCACAAGCATTGTTACTGCGACGGCGGCAGTGAGAACCAGAGCCTGAGAATAGAGCTGCAGCAAGTAATCAAATAAATAGCTTCAAATGGATTATTAAGATAGTTGGCAACTAATGTAGTAATGGATTAGTTGGGTCTAGGTTATTATACACACACGTACAGTGGCTGCTCCCTAATGTGGGGTCAGTAAACTAACCAAAGCCGCAGTGGCAGTAAAGCAGCATTAAGCTGGACGCCGACCGCCATAAAAGAAAAATAAGAAGGAGACGAGAACCAGTGTCGTGTCTTGCCGTCACTGAAACGATGTAAACACACGTGCTGTTTGTTAGAACACGACTCTCTCAGGGAAGTCATTCACTAAAGTGTCCAGTTCGGTCAAATCTTCACATTTATTACAAATAAAACTCATTTGTGACCCTCCACAGCAAAACCAGTCACTTGTCGCAAATTTTCCAAATTGAGTTATTGTGTTTTCATGAAAGGGCATAAATCAAGCTTCAAAACGATACCTATATGGAATGAATGGGACGACATATGACTGAGATATCAACATTCAAAGGAGTCGGGTTTCTCCTGTCACGCCAAGTGAGAAACTGAGAAATCTGCCGTCGAAGTTGACTATCGCCGTAGCACTCACAGACGCTTGGTGCGGTCGCGGCTACGTTTGCATTTACGCTAGCCTACGCTGCATTCACAGCCACACAGATAGCCTACCTGCGTTAGGTTAACTGAACTCGGGAGACGAAGATGGATTCCGGAGAAATATCTTCACGCTAGTCAACCAGTGGATTTACCGTAAATATTGAAGTAGAGCGGTCAAAACACAAACTTTTAACATTCTGCTGGAATTGAATTCCTCACCTCAAGAAAGTCACGTTTTTAGGATGGAAAGGGTAAGTTTTTCAGCCAAATTTATTCACAACAGTACAGTATAGACCTTCCACTTTCAAAACACTAAAAACAAAAAATCCTAAATTTTACCCCACGCAACATAAACGCTCGTTTTTCTCGGAAACCTCCGTTGCGACAAGCGACTGGTTTTGCCGTGGAGGGTCACATTTATATCTGATAAATAACAACAACCAGCGTTCTACTCACAATACAGACATTTACTTGATGTTTTCAGTGATTATTCCGACACGTGTCCACCACGTTATTGTGGCGCGACTCTCATGTGGAATGCCGTCTCGCACAAAAATGTAGTTCTCTCCCAAAAAGGAGTCAAAAATGAGTTATAGGCCAAAAGCCATAATGCGACATACAGTACATGTGTACAGCTGGATTTTCTAAATATTTATTTAAATGTAATCAGTTTGTAATCAGTTTCTAAATCTAATAAATGTAATATAATGTTTGTCCTATAGTTTTATACTTTTATCCTGTGTAGTAGAATTGCTTTTGAATGTCCAGCTGCTATCTCAGCATCATGTCTGGGGCATTCATGGATGTAACCCATTGGATCTTGTTATCATTTCCTGATCACGCTTGATGCCGTGTTGGACGCCAACCAAAAGCTAATAGTTTCAGTCTGGTACGCTGTTATGAAATGAGAAGCGACTGGCAGGCCGTTGTGATCTTACCATAACTTCTCCTTCATCACGCTCCATTATAGATGAGGCCTCTCCGATGCGAACCGTGTAAATGTGGACGGAGATGTGCGGCATGTGGTGTGTAGTTGGGCTCTGTGTGTTTGTTTTCAGATAGTTGTTTTCTTGTAGCACAAAAAACGTGTCACGTGTTATCACGCTGTTAACAATACAGACTTTAAAGCAAAGCTTTTTCCTACTCAGATATACACACCTATATATACAGCATGAAGGGTTGATTTTTGTGGGTCTGTATATCTGGATAGGAAGAAGTTTCTTTTTTGTTAAAATACATTTCTTGAAATTCTAGGGTTAGCAGCAAAAAACAGCCTCGCGTCGTCATGCCGATACTGAAGCGACGCATCGCACAGGACCAGCTCTGAAGTATAAACAAAGCTTAAGAGTGTTTTCTTTAGGAGTGTGTCGACGACGAGCTCGGTCCGTTGCACTCTGCGCCGGAAGCGTCTCACTGGCCTCGTAAAGGCAGACCGGAGACCCTTTTATACATCAGCAACTTTACACCGGCTCCCTCCCAGCTGCTCTCGCTCGGCCGCAGTTAATGACCGAATCGTGTGCTGAACTGTGGGTGGAAGAGAAGAGAGTAAAATCTGTTTAACGTCCCATAAAAACCCATAAGATTGATCAAAACGGCTCCGGGCTCTGCGTGTTCCCATACAGGCGCTACGTTCCTGCTTTGATTTAAAGACTGATGTCTGAAGGAAACGTTTGTTGTTTAGCGTTGTTCTGTCTAACGTTTCTGCTTTGGAGAAGTACTGCAGGCTTCAGCAAACCCGGGTCCGCATTCTGGCTTAATGGCTTCATCACTTTTCCAAGAAGTTGTAATAGTGTCCCGTAATTAGACATGAGAGAAGATCTACTTGTGTATTCATGAATAATGATAAAAGCGCTGTTAGTAGAGGTTCTGGTGGGATTCGTTAATTTGCTGTTAGAGACGTTCAGAAGGTCAGAATGGCTTTGGCTTGTCATATGTACGGAAATGGCATTATTATTAAAGACGGCGCTGATCCGATACGTGGATCAGATATCAGTCCGATAACGACTCGGATGGCTGGATCGGTTACGGTGGCATGGGCCAATCTATGGAGTCGATCTGTAGATGCCCACGTGCTCAGTTGGTTCTGCATGGGAAGCGTGGCTGCGGTAAAGCTGCTTTATTGTTCAACATTGGCACACTTTCCTACATATTGATTTGATAATGAGCGGAACAAGCCGTGGGGTGTTTCTGTGCGGAGCTTGTGGGGGCTCTCCGTGTTCCCGTGGGTTTTCTCCTGCTGCTCTGTCACTCTAAATTGCCCCTTGTGCGAGTGCGTGTGCCCTGCGGTGTGTTGGTGCCCGGCCAGGGTCGGTCTGTGCCTCGCGACCGTAGTTGTCCCTGAACCCTGATATGGAGGTTTAAATAATGAATGAATTATTGAACAAAGATTAACGGAGTTAGAACGTATCGAGTGATAATATTGGGACGCGGTTCAAACCTTTTCTCTGACGTTCCTCCGTCTGTTATAAGTATCTGAGGGCTAACTTTCACGGAACTTAATGATTAGGCTGAAGAGAACGTTTTATTTTCGAGTTTCTCAGAAAGTATTCGACCCAAAAACCACAGACTGTGGAATGTATTTTTTTCCACCCCCAACTTAGGGGTTAGTGAGTTTGGGAGGAGACCCCTGCTGTTTCCTGTGTCTGACTCCGTTCGGCTTCTGAGCTCTTTTTGGAAACGACAGACATCAAAATCTCCGGAAATCGCTGGATAAATGTGTGTGTATATATGTATATGTGTATATGAAAAATGTCAAAATAATGTTAGACGCTGTATTTTTGCTCTCAAGTCTTTTTTTGTTTGACATCCATCTCTTGAATTTTGTCCTTGAAACATTTAATAGGAGTAAATCTTGTAAATTACTCGTGGAAAATTTAAGTTTTATATCGAAACAAATTTGTCGCATGACGTCTCAGATTAAATTTGCCTTATTTAGGCCGACTAGAGCCTTGACTGACCCTCTGTTGATCGATTTTCGTAGATGCCGTCTAGAAGTGTAAATTAGGCTCAAAACGTTGCAGCTGTGTCTGGGAGAAAGTCCACGCTTTGGAGAAACAAACGTAAAAACTATTTATGTGCATGAAATTGCATTTTTTATTATCGCTGTTAAAGTTTCTTCTTTCTCCTCGGGCCTGAAAACAGATTACTCATCGGTTCAGTATTTATCAGTTCCATTTGCTTCTTTTGATTGCTGCAGTTGTGTGTTTCTCGTGGTGAAGCGTCTCGGTCGCTTGCTGGAAATGAACAGCCTTCGGATTTCACAGTCAAAAAGACTGAGTCACAAATGCTCAAAGTGATGACTTGTAGAGATTTGTTCCAAAAGCTGGCCTTCGTGGTTTAGCGGATTCCCTTTCGGCCGTGCACAAGTGTGGCTCCGTATCGCGTGTGTGTGTGTGTGTGGATGCTTGGGATTTGTGCGCTTTATTGGATCTGACCCCACTTCACCTCTCCTGTGTTGCAGTGTGTTTGTTGTTGAATTTGCTCATACCTGATCCAGGTCCTCGAGTGGTTATCGGACCGATATCCCGTCCACGTATCGGATCGGTCAAACAAATTTCCCTTTTATGTTGAATGAGGCCCATCATTAGCCACATTGTCATCTCTGGGCATCGTTCCTCTTTTATTCTCCGTGTTGCTACAACAACTAGATCCTTCCTGTCTTCCTGACTGCAGGCTGTGTGATGGAGAGCGACGCACATCTGCAGGGTATTAATGTCCGTTTCCCCCGGATCAAACACAGCTGCACGGCTTACTCCCCTCCTCTTCTCCTCCTCTACATGCACTACAATACACTACATCCACACACACACACACACACACACACACACACACACACACATCCACATCAGAAAAGCTGTAGGACCGGCTCCAAAGGTGTGTGATGCAGATGGACCGGAATACTCACAAGATATTTCACCTTTCACACTAAGGTGGAGCTGAAGCTGTTCATTCCATGGCTGTGAAGTAGAGCTCGACAAATGTAGCACTTTTAAGGCTGATTTTGACATCAAAACATTTGAGTATAATCGTATCTTACTTGTTGCAGCTAATTCCTTGTCTGTCAGGGTTCCCACGGGTCCTTGAAATCCTTGAAAGTTTGTGAATCTGAACACGTAAGTTCAAGGCCCTGGAAAGTTTTTGAAAACAGGCGTAAAAAGACACCGTCTTTGAAAGTCCTTGAATATTTTTTGGGAATTGAAGTTTCATGGATGACGACCGCTGTTAACATGTTATTATTTTGCCACCACAAGTTTGTTTAAATCTATGCCTACGTCGACTTTTAATTTGCGGAAGTTCGTTTGTTCTCCTGTACATTTTCGCCGCTGCGTTCTTGTGTTTCCTGTACGTAGTCAACGTAACGTGTGTGTAGCCGCTTTAGGTGCAACCAGAGTAACCCCTGTTTTACGCTGGATGCGTGTCCGCTGCGGTGCGACTGCGGTGCGACTGCACTGCATTTCCATTCCATCCGAGGCCGTCCGCCAATTCGCACTGGACGCGTTTGTGGTCCGTATCTGATCCGGCGCGCCTGGTTTGCGAGATCACTTGATCACGGGAGAATTGTAAAAGATGGCGCGGGATAACGCGATAACAACCGTGGGTAAACCAACGGCGTTTGTTTTGCTGATTTCTGCGCACTACAAGCTTTATTAGTAGGCCTCCTAGTTTATTTTGTCCTTGTTGTTGCTCAACTTTGTGTTTAATGTGTTTACGTTGTGTTGCGTTGCGGTGTTTAATGTTGTGTTTGTCATACCTTGTTGTGTTGTAACCTACAGACAACAATTAATGCATTTAAAGTTCATTCTTGAATGACATGGATTCAAGATTTTTGAGGGTTTTTTTTTTTTTTTTTTTTTGCTGTTTGCAATTTTGTGTTTCTCCGCCTCCAAAATTAACTTTTTGTCGTCCATGATGTTGTGAAGGGATCGTCTGGAGTTGGCGCATGCGCTCTGAGTTGCGTTCTTGATCCGTATCCGTCAAAAATAGACTTGATGCGCATCTTGACGGCCTCCCGGACATGTGACGGAGCAGAGACATAGCGGAGACGCAACGCAGCGGATCTGGTGTAAACTGATGCATTGACTTTATTAGCTGCGGCTGCCGTGTCGGAGACGCACCACAGCAGACACGCATCCAGTGTAAAACGGGCGTTGCGCTGAGTCAGAGTGGAAGTGAGGTTTTTGAAGAGTCGTCGCGTCTGGATGCCCGGAAAGTGCAAATTCCAGGATGCGTGTACATCCTTAATGTATGTAGCGTGGACATATCCATACATTGTGGATATGAATGAAGGCTATGAATATTATTGACATGAATGTAGGTTATACATTCAGTCCACTTTCTCACATTGACTTTTTTTCCAACAGCTTCTATGCCATTTTATTGAATTTGCTTCTAAAATTGTTTATTGATAACTAGAGCTGGGCGATATGAACAAAAACATTGTCAATGTTATTGTGTTTTTTTATGTTTAGTTTTTTTGGATTCTTATACAGACTGAATGAACAAGTTAAAATAATCAAAGAATATTAAACAAATAATTTTCAACAAATTTCTACTTGAAGAACCCTGAGAACTGGGGGGAAAAAAAATTGCCGGGGAAAAATATTTGCATTCGGATGTTACAAAGGTGCAAAAAAAAGGGCGAAACCGTTCAGCCGTGTTGACAGTAAACAACGATGCTGACGTCACGTGGCAAAACTTTAACATACAGCTGCCCCAATTTTTCAAGAGGTACTGCAACTCTCATAAATTTATGACGACACAGCGGATGCGTCAAGAGAATGCTGAGAACGCGTGCCAGCCATGATGCGCGTGCATAAGCGCTCTGAACGTTAAGTATATCTCGGCATGCGACCGCTAATGTTTACCACGCGGCTTTTTCGTGTGTTATGGGCAAATTTGCATCATTGGGCGCGATTGGCTGTTGTGCTGGCGTTATGCCCAGCTACGTGATTGGCCAAAGATACTGTCTATCTCAACGCGCTGTCGCATAGTGGACAAACAAGTATGATGGAATTTTATAGCTTAGTTTATCATCGTTATCGTCATCACATTTTTCTCGATAAAATATCAAGATCGTTTTATCGCCCAGCATTATTGATAACATTCAGCGGTAGCAGTCGGGAAATGCCACCGCGTGTGGTCCTTGAATTTGAGGATATCGGTCCTGGAACCTCCTTGAAAGGTCCTTGAATTTGATGTTAACTAAGGTGTGGGAACCCTGGTCTGTAAAAATACTCGCCTCTGATTCTAATCAGAAATGTATCAGTGGATCATTGTCGGTATGAACCCGCTCTTCATGAAGACCGAAGCTGTTAAACGACGATTTCCAAGCAACACAATAGCCCTGTCGTGCATCTCACACACACACACACACACACACGCATGCTGCTTTCAGGCCTTTTTGTTGCATTGTCATGCTCACTGTTCACGCCGCACCCAGCCTTTCTCCTACTGTATCCTGATGGCTGTGCAAATGGGCTCAGTGTGTGCAGCAGCACCAACACGGTTGCCTTGGTTACGGGGCCAAAGCAACTGCTGTGCATTAGGCAAAATTCTACACCTCAGATACTCGAAACAGCATCACGCGTTGCGTCGGATCGAGTTTGGTTTTTATAAGTCGCGAAGTTGAATCTCTCAAGTCCTGCTGGCCTTCACTGTGTAGACTTTGATATTGGAATGATCTCATCTCATGTCTTAAGGCGTTTGTAAAAGTTCCAACCCTTTGACTTTCATTCCACTGACTCTTGTTCTTGCCATTTTCTCTTGAACGCTCCCTAGTTAAGCTTGAACAACATGCCAGTTTCCTCGCTCCAGATCAGAGCTGGCTTTTTTGTGAAAGAAAGAAATCCTCAGCAACACTGGCAGTGCGTCCAGGGCTGTTTGTGAAACTGCCACACCGGATAATTACAAAGCTGTGGAACCTCAGAGGAAACGGCCACAGTTTGACAGCTTGACATTCTACCAGAACATCTTGATCTTGTCTTACAACGGGAATTAAAAAGCTTTGATTTTATTCATGAACACGAAACGCCAGTTTAACACTAAGTTAGAGTGCACGTCAGTTAGTAGAACTAAGAGACACCCTGACAAATAACGAACAGTAACGGTAGAAAAGTCATGGTGGAGAGAGAGGCTCAGGAAATTCCAGTTTTCCTCAAGAGTTGCTCAATCCAACATGTTTTTACTTCATTTGATTTGTTTATGAGCAGGAAAAAATCTCATGTTAATTCTTGTCAAAAGGCGTATGTTAGAAGTGCCGTTAAAAAAGATGAGTGAGGGTTTTAGGTGCATTTGAGAAGATATTATATGTGCATGGGATGTTTTCGAGATTTTTAAGGGTGCTTTCACACCTACAGGCTTTAGTCCGCTTCAATCGCACTCGAGTTCGTTTCCCCTCTTGCTGCGCTTCGTTTGGTCTGGTGTGAACACGGTAATCGCACTCGGGTGCAGACCGAAACAACCGCACCGATCCGAATCAGTTAGCGAACTCTGGTGCGGTCCTCCTGGTGAGAAAGCATACCGAACCAAAACAGGACCAAAGGCTGCGAATCACGTGATATACATACCTGTTGGATCTTCGGGAAAAATTTGGCATGATGAGCATATCACTGTTCCTCCTTATTGATGAGCGCCACCTCCTGTATTTTCTCGAAATGCGCCTTCGGCGAATGCGGTGCATTAATGCGCTGTTTTCCAGCCGTAACCGCGCTTGATTTTCAAACGCAATAATTCGTCTGAAGTGGTGAACGCACGAGATGTAGAAAGTAATCACCAGGGCGACAACCAGTCCACGCAGGTTCTCCATCTTGAAACAGTCAACACAGAATCTTCTTCCTGTATTTACGTCTTTGTTCACGCGGCAAACACATCTGACCAATAAGCGGAGAGGACGTTCTCGCCTGATTTAAAGTGACACATTCTGGTACGCTTTAATTTCTTCCCGTGTGAAAACAAACCGAACCAAGGATAAAATGCTACAAAATTATCAACTGATTCGGACCAGAGCAAGCGTGCTAAGGTGTGAAAGCACCCTTAGTGCGCCCAAAAGAATTTCATGAAAACGTCTTGTGAGTAAGTAGAAACATCCCGTGCTCATGTGAAAACCTCTCATAGAAATGTCAAAATATCTGATAAGAATGTGAAATCATCTTGCGTTCACACAAAAACATTAAATGCGGAAGTTAAAACAACCCATGTCCACGTGAAATCATCCCACGCTGACACGAAATCATCTCGTAAAATCTTCTGCTTTCTGCTTTTGACATTTTAACACAAAGCCTCTGCCTGCGGTTTGCAAGTGTAGCTTTCTTAAGACCCGTGTCCTCTGTGTATGGAAAAATCTACATCACAGTCTGGAGCGTGACTCAGCGATTTGTCATGAATCTAATCCCTTGCAGTTCTACTGCTAAACCAACTCCCACTTCAACCGAGCCAGGCGCGCAGCTCCAGATTTACCATAAGTTGGAAACAGATGTGGCTCCGCACTGTTAAAGCTCACAATTCCGTTTTCCCCTACAAATATTTACTGTTAAATGTTCACGTCGCTAACGCAACGACGGCGTTAACGTAAAGTCAGTCACGGTGTTCGGAGCCGGTACTCTACACGGCGGCTTCATCTTAACGTGAGGTGTGAGTATGAGGTGCTAACAGGTGCGCACAAGAATTTCATGAAAACGTCCTGCGCTCATGTGAAAACCTCCTCCAGAAAACCTCCACAAACACTGAACGACAAGTAACGGTGCGTCTTCAGCGTGTGGAAAAATCCAGGAAGGAGAGTTGGTCAGTGTGTTCGACCCGGCCTTGTCCCTCTGATCCCATTTGTGCTTGCTTGTACTGTAAGGGCTCAGGGATCTGTGGATTAAAGGTAATCCCCTAATGCAATAGAAGTCTGTAACTGATGAAAGAGAGCGTTCACATGCGATTAAACGCCGCTGTGGAAGGACGGTCAGTGTTGCAGCACTGTCACGTGACTTCAGGTGATGAGAAAACGGTGAGATAATGCTCATTTGTGACCCTCCACGGTAAAACCAGTCGCTTGTCAAAATTGAGTTATGATGTTTCATGAAAGGGCATAAATCAAGCTTCAAAACGATACCTATATGGAATGAATGGGACGACATATGACTGAGATATCAACGTTCAAAGGAGTCGGGTTTCTCCTGTCACGCCAAGTGAGAAACGGAGAAATCTGCCGTCGAAGTTGACTATCGCCGTAGCACTCACAGACGCTTGGTGCGGTCGCGGCTACGTTTGCATTTACGCTAGCCTACGCTGCATTCACAGCCACACGGATAGACTACCTGCGTTAGGTTAACTGAACTCGGGAGACGGAGATGGATTCAGGAGAAATATCTTCACGCTAGTCAACCAGTGGATTTACCGTAAATATTGAAGTAGAGCGGTCAAAACACAAACTTTTAACATTCTGCTGGAATTGAATTCCTCACCTCAAGAAAGTCACGTTTTTAGGATGGAAAGGTTTTTCAGCCAAATTTATTCACAACCGTACAGTATAGACCTTCCACTGTTTCAAAACACTAAAAACAAAAATCCAACATTTTACCCCACGCAACATAAACGCTCGTTTTTCTCGGAAACCTCCGTTGTGACAAGCGACTGGTTTTGCCGTGGAGGGTCACAGATGAACTAACTGCAGATATATAGACTAAAAATCAACTAAAATTTCAAATAAAACCTTTATTTTTGTTAAGTTTTTGGAAAAAAATGAAAATCGATATTCTGCTGATATATAATAATCAGACTTTTAAATCTTCCAGCTATTAAAAGTGAAAGTGGTCCGGGCTTTAGTCCTTCCTGCTCGTGTCCCTCTGGTTCGGGAGCGTACAGCTCTTACTATCACGTTCTCAGCACAGATCAGGGGAGCTGCAAAGCCACTTAATAGGTATCGATTGCGGCTTTGGAGAGGAGTCAAGACGCGCTAACTCTCACTACAGACAAATAAAGGGAAGACTGTAACAAAGCTCGGCTTTGCAACCGCTGAATAATAATAATTACCGTGCAGCTGCACTTATAAAGTCAAGACAGTAAGATGGGAGGCTAGATCTCAAAGAGCACAACAGGGTTTATTGTGGAGTTCTTCCGGTGACTACGGAGCCTTTTCTCTCGCACACTGGCCATGTTTACATCAACGTGGGGCGTTTTCCCTCGAGTACGAGATGTTTCTTGTGAGAAGCTGCTGCGTTCTGACGAGGCATGCTGTGTGTTCTCACAAGATGTTTATATGTTCTCAAGAGAAGTTGCTGTGTTCTAACGAGAGCTGCATTCACCCCCCTTTAGAGTGATAACACAGAAGTACCAAACAGCTTGTCACAGAGTCAAGCGATTCATTCAAGGCAAGAAAAGTAAAACGTGATGATTATGGAAAGCATAAGGTATTCGAATAATGCAACATATTCTGAGGTTTCCCAATTTTCAGCTTGATATCGAGTGAAACTACTCAACTATTGAGCAACGTCTGTCTGCATTTCACCATCCCAAAAACGTGTGAGCAGAGCACGGTCTGACTCAGTTTCATTCGTAGTTTATAGAGATTTTAATGAGCACAAAGCTGGTTTTTTGGATCACTGAAGGATTAAAAAATAAAGCAGAACGAGAACGCTCAACCAACCAGTGATGAAATCACACGGTACAGACTGAAGATGAACTGGCTTTATACTAATTGTGACCCTCCACGGCAAAACCAGTCGCTCGTCACAACGGAGGTTTCCGAGAAAAACGAGCGTTTATGTTGCGTGGGGTAAAATGTTGGATTTTTAGTTGTTAGTGTTTTGAAACAGTGGAAGGTCTATACTGTACTGTTGTGAATAAATTTGGCTGAAAAACTTCCATCCTAAAAACGTGACTTTCTTGAGGTGAGGAATTCAATTCCAGCAGAATGTTAAAAGTTTCTGTTTTGACCGCTCTACTTCAATATTTACGGTAAATCCACTGGTTGACTAGCGTGAAGATATTTCTCCGGAATCCATCTCCGTCTCCTGAGTTCAGTTAACCTAACGCAGGTAGGCTATCCGTGTGGCTGTGAACGCAGCGTAGGCTACTGTAAATGCAAACGTAGCCGCGACCGCACCAAGCGTCTGTGAGTGCTACGGCGATAGTCAACTTCGACGGCAGATTTCTCCGTTTCTCACTTGGCGTGACAGGAGAAACCCGACTCCTTTGAATGTTGATATCTCAGTCATATGTCGTCCCATTCACTCCATATAGGTATTGTTTTGAAGCTTGATTTATGCCCTTTCATGAAAACACAATAACTCAATTTTGAAAATTTGCAACAAGCGACTGGTTTTGCCGTGGAGGGTCACATATTGGCAGTATTATTGCCACATCGATTTTTCCCTGACGTTAGACCGTCTGTAGGTTAAGCTTGTATTTAAAGAACTGATGAGCAAGTTACTTCCAGAATGTAAAATGTTATAGATGTTTACTTCAAAGTAATTCGTTCCAGTATTACTGTCTCTGAATTGTAATGTGTTACACGACACCTGAATTATTCATTCCTTCATTTTCCGAACCGACGTGATCCCAACTGGGGCTCTTGACCGGAGCCTGTCCCGGCAACTTTCGGGCGCAAGGCGGGGGGACCAGCCCTGGGCAGGCGCTGACACACCGCAGGCTACACACACTCACACCGTCACACACACATTCACGGCCAATTTAGAGTCGCCAGTCAACCTACAACGCATGCCTTTGGACTGTGGGAGGAAACCGGAGCACCCAGAGGAAACCCACGCGAACACGGGGAGAGCATGCAGAGAGGGGGTTCGAACCCACGACCTTCTCGCTGTGAGGCGGCAGCTCTAACCACTGCGCCACCCACTCCTGAATTACTTTCACCAAAATAACTGCAGAAGTAGGAGTTGCGATGTAGTTTACTGCAGTTGGTTCTACATCCAGTGGAGGGCGATGTGGTGCAGCATCATGACTGTAGACATACACTCTGTAGGAAAGAACTCTTATTTTCCAAGTTTTCCTCTTGTGCCAAAGGTCTTGTGATGTTGTTGGTGATTTTTTAAATAAAAACTAACTGGGGCAGTTGGTGGCGTAACGGCAGGGTGTTCACCCGTGATCAGAAGGTCGCAGGTTTGAATCCAGGGCCGGTAAAGTTACCACTGAGGTGGTAAGCTCGTGAGCAAGGTACCGTCCCCAAGCACTGCTCCCCGGGCGCTTGTTAGCTGCCCACTGCTCCTTCACGGATGCAGAGGTTGTGCACTGTGTGCTGTGCTGTGGTGTGTTCACAATGACAAATAATCACTCACTTTCACTTAAACAGCACTAAATTTCCAGTTAAAAGCGCGTCGTGACGCATGTTACTGAAATATGTAACCAGTATAACATTAGTGAACATGTGCTAGTACTGCGCTACAGCCACACGTAATACATTACTGTAACTGTGTTACTCCCAGCTCTGATTAACCTCAGCTTTAGAGATAGCGCTGCGTTTATATCTGTCTAGCTGGTGATTTAATAAAGCCCAGAGTTATATTCCCAATTTCATCCCCCTCTCTAATAGGGAAAACAATTCTGGACGTTATTAAATCACCAGCAAATCTAAAGGACGGGAAGTGAGAGATTCGGAGACTAACATTACATTTCCACAGATCCCTCTATTTGATTAATCTTCATTTTTACGACTGTGTAGAAAC
>JAVGVS010000076.1:200561-385561 GCA_032718565.1 Distichodus sexfasciatus
GGTAATCCTTCCACCACACAATTTGCTTCGCAGCCTCCCGCAGTCGGCCGTCGTTTGATCTCGTCTCTCGCCTGATGGTCGTGTTTTGGGGAGGGGGAAAAAAGGCAGACGCTCTCATTAACACCCCGCTCACTGGCCTCATTTCTGTCGGTCCCGAGGCGAGGGGGTCGGAAGCGAAGGCTGTCCGATTTGTCGGTGTTTGTCGCCCCCTGTTGGTCAGAGCACAGACTCTTCTGGAGATGAAGGATTTTGCTCCATTTCAGTGTAGATCTCAGATCAGTTCACCGCTAGAGATGAGCAGTGCTGCCAGTATCGAGGAGACTATTTACATGTCCGTGGAAGGCAATTTTTAGGGACGTTTTTAAGGACGTTAAACATCATCTGTGTGCTGCATGCATCTTCAACACCCAGAGTCACCCCGTCCGTCAGCTGCTAGATGTCTTTGACTGAATACTGTACTTACACTGTACACTGTGACACGAACAGGGGCCAATCTCTTCTCACCACATCTCAATATGTCTTTGTTTTGCAGCTGCAGAAGTCTTCAGAGAAGCCAAATCCAAGTTAGGAGATGGGGAGAAGAGACAGTTTTCATCCATAGAAGTGAGTGGTTTGAAAAACACGGCCAAAATGCATGTTTAGATAACACGTAAACTTAACGCTCAACAACGCTGATGTCGTTAATGCAAGAAAAGGGATTTTAATGTGAGTCACATGAGAGGTTTTAGCTTATGCTGGGCTTCATGACTTTAAATTATTAATTCATTCAGTCATTATCCAAAAAGCTTAATCTCCATCAGGGTCACAGGAACGGGGCTTATCCCAGGAACAAGCTTAGGAACACACCAACACACCGCAGGGCTCACACACACACACTCGCAGAAAGGCCGTACGGCCGACCCGGGGCTCGAACCCAGGACCTTCTCGCTGTGAGGCGGCAGCGCTAACCGCTGCACCACCGTGCCGCCCTGACGTTAAGTTAGTATCATGATCATTTAAAAAGTTAAATTATATACCGTATATCTTCTAGTAGCGGCCCGTCTCTTATTGACGACCATTTCCAATAAACGCCGGGTTTGAAGAGATGTCGCGACAAATAGACGGCGGTCTCCAATAGTAGCCGGTCTCCTTTAAGCGCCGGTCTGTAGCAAAAGATCACGCCGGTGGCATCGTTGGCAACAAAGTTCAGCAGACGTCTACCGTAGCTGTTTTTCATGCTTACGGTAATACCGTATACTGCTTTAATAACACCGTACTGCTGTACTGATAATTTCATTAAATCCTGAAACGTTCATCCGGTGTTGTTTCCTACATTTTGTGGCCGTAAATACGGTACCATACCGTATTTTACTGCCAAATGAACCCCGTTTACCCATCACCATTCCGTCTGCGAGGCGAATAATAACCGGTCTACAACAACCGCCGGTCTCTTTTAAACGCCGGGTCGTCCAAATAATTTTTTGAATAAACGCCGGGGCTACAATTGGAAGATATACGGTATTTTAGTTGAATGGGGCAAACATGTACATCAGCTAAAATAATTTTCCTGTGAGCATCTTTGCGGCTTAAAGCCTTGCTCAGGGACCCAGTGATGGGGGATAGGATTTGAACCCACGACCTCTTGGTCCAGAGACGACTGTCAGAACCACTAGACCACCAGCCCAACATCGTAGCGTAGCTGCTGCTAATGTTGTTTGTCTGTTTACTCATATGGTTTGCTTTTGTTGTTTTACAGGATTGAAGTGCAACACATCCAGCAGGACCACGGTGGATCCTCATAGCCCTGCTGGGGGCGGCACACACACACACACAACACACACACACACAACACACACACAACACACACACAACACACAACACACACACACACAACACACAACACACACACACAACACACACACAACACACAACACACACACCCAACACACAACACACACACACACACAAGCACACACACAACACACACACAACACACAACACACAACACACACACCCAACACACACACACACACAACACACACACAACACACACACACCCAACACAACACACACATAACACACACACACACACAACACACACACCCAACACACACACACACACAACACACACACCCAACACACACACCCAGGCCCAAGGCCTTGACCACTATATTAAGAATATTTTGGCCTTTTATGTTGTACTGTAACAAATTGTGGCCTAAGAATGTCATTGCTGTTTTTTTCTTTTTTCTTTTCTATTTTTAGGGATTGTTTTTGGTTTTTCATCACCATACGCATTGGACTTTTTCCTAGCTACAAAGAAATCTGTGATTCTGTTCTAAGAAAATACAGTGACTAGCAAAGGAAGTATTTAAGAACGAAAATTAGCTTTTAAAGATGCATTATCTATTTTGATGTTCTTTTAATTTTCACGCCTTTGTAACGTGCAATTCTCTGGGTCCTTGTGTATAATAACAAGAACGGCGGCGGCGACGAAGCCACATTTTGTTCCCCACCTCCACGGCTGAGTGATCTTTTGTACATGGGAGAACTGTAATAAATGAATTGTCATTATTGAAGGCAAGAAAATTGCTTGCACTTTTTCCACTTTTTGGAGGGAAAAAACTAGGACGTCAAAGATGATGTGCTTGAGTGTTGTTTTTTTAATGTACTAAAGTGTAAAATACCATTGCCAAGTCTGAGCTGTTTTGTTGAAATAAACACTTGAGCGCTGTAGGCTGACGGTGTACTGAAAACTGCTTCCTTTCTTCAAGGGATGAACGCGCTTCTCTTACCTCTGGCTTCCTTTATTCACTGACTGGTTGACTTCGCGCTGCTGTGTCTGTCTCTACTTTAAAGGTGGATTCTAGGGGTAAAAAGGTTTAACGTAGCTAAAAATGACACGTCTAGCAAACTTATGTAGCTGGTGAATTTTGTCACCAAAAGCTCACTACAAGGCTGCAAATCCGTCGTCCACATTCTGTTTTTGTAACGGAGCGTCGCAGAAAAAGAGGCGAAATCGTTAAGAAATCTACTGTCACCTGTTGATACAGTCGTTTAGGAGAACCTCAAGTCCTCACCAACACCTAACAAAATCTGCTCACAAACACCGCTGTGCCTCGCTGTCTTTGTGAGATACGTTCACTGGCTCCCATAATTATTAAACCTAAATAATATCACAGCGTTAAATGAGATATAATGCTGTATTACTAGAACTGACCTTGACCCCAGTGACCAGAAGCAAATCTTAACTTGAGACTTGTTTTGCGCACACTGCAAGAAATCAGTGTCAGAAACTAAGAAAAAGAAAAGGATAATAAGAAAAAGGTTTCCAGGATCAAGCAAAATCACCTGCCAATATAGTGAGAAAATTTATCTTGTAAAGATCTCCAACACGAAAAAAATCTTCCCCTTTTTCCACGTTTTTAGCTTTAATATTCTTAAAATAAGCAAAGTTGTCATGAATTTCTTAACTCGTAGTGGAGCATGAGAACCTGTCCGTTCTCTTAATTACATTGCTTATTTCATTTTAAGACGTTCTTATAATCAGTACATTTTTCTTAATAAGATAATTGTAGCCAACGTTTCTTAAAATTAGATTATTTATCTCACACATACAAGTCTAGTCAAGTCAGTTATTCTTAAAATAATAAAAAAAAAAAAACCAAGATATTTTTTATTTTTAAGATTTTTTTGGCCTTGTTAAGACTTCATTTTTTGCAGTGCATGAAGACGGTGCGGATGTTGGAGATTCTGACAAATCTCAAGTATAACGTTCATTAAAAACCCGCCCGGGCACAAACACACACACTTCTGTGAACATCCTCAGCGTTGCTGAAAAAGCAAATGTATTTTTGACAAATGAACCTTAATCATGTGAAAATATGTTAAGAACAACTTTTTTTCCCCGCTTAATACATACATACATACATTCAAGGCAAATGATACATCCATTACAATACATCATTCAGAGTTTGGCATCCAAACAAAATATATATATTTATATAGTATTTTTTTTTCAAATCGGTAGAATCCAGTGCACAACAGATAATAAGGAACATAACAGTCTACATGTAACAAAGGTTTCCCACATTCAGATTGTACAGTTGTCGAGTTATACAGGGTTCTTCAAAGCACGTCTCTACAACCAAAGTGAAAAATAGAGTTTAAAATACAGTCGTCTTTTCTAGCCTCGTAGAAGGTCCTGGGCGTTTTCTTCCTCGTCGTATTTACACGGTAGCCAACACTGGGTGAGGGAAGGATCAAGGTTTCACAGTAGAAATGAAGGAAATTATTCTTTTTTAAAACTAATCAACAGTCGAGTTTTGTTTTCGGATCGCACAACTGGATCACACCACGGTCGATGTTCTAGAGGCTTTGGTACACAAGCTCCTGCTGGAAGTAAATCTTTCATAAAACCTGCTCGCGCATTCTCACAGGGTGAAGACCGATCAGCAGGTTCTCCGGGGCTCCCAGAAAACCTGCCGACTAAATAAAGAAGCTTGATGAGTAGATCTGTTGGAGGAATGGGATCAGAATTAGGCAGCAGTAGTTCAGGACAGAAGGGGAAGACTTTAAGGGGAATGTGTGACACTTGTAGGTCTTTTCTAGACGTAAGCACCAAAGAGCGCATTAGTTTGCGAAAGCAGAGACGTGGGATCCATCGGAGATGCTCTGCTAAAATCCGTGAACCCCTTTGCTGTTTAGACTAAGCCTAGTAATGAGTCTAAACCCTCGCCTCACCTCACTCAGAAGTTCCGGAAAACAAGAACTACGTACGTAACATTGTGGAAAGAAGCCATTCGCCGTCCCTGATAAAGCACACTACGAGGCACTAGTCTACTCAAAGTGCACCACGTGAATGGATGCAACCGTCATATTCAAGCAGCTCAAGAAGATCTCCCCAAACAGCGCAAATAGGGTTCAGTAAACCAGACCACCTCGACATTAAAGAACTCAGGGAATTACACCTCGGCTCCTTCGCTGCCGAGGAAGAGTTTCAAAGTGCAAAAAAGTAGTGACACAGGTTGTAAAACAATGTAACAAAGGCAACATGAGAGTTCTTTGTTTTCTCCATCGTCGACCACAGTTCTAGAAGATCTCGGAAGGAAACCGGGGCCAGCAAAGCCACGAGACAGAACACAAAAACCTAAGATATAAATACTATGACAAGGTCATATCATTGGCACAGTCTATTTGGTCACAAATGAATGCTTGTAATAACTTGTGTTCGTGGCTTAGTTCTAGTAACGGATTTGACCTTTTCTAGAGGTACGGCACCGTCAGGCTCGGCGAACCCGACGAGAATTCGGAAACTGTGCTCGGCTGTGCGGCTTAGTGCCATCCGGAGAAAAAGGCAGACGGGTTAAAACAACGGATCCACCTGAGAGTCTCTGATAGGTGCGGAATACTTCCTGTACATTGTGGAACAAGGGGAACAGTCTTTTGTAAAAGGGAACCGCCTTCCAGAAGCCAGACGATGGAAAGGACCTGACGGTTGCGGAGCGTTACTTGGAGGAGCGAACGACCTGGGGAAAAAAAACCTAAAGCTTCAGTCACAGTGTGCTCAAAATCCCATAAGCATGCAGACAACTCCAAGGTTAGGACACGACGACGTTCCGTTGACAGGCAAAAGCGTACCGAAATGGGACTCATCCAGACCCGAAGGTCCCGGGGCAGTCGCATTGCTTTACTCCAGAGGAGTCAGAGAGAGAGAGAGAGAGAGAAAGATGGTCAGTCGCTCTCCATACATCTGGATGGACGTTGAGTGGGCTGCTGGGAGAAGACAGGAATAAGGAAGAGTGTGGCGGCTTCTGGGTTTCAATTTCGGCTCATTTGTTCTCAATCAGCATCTGCACCTTGTGAACCAGCTCACGAGCCACCCTCAGAATCTGCTGGACATCGTGACGTTCGGCCATTTCTGTTGGAAAGCGTGACACAAAGCAAATGTAGCTGTATTAGTGAGATCCTATTCTTAGACGAATCATTTAAAATGTACAGATTAAACCCCCGACTGCTTCAGTAGACGTTAGAGGACCCCAAGGTTACATCACATCAGGAGGAAGTGGGTGGGGTTTTGATCAACGAGGGGAAAATGAGGGAGAAAAACTTGCAGTAGAGGGTTAGAGTTTGTGTAAAAGATGAAACTCTATTAAGTAGTAGAAGTTCTGTTAATATTAGGGCTGGGTTCAAAAAAATCGATTCACCAATCAATATTGATTCTCGTTCGAAAAATACGATATCGATTCAAAAATTCGCGGATCGATCTTTTCCTGCGGCTATGCACTACTTCTTGCGCAAGGAGAGCTATAAGAACGTGAGACCGGCGAAACCCAAACCAAATAGAGCCATGGCTGAAGCTGCTCCGCTCAAATCACCGTCTGGCCTAAAGGCCGATGTTTGGCAACACTTCGGTTTTAAAACAAGTTATTTTATAACCAAGCAAAACTAGTGTTGACGTAAAGAAATCTCTAAATAAATCGATATCGAATCGAGAATTGAATCGGATCATGACCTTGTGAATCGGAATCGAATCGATTCAGGAAATCAGCAACGATACCCAGCCCTAGTTAATATTCAACACTT
Source organism: Distichodus sexfasciatus (assembly GCA_032718565.1). Lineage (NCBI taxonomy): Eukaryota > Metazoa > Chordata > Actinopteri > Characiformes > Distichodontidae > Distichodus > Distichodus sexfasciatus. The sequence continues at coordinate 207,126 of JAVGVS010000076.1, forward strand.
TAGTAAAAGTACAAAAGTAAATGCTGTTAATAGTACTGAAATATCAAAATCACAAACTACTTCTACTACTGACGTTAATGATATTTACTCAAGTGGTTTTCTAATGTTCACGTGGGTCATTTTCTCTGCAAGGAATTCTCTCTTTTATTTGACTGTTTCAGGTCTTCATCACAGCTGCTAGTTACATTTACTTCCAATACTCAAGTACTGTCAAAAGCAAGTGTACTTCTGATCCTTATTAAAACGTATGAGGAATATGAATACATGAACTGATAATCTCTCACCATTGAAGAATTTGATGATATCTGTGAAATCCATGTTGTTGTCTCGGATTATTTCTCTGTAAACCTCCACCAGAGCCAGCGCCAGGAAGAGCACAAAATGCTTGGATGAGATGCGAGGAGCCACCCAGATCACCTCCCACACGGCAAACACGTCCTCATACAGCAGCTCTAAAACACACACACACACACAATTATAAATAAGAAAACATCACATCAAAACTGTACAAATGTTTTTCTCCCAGTAGCACAGCTGCAACCTTACTCTCTTATTGCCCATCTTTTCGGTCTTAAAAAATGCAGTTTCCTATTTCGGCCACAAGACGGCGCCACCACTAAGCTTGTCATTCCCTGTTTTGGCCACAAGGGTGCGTCCACGTTAAAGAGAACTGAGCTACTACGTGTGCTGTGGTTCACCTGTTCCTGTGTGAGCTTAATTAATTCACCAGCTCACAGCTTCACAGCTAGGTCAACTGTAATCAGCAGAAACATCTCTAAACCACCTTCATCATTTCTCCTTTCTAACGTTTCACACGTTTATTCATTTCTAGGTTTAATAGGAATCACAGAATATTTTAGAATATTAGGAGCTGTATTGATGTCGTGTATAACTGGCTCTTATTAAGATCAGGGATCGGGTCGTGTGTAACAATAAGAACAAACAACGCTCAGTGTCCACGTTACCGTACCCCTCTTGAAGTCCAGCAGGAACCAGCGGTAGCAGAAGTAGAAGTGGGTGTAATCCCCGTTCTGGTGCATCAGCTCGAACAGCTCGGAGTCAAGGATCTGTGAAAGGGCAGCGCGATAAAAGAGCGGCTCTTTAATAACTTCCTCTGATGTCACTGTACCGATGTGAGCGGGAAACGCATCAGCGCTCTGCTGGATACAGCACCTGGATTAAGGACCTCATGTTAGCAAAGTGAGTGTCCATGGCTCCGCCGTTGGGGAAGTTCTGACTCATGCGCCTCATTAACTGGGTGAAGCAGCTGTAGGCGAGGCACTCTGGGAAAAAGAGAGAGAGAGAGAGAGAGAGAGAGATGAAGAGCGAGCATGTGGAGACATCAGCAAAAATGGCCTTTAATAAGTCTTTTGTGATTAAGCAAACTGGCAAAATGTTCCAGAAGCTGATCTAAAATATAACAGCATTTCCCAAGAAGAGCCCCACATTCCAGGAGCCATATTTGTACAACTAAAGGTGTCTTCCAAACCCCAAAATACCCAGCATGCCTCAGCTAATCTTTAATGTGTGTTATCCAAAAAGCATCATTACCAGCATCACGTGAACAGCATGCAAACTCCACACAGAAAGACCCTACGGCCGACCCGGGGCTCGAACCCAGGACCTTCTCGCCGCGAGGCGGCAGCGCCGACCACTGTGGCACCGTGCCGCCCATGTCCTTCATATCATCCTTCAATTTTAATCTCATGACTTATGACCGAGAAATTCAGTGAATGGCACCTTCCACATGCCCGTCAGCAAAGCTTCTTACCATCGTCCAAGATGACCAGTAGAGGGGCCAGTAGGTCACACATTCCCTGCACGTAGCCCACTTCCAAATGCTCCCACACATAACTGGGATTCGGGAGAGAAAAAGAGAGCAGAAAATCAGAAACTGGGAAGGAGGTGCAGGACTGGGCACGTTGAGCACTCGCAACCCAACATGAGCTACTGACAAAAAATCTAGTTGGTTAATTTTTTAAGTTTAAGTGAGTGATTGTTTGTCACTGTGAACACAACACAGTATCCATGAAGGAGCAGTGGGCAGCACCTGGGGAGGACTTGGGGACAGTACCTCCTTGCTCATGAGTACCTCAGTGGTAACTTTACCAGTACAGTACCAGATGATATCTATCACTGCCTTTTAGAGAGATCAGTTATTAATGTGCAATTTATATGAAGTAACTGACAAACTGACTCAGTTAAGTTTTACCAACATTTGAACGTCACAACGGAGGTTTCCGAGAAATGTTGCGTGGGGTAAAATGTTGGATTTTTTGTTTTTAGTGTTTTGAAACAGTGGAAGGTCTATACTGTACTGTTGTGAATAAATTTGGCTGAAAACTTACCCTTTCCATCCTAAAAACGTGACTTTCTTGAGGTGAGGAATTCAATTCCAGCAGAATGTTAAAAGTTTGTGTTTTGACCGCTCTACTTCAATATTTACGCTAAATCCACTGGTTGACTAGCGTGAAGATATTTCTCCGGAATCCATCTCCGTCTCCCGAGTTCAGTTAACCTAACGCAGGTAGGCTATCCGTGTGGCTGTGAATGCAGCGTAGGCTAGCGTAAATGCAAACGTAGCCGCGACCGCACCAAGCGTCTGTGAGTGCTACGTCGATAGTCAACTTCGACGGCAGATTTCTCCGTTTCTCACTTGGCGTGACAGGAGAAACCCGACTCCTTTGAATGTTGATATCTCAGTCATATGTCGTCCCATTCATTCCATATAGGTATCGTTTTGAAGCTTGATTTATGCCCTTTCATGAAAACACAACTCAATTTTGAGAGAAGCGACTGGTTTTACCGTGGAGAGTCACATTTGTTTAAGAGTGTAGTTAGTTTTGACCTTTCCACGCTATGCTTACGTTGCTTTGGAGTTAATTTTTCGGCGCAGGGTACCAACAGATTTCATGTTGTAAAATAAGACGTGTTCAATGTGCACACACTTGACCAGCAATCAGACATCAAAGGATTAGTGCACTTTGATGTCTGATGGTCAATCACAAATGCTTTGATGTGTGCTGAACAGGCAGTGGTTGACAATCACCACATCAGAGCATTAGTGGACTGATAAAACATACCGTTCCAGACTCTGTGGGCAAATACAGAAATATGTAGACACATGCAGCTGTGACTGACGTGTACATTTCTTCTGAATTTGTACAAACTTTATATTATATTATAGTGAATGTGATTTTACTGGTTTATGTTTATGCAAAGAGACAATCATAGGATAATCATCTGTGAACCTGTGTGTCATTCAACATTTATTAGCTCTAAACTAGTGACTAAATTACGAACAAATTTTCAACCGAAACATCAAGGGTTGGGAACTGATAAGATTTGATCAATATTAATGCCATTGTGGATTCTGCCTATCAGTCCAATTCCTTATCAATTCTCTTATTATCGATATTATCAATTTCTGAGTAGTTTTTTGAGCACAAAAAGTAGTTCTACACAGTCTTCCACACCCAAAAGCAACCATTTTATTTCTCCCAAAATGATGTCTGCACAAGACTGTGAACATCAACACATTGATACTGATATTCAGAGACACTGTTTAGAGACATTCTGTGGTTTAGTTTGTGAAGAACAGTAAGGTTAGTGCAGGTGGAGACACTTCTTTATCCATCTGGAATCCATCTGGATATGGAATAAAATTATTTGACAAGAAGTCGTGCATTTTTCTATATTTATTTTTTACTCTCTAACATTATAGAATGTAAAAAATATTTTCTGATTAATGGAAAATGAAGAAATTCAGAGGTTTTGGTGATTTTTGAGCATTTGGACTCATTTTGGCCTATAACTCACGTTTGACTCATTTCTGGGAGGGAAGTACATTTTTGTCATGAGGGCGTTCCATATGAGAGCTGCGGCACAACAGCGCTGTGGACGCGCGTCGGGAATAAATACATATCAAGTAAATGTCTGTACTGTGAGCAGAACGCCGGTTGTTATTATTTATCAGCTAAAATATACGTTTTGTCTGTAATAAGTGGGAAGATTGAACTGAACTGACGCAGCGTGTGTGTTTACATCGTATAAAATATCATTTGTGCGTCATGATTCCTCGTGGCTGACGGTCAAGTTGTAGAGAGTGTGCAGCTTCAAGCTCGACTAACCTGCACATGATGTTACGCAGCTTCTCCAGGTTGCTGGTGGTGAAGTAGTGGTAGTTGCGGTCACACCGGGCGACGTCCTTGTCTATTCTGTGCAGGTTCAGAGCCACTGTGTCCAACAGTTCGATCTGTTCACAAACAAAAGCCCCTCATTCATTAGTGGAACAAAAACATCTAAGGCTTGTTAAAAATACATTTAAAGCCTGGCTTACTTCAGGAAGGGTGCCCAGCGCAAAACTTGTGTAAAATCTATGTGCAGACAATGACGATCCGCTGTGGAGACCACTAACGAGAGCAGACGAGAAGTCTGGGCTTCTCCACAACTTTTGTGTAATGGATCAGAGTAAACGGAGACAAACGTCTGCAGAAGAACTGTAGTTTGTAGTGGTACATACTCTCCTCTAGTGGGTAGAACGCTCGCGCACTAACCTAGAGGTCACGTGGTTAAATTCATCTCTATCGTTCCTCCAGAACAACCACCACGGAGCCACTGAGCAAGATCCTAAAGCCCGAGGTACTTCCTGTGGTGTAAATAGTTTAATAAAAGTTCAATATTAAGTGATGTGACAATATGCATGATGTGTGATCAGTGTTTTCACTTTAGATTGGTGCTCTTTGACGTTCGCTCGATGTATAGATACCATAGCACAGACAAAACCAAACACCATGAATGCTTCAAGTAAATGTAGCAACGTACGTGGCAAGCAGTGCTGCAGAAGCTACGAGTTACAAGCTACTAGAAGCTAAAGGCGGAGTTTACCGTGTACGAGGAGAAAGACGGAGTGACGCCTTCGTTGTTGGTCACCAATTTGTCCAGTTGACTGCACAGTCTGTCTTCGCTCAACGACTCTCGTCCGCTCTGCTCGCCGGACGCAGCCCTAGGTGTGGTGGTGGTCTCGTCCGCCGGCTCCTCCTCCATACTCTGTCCGTCGTCGATGCTCGACAGGATCTGGGAGTGTCCCGAAGCCACCGAGTAGTTCCTAGACGAGGGGAGGCCAGAATCCGGAGAGTCAAACTCCACCAGCGGCCGTTCGTCCGGTGCCAGAGCGGCAGGATTCGCCACAGTGGTCATGGTGGGCGTGCCGTCACCCTCGCCGGACGTGTCCTGACATGCCCCGTCCGGCTCGTCTACCGACATAAAGACCTGGGGGAAAGTGAGAGTAGAGAGAGGACGGAGGGAGGGAAAAAAGGATGCAATGAGGAAGGTTTTCAATGTTCCTGATTTTCCGAAGCTGGATTACACGAGTCTTGAGCATTGGGTTTGAACCACGTGAACACACTGACATGCTGGTGCACGTGGCTAAAGGCCCACCTCGTTGCTGAGGGTGGAGTCTCGGTGGATGAGCTTCATGACGTGGCTGTCGATGCTGCTCCCCGACGACAGCTTGGCAAAGATGGCCGACTGCATCTCCTTCTCTCTCTGTTTCACGATGACTTCACAGGCCTTCCACTCCCGCATAACTTGCTTGTATCGCGTGGCGATCTTCTCGTCGATCTGCGTACAGTCACACTTTAAGTCTGTGAGGAGCATCTCGACCATAATTACACAATGTTTCTTACAACATTGGGGAGTAGCTAACTAAAATGTGTGACGCTACTAGAATGCGTAGCTGTGAAAATGTTGTTAGCTTTCTTCTAGCTACGAAGCCTGTAGTGTGGCTAACTACTATATTAAAACAGCAGCTTGGCTGTAACTAAGCTACTTAATTACAAGTCGACTGTAGCTTGAAAATCTGCTGTTTTTAAGTAGCATGAAAGACTTCTTATTCGCTGATCATTCGTAAATACTTATGAGGGGATTCCCTTCACCTGTGTCATGTCTTTCTTCCCCATGCCAAACTTGTAATGGCCGAGCAAAAAGGGCCAGACCTCTTTCCTGATCTCATGCTCCACTCCACCATAATACACCAGCCGGAGAAGCTCCAGCTCCTTGTAGTTCTGCGGGAGAAAAGAGAGTGAAATGTAGATGGGTGGTAAGGGTCTAACAGTCCGAAATATCACTTCCAGATCTACTACCGGAGCTACCATCCCTGGGTAAATCTCTAAACCCCAAGCTGCTCCAGGGACACTGTTCCTAAAGTAGGAAATTTAAGTGAAAGAGTGATTATGAACACAGCACAGCACACAGTGCACCCCCACAAAACGCGACCGCTGCATTTGACCCGGGGAGCAGTGCTTGGGGACGGTACCTTGCTCATGAGTACCTCAGCGGTACCTTTACTGGTCCAGGACTTGAACCGACGACCTTCCGATCACAGGGCCAACTCCCCAACCGTTATGCTACTGTAAGGTGTCTACGATAAGAATGTCTGCTAAAATCTGTATATGTAAATGTTTGCCAGAGATCAATTTCTGGATTCCAGGTAACAAAGAATTGGGATTTACTTCAAAGTGTCAGAATCAACAGCAGGAAGTGAATTCTAGAGGTTTTCAAAGAGAGAACAAAGTTTTAAACCTTCAATACAAACTGTGCTCCCCTCTCTTGGCCAAATCTTCACCAACCTTGCAGTCTTTTTGGTATTTGCTCCAGACATCTTTACTCAGACCCCCAGAGGCTTCGCAAGGCTTGTCCGGAGGGACGATATTGTGGTTGACCAGAGCGGACAGATGCGTTCTCACAGTGGACAGATGCCGGCAGTAGGCCAACCCTAAAGAGAAGGAGAATGCTTTCTAACACCTCGAATTTTCTGCATCGACACAAAACATTGGGTCTCATTTGCCAACCGTTCTTAAAGACAAATCTGTTCTTAAAACCCACTTCTGCAGTTTTCACCGAGACTCTGACATTCACCACTGCATGAATCTAGCCATGCTGAAGAGCACCTTACACAAAGTTCACTGCAATGCACCTGTTGGATATATTACTGAAGAAAGCCCAATATTGGTGAATGAGGCCTGTGCTTTATAACGTCGGCGGAACTTACAGCCGTAGAAAGCTCTGGAGACGATCTGCCTCTTCATGTTGTGGCACAGCAACTTGAGTGGAATTCTGGGCATAACAAGCGGATTAAAACAGGAGACAAGTTACCCACTTGGGACAGCAGGGGGCGGAAAAGAGTCGAACTTTGGAGAAAGCTAGCGCTCGTCCTCACCGATCGTGCATGCAAGTGCAGCCTGGAGGAAGCTCCACCGAGGCGTTGCTGCCCCCGGTGGAGCAGGACAGACACGACGACACGTGACTGGCGCACTCGGCCTGCTGCCATGACGATGGGCTGCCTCCCAATCCCTGCATCTCCATCACGTCCCCGTGGTCTAGAAGGAGGGAGGGAGGGAGGGAGAGAGAGAAAGATGAATAAGCCACATGAACCCTGTGCTAGTAACCTTCATTGAAGAGATGCACCCGCATGCATGATATTTATATTATATTTCCTGACCTAAAGCCACCCCTCCCCCAAAAAAGAAAATAATGTTGGAAGCCACATCGTCTCTCAGTAATATCCTCATATCTCCATATCAGATGTAGCTATACGGGTACTGGTAGTGGTTTTCTAATTATAACAGGCCTCTCAGCTCAACCATCTGATCAATTAAGGCAGAGATTCATCGAGCCTCGTTTAAGGCGCTCGTTTAAGCATATTAGCTCTCCGTTTTTTTTGGATTTTTTTGCTTTCAGCTACAAGTAGCGCTGAGATCCTTAGGAACAGACACGGGGAGGTCAAAAGGGCCCTGAGGTAGCATGCATCTGTGAAGGAACAGAAAGCAAAAAAGAAGGAAAACAAAGGGTAAAAAAGGCATGAACGATGCGAGAAGGGAGGTGGGGAGAGAGGAGGGGCCATGCCAGGAGAGACCTGCCAATCACAGTGTGCCAGGGCACAAACAGAGCCAGGCATTCAGACAGCTGGCAGAGGAGGAAGAGAGAAGACATACAGCCACTTGTTCTCACCATGCTGGATGCATCAAAACCAAATAACAGGGCAGAGAAGGAGGACAAACCCAAAAAAAAAAGGAAGGTGGAAAAAAAAGGGGGTGAGGTGGGGGAAAGGGGGTCATCAAATGTCATCAAATGTGAATGTACTTGAACTGAACCAAAAGAGTTGCATACTACACACTGAGCGAATGCTCTTCACCTTAATTCTTCAGGCCCGAGCTGGTGACCTGCTATAGATTTAAGCGGCTTCCTTTGGGCCGCAACCAAAGGAGAAAAAGAAGAAGAAAAGAAAAAACGAAACCGTGGGAACGCGGCAGGATTTCGTCGTTTCGTTCTTTTTAAAAGTGGCCGATGCTAAGGTTCGAAGGGAGAAAAAAAAAAAAAAAGAGAGAAGCGGCGCGTTTTCGCGAAACGGTTCACGCTGTCTACCACGGCAGAACCCCACAGGACCTGACCGTCATAATGAAAGGTGACCGCAGTTAGTGAAGAATTACAGTGAACAGCATTGCAGAAAACCGGCTGAACACAAGAGGGAGGAAAAGAATTAACTCAAAGAAATCAAAACTACAGGAGGGAGGGAGGGAGGGACAGAGCACGAGAGGGAGACAGAGAGAGAGAGACAGAGCGAGAAACAAGAGTCACAGAGTGGGGAAAAAACACACTCTTAAAGAAGCACATCTGGTCCAAAAATGATCAATAAATCAACAAAAAAGAGGGACGACATAATACTGGCAGGTGCAACTTTCCCATGCAGAGTCGTCAAGCGTGATGCAGTCAACTCAAAGGGTTACAAATGAAGAAGTGGAGCTCAAAAAAATAGAGGGAGCGCTTTCTGAAGGACTTCGTCAGGGCAACCAAAAGGGAAATCACAGCAAATAATCAGAAGCATTGCTGCCCGCCCAACAGTGCAGAGAGGAGGGGAGGGAGAAAGGAACGCTTCGTCTCTGGACCTAGCGAAGGCCACGTCTGATTCCAGTTGCTCTGGGTTGTGTGCGTGTGTGTGTGTGTGTCCTGTAAGACCACGTACGGATACGGCGCGTAGTAGCGTGTCGGCGTGGCACTGTGATGACAGCTAAAACGCCAGCAAGACGGGCTAATGTAGGTAACCCCCGGCAACGGAAGAGTGCAAAGAAGAGTGACGACAGCACAGAGGAGTGAGTCAGGAGGACAGATGTGGCTCAGCACACTGTTCTCACACACACACACACAGAGTAACCTAATATGGGAAAAACTATATTATATATATATATATATATATACACAACTCCAGAAAAAAATAAGAGACCACTTCACTTTATTTCTGATTCATAGTTTTTACAGTTTGTGGCTGTGTGTCTGTGTAAAATATACAAGTGAATGGTCTTTTATAACTTTACCATTTCAACATTCCAAACACTTCTGGAGTAAATGATCTTATCTATTATCTTATGGGGTAAATGATCTTAATCTAACCTGGAAATTGCAAACTACACATATAATATTTTTCAATGATGTGATTAAAAGAATATGTTCCACAAGTCCACGGTGTCCTCATGTGCTGAGCTATATATATATATATATGTATAATTTCACACACCTGCAACAGCAATAACTCATAAAAGAATGGACACCTGTACATTTTACACAGATTCCTTTAAACACAGTTGTGTCATTTAGTGACGCTCCCTAATCCTGCGGCGCTAAAAGCATCAGGAACACAGAGATTGTGAGTGAGAGCTGGTGTTGTTAAGGAAATTAAACAGTATAATGGTGTGATGTGCTTTTGGGCTTGTAGTGTGTTGTGTTGCTTGTTCTGCTCATTGTCATATCAATATGTAGGAATTAGTGTGAATGTTGATCAATAAACCAGCTTTACCGCAGTCACACTTCACATGAAGAACCTATTACTCAAACCTACAATTTACAGATCGGCCCAATGCCACCGGCACCTGATCCAGAATTTGAGTTGTTATCAGACCGATATCAGATCCACGTATCGGATCGGTGCATCCCTAATATATCTAGGGATATATATAGCACTGGTGTAGCTTTTACAACACAGCATGGGGTGAAGTGTGGGGACCCTCGAAATGTAAATGATTTGATTGTTTCTGAAGCAGAAGCACCAGTGCATGAGCCGGACGGAAAGCAGGGTTGTTGGTGAGCGCCGTCACCTTCTCTCTCGTAGAGACTCGTGATCCGGGCCTCGTCACTTGACCTAGCTTTTGTTCTGGACACGGGCGTTACCATGGCAGCATGCATGCAGGCTCTAAAGAGCGGCATGTACGCGAGCGCTGACGTACGCCGACTGACCGTCCCAAACGGTCCCGCTTACACACCTGCACTGTTGGGCAAGTAGGGGCTGGGGTAGGGACCAGGCAAGCATCCGGAAGCAAGGAGAGGGGGGATAAAGGCATGACGGAGGAGGGGAAAAAGAGGGAAAGGGAAGGGAAGGGCAAGGGGAGCGGGAGTTGGTCGGAGGGCGAATGGAGTGGAGGGGTCACTCGTGATAAAAACCTTTCATGACATTAGGGTCTGTGAGGTTCCGCGAGCAGATCATTGAGATCATTGCGTGAAGTCTATCTTCCTCCTCCTCGTCGTCATCCAGAGAGGGCGCGCGACTGCCCGTGGTGTGGTGGTAGTTTATAGTGACTGCTCGGGCAATAAGAAAACACAGTTTAGCACCCTTCTTGACACCGAACACAACACTAAACACAACAACAAACACACACAACACACACAATGTTTTGGAAGGCGTTGTGAGAAATTAGAACATTTTTAAGAATCAACACTGAAGTCGGGGTCCATGAATGATGCAGTGGTTGGTGCTCGGCCATCCGGACAGACGACAGCAGTGGCCTCTGGGGTGGACGGATGGGTTGTGTGGGTGGCTGGGTGGCTGAACGGATGGATGCGTGGCTGAACGGATGGATGCGTGAGAGGAAGGAGCGAAGGTTATCAGGGCTCACTCACTGGAATCTTGACGGTATCCTGGGTACACGATGCGGAACACGTAGTCGGCAGCTACTTGCTCCTCCCCTTCGCCATCCTGATCCACCAACCGTGCTGTGCTGTTCCTCTTACGCAGCTTCGGGAAGACTTTACCCTGTCGGAGGCGCACACGTTCACACGTTAAAATGGAAGACACTGTTCCTCTTCTAATCTTCACAATTAATTTGAGACATTAGTTGGAGTGGAACGGGCCGCCCTCGAAAGTGCAGACGACTAGACCGGGGCATAACAGTGGGAACTAACGTGTGCGCGGAAACAATTAGCCAGAAGAAAAAAAAAAAAGAGTGGCAGGGAGGGAAAGTCTGATTAGCGTTAGCTAATCAAATAGAGCTTGTCTTGTTTTCTCTCTGCTAATCTGAACTTCTCATACAAGACATAAACAACAGCGTGGTGATTAAATAAAAACTCGAGGGCACCTGCTGCCGATTACCTTTGTTCCATGGATCGCAGGAATAAGAAGACGGGAAGGGATGTGAACTAATGCTCTTGTCCTTCTACTAGAGACTTCTCTATTAATTTCTACTTCAAAACGTCACCTTGCCCAGCCAACCACGTCCCTCCTTAGACGAGCAGGGATCAACAGATTTACCTGGGTCACGACACTAATTTAGAAAGAACAGGATTCAAACCCCAGCTCTTTCCTGACGGTCTGAACTCCACCTAGTCCGTCAAAAAGCATAGGAAAGGTGGCAAATGGGAAAAGTATTATCTTCGGCTTTCTTTTGCTTCACACATTGATTTCTTGATCGCCAAGAGTTTGACGCCAGGGATGACAGCAAGATCCAAATGTGTATTTCCACAATTATCTGAAGTTGCGTAGTGTAAAACTACTATCTTGCATCACCAGGATTCCTCCCAGATCAGTACAGGACCCAGGTTCTATTGTTCCCTTTTCTAGGCCCACAGAGACCTCATCAGACCAACATCAGAATCCCTGGTGGATTGAAGGGACCTCAGATTTGCTTATTGGGGGCTTGGGGCCAGTAATACGTAACTTTCTGAGTTTGAGCAGTGGTCAGGAAAACACTCACCTTGCCTTTTTGGGACCAAAGTGGAGGCTCCAGTTGACCCCGAGGCAGCAGTCCTGTCTCCAGGCAGGACAGGAAGGCTAGCAGGTGACCCCCTGGAGGGAAGTGAAGTGGGGGCCGCTGGATTCCATCCTGACTCACCAACACCAGAGTCCCACCACAGTCCGCTGAGGCAAAGTCAAGCGATGGAAATACATTTAAGAAGGTGAATTGGGAACATGTTTAACGTCAAATTTGGAAAAGTTTCAAAACAGTCTCTGGAGTGCATGATCAATTAGGTTCTTTTATATTAAACCACTAGCTTTATTGCTTTGCCAACATGCCAATAAAGAATATGAAAAGACTTACGCCGCTGGTGACAGTGGATGCAAACGATCTGTCTTAAAGGCACAGTCAACGCGTAGTCCCAATAAATACTGCAGCCAGGGTGAGAGCAGGGGATCAAGCAAGGACAGTGCTTTATGTGAGTGTTTGCAAAGCTTTACAGAAAAATCAATTTGTGCATGTGTGGACCACTGTTTATCAACACCTGAAAGAACATAATTTCCTCACGATTAAAAAAATACTTTGTGGGGACAATCATAATACATAATTCCGTATGACACAATATGAAATGCTGAGGTTACGTTAGAGCTGCATACAATTATAAGTGTTTAGAATCTCTGGATCTCTCCACTGTATTTGTATGAGTGTGTGTGTGTGTGTGTGGCCATGTATTTATGGCATTGTGGGGACTTTAAAATCAGTTTATCTGTTTTTTTGGGCTTTGAGGGGACATTTGAGAGGTCCCCATGAGGAAAAATGACCTTTATAGAAAATGTGCTTGTTTTATTTGAGAAACTAAAAGAGGTAAAAGATGTGCTTTTGGTTACTGAGGTTAAGGTTAGGGTTAGGATTTGGTGTAGGTGTAAAATTATGTATTTTATTCATTATGGGACTCTATGGAAGGACCTCACAAAGATAGTAATACAGAGACTGTGTGTGTGTGTGTGTGTGTGTGTGTGTGTGTGTGTGTGTGTGTGTATAGCTACCTCTTCTCCAAGTCACAGTCCCCCAGAGTACCGTTAATCAGCTGGTTGGGCGTCCATTTCAGCGTGAGAGCTTCAGCACTCTGATGCAAGGACAGGTAACCCCTTAACACCTCCATGTCCTTTTTCTGCACAAAGACACACCCAACTCACACCATCACTCCATTACAGTTTTCACAATAGCACCAGAAAACGTATTTTCTGTTCTCTTTTCTCCCTGCTGGCAGAGCTTGGATATTAGAAGAATAGCATGGATTGAAATTTGCAAAAAAAAAAAAAAAGGAGGACACACAGAGAAAGGGAATGAGTCAGTAGATATTATACATTTATGCTCTCCTTGGTAGACGGGTACGCTGACAGTAGCATCCATCAGGTCTCGCACCCAAAGCAATTTAAGCTTAAATTTTACACTTCCCTATAGGTCTGGGACATTTACACTGGTGATCCACATGAGGCCTAACCTGTCCCAGCATTTTTGGCAATTTTTGAGCATTTGGACTGATTTTGGCCTATACCTAATTTTTGACTCATTTCTGGGAGAGAAGTACATTTTTTGCCATGAGGGCGTTCCATAGGAGAGGCGCGGCACAATAGCGCGGTAGAACGCTGATGGTTGTTGTTATTTATCAGCTAAAATATACGTTTTGTCTGTAATAAGTGGGAAGATGTAACTGGACTGGGAGGTTTTACTGAATGTTGGACATACCTGTGAGAGTCGTGAGCGCTAACAAACGCAGCGTGTGTTTACTAGTGATAATTTCGTCAGACGAGACGACCCTCATTCCCACGACTAAGACGAGACGATGACGAGACTGCACCAATGTCCTAAAAATACTGACCAAGACTGTGTTAATTTGCCTTACTGTTTACGAATAAAAACGAGACTAAAATGTTTTGCATGAAATGAACGAAACAAAAACAAGAGACCATCAGACCCGTCCAGCCGCAAAACTACATGAACTACTTGCGCCAGAGGTTATTATTACATTTAATCAATATTTTAGCGGTGTGGAACACAATTCAACTGGAATGATAAACAAAAATCATCTCTGAAATAAAAATAATAATAATAATAAAAAAAAGACTAAAACGTTCTAACGAAAACTTGACTAAATTACCGTGAGTTTTCGTTTGACTAAAACTAGACTAAAATGTTGATAAGTTTAGTCGACTAAAACATGACTAACAAAAACTGATATGTGAATGACTAAATATGACTAAGACTAAAAGGAACTTTGACACAAGACTAAATTAAAAAAAGGCGACAAAATGAACACTAGAATCCACAATGTTGGAGGTGTGCGATTACACAATTACGATGAAGTTGATCGAGTGGAACAAACTGGTTTTTGATTTCCCGCCCTATTTAGGTAACAGATCTTTTTAGGACTAGACCAGACAGAAAGCCGCTTTAAAATCTCTTTTACCTTTCCATTGATTAACATTATTTTCTATTAAGATGAAGATGTTGCGATATTTCATAAAGGACGTCTGTTCCATTAGTGTTCACATCATTAATAATCGACCAAAGCATACTTTTATAAATAAACACCTCTTCATGACATTTCCCTGCCATATCATTACCTTGAAAGACAAACACTATAGTAAAGGAGCTATTCACAGTGTCTTATGTCTAGAGCTTTTACAAAGCCTGAAATATGCCCAGAGTACATGTGTTTTCCTCCTGCAGGTACAGTCGTGTATAATATATGCTATTTTATGGGCAAAGTGACTCATATTACTAGTGTTGCTTTCAAGTTCAGTGATCACAAAAGCAAGCAGCTTACTCAAACAGGCACATTATTCAAAATCCCCTCATGTCACAATAATGTTAAATTTAGGGAACATTAAAAAGGATAGTTTGTACTAAAACCGTGTCTAGCCACCTTTTTAAGGTTTTATAACTTTTCCAATCACTTGTTAATTCTTAACAAAGGTCTATATTAGGCTTTAAATAGGCTAAATGGGCATTGAAGTGATATATTCATTATATTGATCTATATATAAATACTATATATATATAAAATATTCCACTACCAGTTTAAAGTGTATTAAGATTATATTAAGAGTCATTATATGCAATCTCTTATTAAGCTAAGTTATTAAGCTAGATCATAAAGGATGCCTGTACACGTCTAATTATCCTCCACACAGCACCATCAGTAGGTTCACCAACAACACTATTGCAGGACCCGCAGTAAATACCACACATTTATTAAAACCTAATACAGCAGAATGCACCACATGCTACACATGGCACCTCCAACATCACAAGGCGGGTGGAGAGTGGAGACTGTGCGAACAAGGACGGAGAGGGAAAGAGAGAATTCAGACCAGTGAGAATCAATGGCCAGTTCCACCTATGTACACAGAGAGAGAGAGAGAGAGAGAGAGTAGTGCACCGCCTCGCTGAGGAATACAATGCAGGAGAGCTTGTATTGATCATGAGTCTTATTGATCTGTGATCAATTTTTTTTTACTACATTTGACATGGACTGAATACAGGGGCTAAAAAGGTCGGACTTCCGTCCTCCATTAACGATGACTGCAAGCAGGGTATTTAACATCTTGGAGATCAAAAGTGACAGCATTTTAATTATTCTTCTTATAATGTAATGAACCACAAGATGCGAGTGTGAGCTGACCTGCTCTCAAATGCACTCGTCGCCTCACTGTCTATCACTAACACAGGTTAACACAAAGGTTAAATACGAGGGGTGTATATACATATATATACAATATACAGTATATGTGAATATCAGATGATCAGTGTATTTTCCTCTTTTTGTCCTATTCAAACACCAGCAGAGGTATGAACATTTTTTCGGATTAGGATTTGGAGTACTACTACACTCTCCATCAAATACAATTTTCAAGTTTTAACTTGTTAATTTACTTAGTTAATACCCACTGGAGCCTTTATAATTCAGTGTTAGTGCGTGCAAAATTCATAATGTCTATAATAAAAATAATCTATATAAATGCTTAATATATAAATTGCTGTAGAAAGCAATTACCACACTGACCTCTGCTCTGAAACCACATACAGTACCTTATAGACAAATTGTTCAGATATATCATACACACTTTATTTATAATTTTAACCTGTGCAAAACACTTTTTGTTTGTACACACGGTTGTGTGTGTGTGTGTGTGTGTGAGTTGCATGTGTTCTGTAATTATCATTAGAGCACTTTCATATGATGCCCCTGAATTGTGTGTCATGCATCATAATTTGTCATGCAATAGCAATAATGAAATCTTAATCCTAACTGTAAAATGTATATTTGATGAGCCATGTCTATTAATTAGGTTTGAAAATGTTTTGCATAAGGACTACGACTTAAAGGCAACTCCGGTGAAGCAAAAAGTCTCATAACACTGCTTAGGGTTTAAGAGGTTAATGCATTATTTAAGTTTAATGCCTGTAGAGTAATAAAAACTGCTTTTTGTCACAGTAATTGTTGGCAGAACTCCAGGGCACAATCCTCCAGTCTAGAGGTTCATTCTGGAAAACAAGCAGTAAAAATTGCAAGTGGAAATGTTCTTCCCACGGCACAGCTGAGCACCTGGCACTCGGGTTAAGTACCGAGACGGCAAGCGATGATAGATATTTTCTCAGTTGAAATGTAAATGCAATTATATGAGTGTACTTGTCTGCATGAGTACACGCAAGGCCTCACCGGCTGAACGAGCACGTTGTTCTTTCCGTAAAGCAGGTGCACACGCGAGTTCTGATGAAGAGACTCAACGTACTCCCTCGCCGAAGCCGCAAACTTGTCCTCGGACATGCTGCCACTAGACTGCCTCTTTCGGATCTGTGAAAGAACACAATTTATCATTAATGATTATTAATAATAATAATAATGATGAATATAGCCACAAGTGGCAATGAGAGAGGTCCAAGCAAAAGTCGCAAAAAGCAGCTGATGCAGTTAACCTCAAAGAAAGTAGTCAGTGAATCAGACTGCATAAATGCAGCATTGTTAGCGCCATGTATTGTTCAAATAGCAACATTGTATACTCCCTCTTTCATATCTTAATTTTGATTATTTATACCAAATTTCAGCAAAATTGGCTCTTGAAGTATAGGCATTTAGCATTTATAGCGCTCAACATCTGAAAATGGGAAGAAATGGGAAAAATAATATATTTAATTCTAGATACAATCAGTAAAGCAGTGCAAAGGACGATTTGGAATGCACTGGAAGATACAACGCAGTAGTTTCACAACCTAATGCAAAAATCCAAAATGCAAAAACTGTTTTCTCTCTCACCCCCAGCGCAGGTCTGCGGCTCGGCGAGGCTTCCTGACCGCGATGTGCTCCGTGGATTCTGTGCCTCTGGACCAGCTCGTTGGCCGAGGGATCCGTCCAAAAATGGTCTGACGTCTTCAGTTTAGTGTACTCCAGGGCACAAGGGCCGACTGTGGAAAAGTGCAGTAATCAGCAGTGACAATCAGCAGTGATCAGAGGTTACAAAGTAAAAATACTTGAGTACTGAAGTACATTTTTCAAGTCATATGCAAATGTGTAAGTTCAATCCGTTTCACCTTTTAGAGTCAAACATTTTGATAAAAGTGGCCACAGATTTTAATTTTGATCTTCGCAAAGGTGGACTCCATCTCACAGCTGCAAAGAGCGTGCTGTAATGCAATGGAACAGGCAAGATGACAGTTGTAAAGATGGCCACTTTTGCAGAAGATGAAGATATAAAGGCTCCCCAACAGAGAAGACACGGCCAGATCAGAGTTCTGTGTTTTGACATTTCTGAGAGGAACAATTCATATCACTTAAAAATGTTTGCTGTGTTTATCTCAGTGAAAAAATTTGCTGTTAAAAAGACAGTGCTTTGTGTTTCTGTGGCTTTGTAGCACATTCAACAAGCTTTTATACAGGTTCAACAAGCAAAACAGCACAAGTAGATCAGAATGAGTGGCTTCTAAAAATGCTATGTGGCGACAATAAAACAAAGCGCCAACATTAAAAAAAGGTACTTTTGAGTTTGTAAGTATTTTTAAACCATTACAATTTGATTGCACTTGTACTGAAGTAATACTGAACCATACGTAGCTGTACTTTTTAGTCAAGAAGCAGTGTTACAGGAATATAGCAATTAAATGCATTAACTTGATCATTGAGATGATGAGTATAATAAGTGTTTATGGACCAAATTACAGTCCTACAAAAACATTTATTGTGCATAGTTTCCTAGGGATTTTACTCTACAGATCCCAGAGACTTACCCAGCAGAGCTGCGAGGATGGGCCCAAACACTGAGTCATGCATCAGAGCTTCTTTCTCATAATACTTACTGCGAACAAAAACATTCAGCTTTATGTAATGGAACAGAATGGGCTTATTGTGTGAGAATTTGCATTTGAAAGTCCCTGAACCATTTCGAATGACACGGCCCACTTTGTCAAAACACTGAGATGGGAGCAGCTCTTTCTTACCTGGAGTTGTCCACAATATACTGCACTATTTTGTCCAGGACTTTCTCAAAAAGGGCAGTGCGGACCCAGATGTGCTTGATGGCCTGGGCCGAAAGGGGCTGAGGGGAACGGCCTGTGGAAGATCCTTGTCTGCGGAGAGGCTCCTGTCCTGTGCTTTGGGTCCTTCTGCAAATTAGACATAACAACAAGCACAAGTTATAAAAATATAACAACTCCTTAAGGGTTAAATATAGACTTCAGTAGTTTCTGTTTAACGTGAATCCAGCAGTATTTCAACCGCTTTAGACAGGACAACGTTCTCTAGTGATCTGTTATTTCTCATGATTACACTTCAATCATTAGATTTTATTACATGACCCTCCTCTTGAATGCTGTATTACCTTTATCTTCTACTTTACAACTTTATCCCTTTCACTGATCTATTTTCATCTGACCATCTCCTACATCTATTCACATTCGTCTACTGTCCAGTTCATGCTGACCCTAGACATTCTGTCCCCGATCTGACCTTGGAGGGGCTTGGAGAAGACAAACTTTTTAAGACAAAAGGTCTAACAGAATCTGGGAGTGGTAAAGAGACACTGTAACCGTGGTCATATGAACAACTTTATCTCAATATGCCTTGTTTAAGCTTAAGAACTGGCCTCATAACTGACTCTCTGTAAAACCTGGCAGTTTCTAAATAATCTACCTGATAATTCAAGAGCAAACACTTGGTTTCTGCTACAGTTTTTAACTTTATCAAAGAGTATAACTGGTACGTATTATGTGCCGAGAAGCAGACAGTGCATTAAATATATCATGTTGTATCTAGAGATGCACCGATTCCGACTGTTTCAGTTCCGATACCGATACTCGAGCGCGAGTACCGACCCGACACCAGTTTTTAATGAATAAGTTGTGTATTTCTCTGTGAGGAGGAGATAGAGCCGATTCTGTTCTGCTTAAGGAAGTACTTGACTTAAATACTGTTTTCCAACTAAAACAATGTAATAATTACACACCCGTATGTATATGTAAAATGATTTATTATTAAAATAACATCTCAAACATGATTCCTTTAAACACAGTTGTGTAATTTAGTGACGCTCCCTAATGTATAATAATTAGAATCTGGACACATATTATGGAGCATGAATTTGCTGAGATTTGGTTAAAGTCATAATTTAATAACCCATCCTTGATATTGTTTCTCTATTGAAATTTGTAGGACAAAAGGCAAGTAGTTGATGACCTCAAGATTAGTGGAGTATTCCTGGACATAAAATGTACTTGAGTATACTCTGGTTGTCGTTCATGAAGAGAAGATTTTAATCCTGAGTAAAAGCTTAGTCGCTGAAAGAAGTAACACAATTAACACTACATCGATAAACAACAGTATCCTTAAATGATAGATCATGACAGTTATGTATTTAGATTATTGATGATCTGCTCGATGAGACAACAGCAGCCCTCTGTTAAGAACATGTCACATAGGACCATCCTCTGGTTTGATCTGCTGGTTTACTTCATCCCGTTGTCTGTAACATAATCACGAAATACGTTTTGATGTGTTTGATGTTGAAGGCAATCGAGGCAAACCCATTAAAGTGCTTGGATATAATCTCCTGCGGGGGTGCACGCACAGCAATTTATAGACGTAAGAAGATGGGAGGGGGACAGAAAGACATTATCCCCGTTAAGGCCGGGTTATCTGTCTGCGGATGCCGTCTTTTGTACTTTTCCACACTGCCGATCCACAGGGGAGCGAGGATGTTCAAAAGGCTTCCGTCCGTCTGCCGTGGACCGGGAGGGCCAGAATAGTCACGACACACTCACACACAGCCACTTACTTGCAGCGAGCCATTCAGCCGGGCAGTGATAACACACATAGATGTAGAATGTGTCATCTCCTGAGACTCGACTCACCTCAGAGAGCAGTTTTCCTGGATAAAAGAGTGCGTAACGGTGGGACTCAGTTGGATATCGGGCTTTAAAGTCATTTACTGCATCACTCCTGTCAGGAAGATTCCTCTTAGCTTTAACTGCCTAATTTTGTCCCAATTTTGAGATTTTCTCGACCTGCTGCTTCAGATACAGATCTGGCAGTTTACAAGAACTTTTTTAAAGGTGTAAAGGACATCACAGATTGTAAAGAAGTAAGTTAACATTACTTCATACTCCAAAGAAATTGAGGACAATCATTTTCATGAGTTAGTTCAGCTCAAATTTGAATCTTTTAAGAAATAACTTCACAATGCCAGTCAGTCGCACTGACTACTTTAAATTAGTTTTTAAAAGATACGATCGCAAAGAACATATTTTTTTAGGTAAAATGACCAAACTGATTTGGTACCTATTCATTCATCCATTATCCATACCACCAAATCCCTATCAGCGTCGCGGTGGGACCAGAGCCTATCCCAGGAACTACAGGTGCAAGGTGGGGACCAACCCTGGGTGGGCACCAACACACCGCAGGGCACATTCACACCTTACAGGGCCAATTTAGAGTCACCAATTAACCTATATCACATGCTTTTGGATTGTGGGAGGAAACCAGAGCCCCGGGAGGAAACCCACACGTACATGGGGAGAGCATGCAAACACCACACAGAAAGACCCTACGGCCGACCCAGGGATCACACTCAGGACCTCCTCGCTGTGAGGCGGCAGGGCTAACCACTGTGGCACCGTGCCATCCCGGGAATTATTTCTTAAGGCTATTATACCATCAGCAGTGCATACGCCTTCTGATTGCATAATAAAATAAGTTCGAGATAAACCTGTGCTGAAGACAGGAGTAGCTACTGTGGGCCATTTATGGTGCCTAGATGATGAAGCTGATCACCGGAGCGGGCCATCAACCCATTAATCTGCCTCCTGAGTTGGTTAAAGCAAGCCGAGAGATGGACAAGTCGACTTCTCGCACCACCGTCTCGCCCTCATCCCCGCAAACCACCATTAGCATCGATCCCATAGCGGTCTGTCAGTCAAGCTGGACGCACTGCGAGCACTTGGCTCTGATCACTCGGGCTGCTTAAAGTAAACAAGGAAATAAATCCCCTGCCCCTCTGATGGCTGCTTGAGATATGCAGATGTTATTGCGATTTACTGTCCGATTCTGCACAGAAAGCGATAACGCCTCCTGCGCCGTTTCGGGGAAATACTCATATGGGCTTTCCAGAGAGTTCCAGAACAGTGGGCAGTTATAAACTAGAAAAGCCTTTCTAAAATGCTAATATTTCTTTAAATACATGATTTTAAATTTATTTGAGAGATGCAAAAATGAACAACTGAAAGACGCTCAAGTACAGGTGAAACGATTCCTCCAGCAACGTTTGCAATAAAGTGAATTTTAACTACTTTTATTACCGCTTATTTCTGTCATGCGATGTAGTCTTGTTGTGCCGTGAAGAAGATGCGGCTTGAAGCTCGGATTGCTAAAATATAGTGAGGGGAAGAAAAAGTCCTAAAAAACGACAAAAAGGTGATTATTTCACAAAGTCACCGTTTTAGGGGCTTTATTAGTCCAGTTTACACTCAAAACAATCCGCCACAAGGGAGTGCTTACGTGTGAGTGTTTAATATCATAAATCAGTCTGACTGCTAGCTTTGTAATGAATGAGAAATAATTACAACTATATTGTTAATTAGGAGAGAAAATCAAGACGGTGAGTGGTATTAATGTTGTTAAGGTTTGATCGAGAACATAAAGCACTGCAGCCGATTTGTGCGATTACGCCGCGTAAGGTGTGAATGAGAGCGTGACTGTGTGAGTGTGTGTGCCCTGCAGTGTGTTGGCGCCTGAACAGGTTTGTTCCCTGCCTTGCGCCTGTAGTTCCCAGGACAGGCTCTGGTCCCTGCGACCCCGAATGGGATTAAGCGGCTCGGATAATGAATGAATGGATGAACTTTTAAATACACACATTTCGAAACGAGGTAATCCGAGGTATCACTGTATGTTCAGCACCTTGGAGAGTGATTGCCTGTCATCAGTTTAGCGCTACCATTTGGACAGACGCCAAGCATGGGTCAATCTGGACCGGAGCTAGAGACACGGACCACGTTCAACGCATGCTCTTCTACCAACCTCACTTTCTCTCTCACACACCAGTGTCGGACTATAATCTGTTAATCACTACCTTCAGGTCCCACAGCTAGCTATAGCAGTACCCTATCTACTACCCTAGCTATACCTGGAATAATGAAGGCCGCACTGCAAACTCCATAATGATTACAATCATTTGAAATGTATCAGGAAATGGCATCCATGGCATTACGGCATCCATCCTGATCCATCTTGTTAAAACGGAATGTTTACGGCCACAGCATTCATTCATTCATTTTCTCAACCGCTTAATCCCTATCGGGGTCGCAGGCACCGGAGCCTATCCCGGCCGGGAATATGGGGGCGAGGCGGGGACCACCCCTGGGCGGGCACCAACACACTGCAGAGCATGGCCGTAACAGTGGGTCCCAAATCTTTCCTCATGTTCAAATGTCTGCAACTCTCAAAACTCTACCAAGTCCGATGAGCGGTCTGCTCGATCTCAAATCTCCATCTCCCAGCTGGTGACGGGAGCAGACCTAGCCAGTGACATTTTCCACCACGTCCCCAAGCGGACAAGCCTAGCCCTTCCACCTCCAGCTAACTCAATCTGAATCCAAAACGGAGCCGCTGAATTAGATTAGACGGGAGTCCCATCGTCCGGCTTCCCATTGGCTCGGACGAGGCTTAATTGCATCGTCGAGCTCCGAGAGCCACCCCGTAGGCGAAAGGAGACAAGCGAGTTGGAGGGGGAGAGAGGGAGGGAAGGCGAGCAGGGCGGACGAGCGCTCAACAAGCACCATAAAGCACTCGCAATCATGGAGAAGTTGCTTTATTAAGCCCCCGGAATTGTTGGTAATAACCCTCCATTCTGAAATCAATTCGCAGCCTTAATTACCATCGCTGAGGTATTCAATAATATCCTTCGCTGTGGCGCCGGTGACGCTGTGCTGTCGCCATAGCAACGACATGGAGTGGGGGGGGGGAGAGGGAGAGAGAGAGCAGGTGACTGAACAATTCTACATTAAGGTGTGTGTGTGTTCAAGATTGAAGATTAAACCGTAACTGTACATGTGTATATTACGGTAAAAAAGGATAGTGATGTGCAGTTCTGCAAAGACATAAACTCTTTATAGCAAAGGTGACCACGGTCGCAGATAAAGGAGGAGTCTTAACACACACCCACCCACCCACACGCACACACACACACACACGGCAATCCCACATGGCGTTAAGAGCCGCCTAGGGACTCTCACCATTAGACATGTGAGTGCTATGAGGCCTGAGCTGGTTTGCTAATGGAGAATTAATGGGCAAATAGGCAGCCAAGTAGAGCCTCGGTGCGTACACATACACACACACACACACACACACACACACACACCCCCGTCTCTCACTTACAGCACAGCGGAACACCGACGCTAGACGGCCCTCGCTGGCTAATCGTCAGATACGATCCGCTTCCTCCTCATTTTGTCACAATTTCCTGCCTCGTTTATCAGTCATAAGCGCTCATTAATATCACTTAACGTCAGCGGGGGCTTTAAAAGTTAGCGGCTAAACGGAGCGAGTGAGATGACGCAAGGATGACGAGGGCGTTTCGCTAATCGAGAGCGTTCTTGCCGTTTTACAAAACTGCCTGCTTCAACTCTTGCAGCTGCCACGAGTGCACTGTGATGCCACTGCGGCCAATTCAACACCAGAAACACTGGCTAGTTGAAAATACGTCTTTACAAAGCCAGAACCATATTACCACACTACGTTACTGTTTGTAAGAAAAAGAGCTACTTTTGAAGCTCCAGCATTTTTAAGTAGCTTCACTACTGACGGCTCACAGAAAACCTACAGCGGAAATGATTTCAAGCTGAATAAAACTAAAGCTCTGGACAGTAAAGGTGAACCCAAGAGCATGTGGTCAACGTCCAGAAAAGGATGACTGAGAGGCTTTAAAGGTGAAACATCCGACCGACCTGGTGACCTCGGCCTGCTGCTGGAGCTGCTCCTGCACCTTGCGGCACACGTCCCCCGCCGTCTCGTTCACCTTGCCGATCTTGGTGAAGAGGGCGGCAATCTTGTCGCTGCGCAGGAAACCCGCCGCCCTGCGCTTCAGCATGTGGCCTAGGCAAGCTTCGATGGAGCCTGAGGGAAGCAGAGAAGAAAGTATGAGATGAGAAGAGATATGGAAATGAAGCACAGGGGAAGGATTCAGGAGAGAACAGAGAGATGCAAACAACTGCAATCATATTATTTCCAAATGACTGAACACACACAGCAATCATTTCTGTTCCCAAAGGCACATTTGTAACCTGTAAGGTACAGAGATGGTGCTTTAGACAGTTTTGCAAGGGAGTAATTCCTTCCTTGTTCATTTTTAGGGTCAATTTGGATGTCGTCTGCAAAACAATGAACAAAAATATGATACTTATCAAAGATCAACCCTAAAGGCAGCATATACAATGAGAACAGGAGAGGGCCCAAGACGGAACCTTGTGGGACCTCTTACTGTTTAACATGCTTGAGGTACTGGTAAATCATGCACCAAATGTTACAAAAATGGATTTAAATAACCAATCAAATAGGTTAAAGGTCCACTCAATCAATGGCTTGGAAATGATTTTGACACGTAAATTTTTACTGTCAATACTGGGTTCTATGGTGTGTGTATATATATATATATATATATATATATATATATATATATTATGGTAAGAGCAACCACTTTTCGTTTGGCACTATTTGAGATATCAGAAGATTTGTGTAAAGCGCACAGCCAACACCAGAGGAAGCGACGGGACTCAGAACACAATTACCACAGGCAACAGGATTTACTGGCTAGAGCCACGGAGCTGGTAAATATTTTAGCAGGCGTGAACAAGGCAAACAACCTGTCACTGCCATGGCTTCTGGGAGCACTGCAGGGTCCCAACTGATGTGGGTAAACAGAAAGATCTCAGCTCCAAAAATCAAACAAATCTAATCTAATCAGAAAATTTTAAAAATCATAACTCTTTCATAGCAAATCATGCAGTATATCTCAGTATAGGCATGAATTATAATGGTATAACAACGGCGATATATCAAAATGTAAAAATATAACGGTATATCAATTTCATACACCAATTTCCCCTTTTGCTTTCAAAATGAAATTTTGCAACAAATTCGATACTGCCCACCACACCTTAAATGCAAAACCCAAAAACAGTTCAAAAATTGTCTGGAGCAAAGCGTCACTGACAACACGGTCGACGTATCTGTGTACTGGGGCGTATTGAACATTCTTTGTAACTGCAAAAATAGATACTGATGTTGAATTTGGTCAAAAATGGACATTTTAATGTTGGCATGTATTGTTAATATGAAAATATTGTTTGTTGGGATAAGTATCATTTCAAAAGTTGGGTTTATTGCTTTAAAAATCAACTACTGATCTTAATCAAAAATGACTAAAGACATACATCACATTTCCGTCTTGAAAAGAGGACAGTTAGCCCGATCTTAGAGTCTTTTAAAGATTCTTAAACCAATTGCAGTAATGGATTACTGAGGAGGGCGAGGAATGAGCTGGTCTCTCAATACTAATGCTATCAGCAAAATGGCACCATCCACAGTCGTGAAGCAACACATTCAAAGAAGGTCTGCACTGAATCAAAAAACAGGAAAGCAACCTTTAATTCGAAAAGGCCAGCTGTGAGATTTATATTCACCACAACATGGCATCTCCCCCTTGATGGATGTTGTCAATACAGCCGAATAATCGAGGCGCAGACTCGGCCACATCATCCAGGCTTCAGAAAAGAAAAAGCATTGGGAGCTTTATGATGGTAATGACTCTTTTATTGAATCTTTAATAGCCCTTACCCTCTGTCTATGACATCTCTCTGTTTTTCACACCAAATTCCAGAGGGAGAGACATTAAAGCTTAGGCAGAGATGCGCTAGACCTAGTGTTGGCCGATATGACCACAAACCAATATCACGATTAATTACACATTTCACCTTAATTGTGATAAATGAACAATTATTTCATTTTGGGTTTATTTGTTTGTGTTTTGCCGTTCAATTCATTGACCAGGTGCTTGGGGATGATACCTTACTCTAGAGCTGGGGACAAGACCACCAAGACCAAGACCAGAGTGTGTCGAGACCAAGACAAGACCAAGACTATGAAGGTCCGAGACTGAGCCCAGGGCATTTGGACTCATATTGGTCTATAAAATGAGCTGCTTTTGGCCTTACTGGATAAGAATTACATTTTTGCACTCAATGCCGTTCCTTACGGGAGCTGCGAGTGCTAACGTGTTTACATTGCGAATAACATGTTTGATACCTTTTTACACTATTTTTTTCATTTTTGTGCACGGAATTAATTTAAAAGTTTAAGAGATTCTGAGTTATTACAACACTAATTAATAAACAACGCAAAATGCCTGCGTCGGTCTCAAAGAGTTTTAATAGTAATATTCTCAGAGTCGTGGTCTCGGCTGGTCTCCAAATAAAATCCAGACGCCTCTTTGTCCAAGTCCATGACAAGACCGAGTACAAATATGGCCGAGTCCGAGACAAGACCGAGACTTTTAAGAACTGGTCTTGAGAACGGTCTGAGCATAAGCAATGCCCTTCTGAATATAAAGTTAAATGGGTTTCTCAACTGGGACAATTTTGTCCACACGTCAGCAAGTCATTTCTTTCTCCCACACACTCACACGTTTTGTTCTGGTCGAGGCAGAACTACTGTTGTTTACATGTGGAGGAGAGGAATCATCTAAGTGCTTGCCAACTGCGTTCCTTCGAGGCCTGAAAATGCACGCAACATGCAACACGTACGCTTTTAATTACTGGCATGAGTCCAGCGTAGACCAGCATCGATTTCAGGATGGTGCATGATGGTCATTTGCTAGTTATTGGTGATCAAGCCAATTAAAAATGGATTAAAATAGGGCTGGGGAATTAATAATCAAGCCCATGTTGGTTATTTACATTTTTAAAAAACATTCTGTTAACACTTTCCCAAGTGCGTGTTCATGTACAGTCCCCTTAGGAGCATACTACTGCATGTTTTATCACATAATGCCAGATCAGTTTACGACTACTTCTGTGTGTGTTCATAATAAAGTTCCCAAATCGCAATCGAGGTAAAACATTCCATAAATCGCGGTTTAGATTTGAGGCCATATCTCCCAGCCCTAGTTCAAACCGGTATCGCATACGATATAATGATTCCAAAAGGCAGTATAAGACTAACAAGTTTTATAAGTCTATATAAACTAAAATCAGCAAGCTGGACACCCATGGTGTGAGACAGACACTCTGCAAAGCCCAGCGTTTGCATTTCTGTGTTTACATAATGCCTCTGCGCCTGGTGGTCGGCCTGCCTGCATGCGTCCTTAAGCCCACACACTCGCTTGCCTGTGTTCTCTCACACACACACACACACACACACACCAACAACAAGCAGAGAGCAAGCAAACAAATGCACACACATTAGTACAAAACAAATACACACATTCCATATGAATATTGCCAGATAACGGTATGGAATCACATGAGTATCACATGCATATTGATATAGATTGTATAGTTCAACATAAAACCATATCGACAGATTTATTATCCTGGGGGTAAAACATGGATTGTGATCACCCTGACGTATATGTTATGTTAAATTAAACGCCAAAAGAAAAGTTCCTGTTCCTGCTCCTCAAAGCACATAATAATTTGATGTACAGAATTAAAAGTGGAACCGCAGTGGAACTTTGGCCAGCAAAATATCTTGTCTTTACGCAGACATCCCAAGTCTCCCAGAAGTTCCGGGAGTCTCCCGCTTATTGATGGCGGCTCCCTGATGGCCGCAAATTGAATAAAATTTCCCGGAAACTACAGCAAGCAAACAAGAGAATGCACGCGAGACAGTAGCCTGTGCATCGCTCACTTGAGAGAAGCGCGCAGACGACGGAATGAGACAGAGAGAGAGACAGAGAGAGAGAACGTGCGTATGTGAAAAATATTGAATACCGGCATCGGACAATAATTCCCTTGTTGTGCAGCCCTAGTTAATACTCATATAATTATTAGTGGACTGTATGGAATGTACTTCATTATAAGCCAATAATATAAGACAATAGACAGCGCACGGGGAGCAGTGCCTGGTGTTCTTGCTCAAGAGAACCTCAGTGAAACCTTTACCCGTCCGGCACTCGAACCAGCGACCCTCCGATCACAGTTCAACTACCAAAAATATTAGTTCAGCTCAAATGGTCTGTGGATATGGTGAACGTGTGAAGTGTTTTAAAAAAGTGAACATTACCATATTAAGGCGTGTATAAAGATGACAGTACAAACGTATTCCAGCCGAATGGAAAGTACTCCTCGAAGCCAACGGAACCCAGCGGAGGACATTTCATACAGCTCAAATTAATACTACGGGACATGTGTCAGATATTAGCCCCATCACAAACTCTGGAACCAGAATAAAATCAAGGGATCAGTCGGTAAAATGCAAGTTTGAACAGTGCCAGGGGACCAGTTCCCTATTTCGGCTTAGCCTTTATGAAGATCCGTCTGCAGTTCTCGGCACTCAATCAGGGAGAATTAGAAGTGTGAAGCACATCTCACATCTCACACTCAGCAAGGGCCTTAATGAGCTTAGGCTGATTGGGAATATTAGGGAAGATAAATCACGGCCGAGTTTTACGGTTCGGGTGTAACTACTAATGGCACTTTAATTGCTAAAAGCTCCTCAACTTTACAGACAAAGAGAAGAGGCAGGCCAAGCAAGAGAGCGTAATTCTACTGGAGTGCTTTGCTACTGTATTTTTAAAAACAATAATAATAAACTTTATTTATATAACACCATACGCTGAAATGCTTTGGCTCATCAGGAATATTAAGGATGATAAATCACAAGTTTTACGGCCCGAACGTAACTCCTAATGGGGCAGTAATGGCTGAAAGCTCCCTGACTAAACAGACGAAGAGGAGAGGAAGGCCCAGCGAGAAAAAGAGAAGGGAGGGATGGATAGAGTGAGGGAGGGAGGGAGGGAGGGGCCGAGGTGGTCTGCTGTCTCTACAGCCCCATCTCAACCAAGCTCATTAGTAGATCTAATTAAGGCTGAGGCACAATTATCTGCGGCTGAACGTCAGGAGCGGGCTGATGGTGGGCAGACAGGCGTAATCCAACCTCTGGTGTTCTTAAGGCTTGGCAGAGTTGCAAGGCATTGTCATTCAGAATTATATATAGTCAAAGTAAAAAGTATGTGAACCCCTTGGAATTTTCTATATTTATGTCTAAATCCCATATAAAACAGTTGTATCTTCATGTAAGTCACAATAATAAACAAACACACAAAAGAGCTGTCTGAAGACCTACGATCAGGAACTGATCATTTACATAAGGCTGGAAAGGATTACAAAGTCATCTCAAAGATTTTACATATTCATCAGTCTACTGTCAGGCAAGTTGTCTATGAATGGAGACAATTTGGTCCTGTGGCTACTCTGCCTAGAAGTGGGCGCCCCCCCAAGATGACCCCAAGAGCACAACGCAAGTCATCCCAACTCCAAGTCATCTTTGAGGTAAAGAAGAATCCTAGAGTGACAGCAAATGACTTGAAGAAGTCATTAGAACTGTCTAACATCTGTGTTCATGAATCAACAATACGCAGAACACTGAACAAGGAAGGAGTCCATGGCACAGCACCAAGAAGGAAGCCACTGCTGTCAAAAAAGAACACTGCTGCATGCCTGAAGTTTGCGAAGAGCACTTGGACACTCCACAATGGTACCGGGAAAATGTTTTGTGGAGTGATGAAACTAAAATTGAACTATTTGGGAGGAACAAGCAGAACTTCATTTGGCGCAAAAAGGGCACTGCATATTAACACAAAGACATCATCCCTACAGTAAAGCATGGTGGAGGGAACATCATGATTTGGGCCTGCTTTGCTGCATCAGGGCATGGACATCTCGCCATCATTGAGGGGAAAAGGAATTCCCAAATTGATCAGCAAATTCTTCAGGAAAATGTGAGAATGTCTGTCCGTCAACTGAAGCTCTGAAGAGGCTGGGTGATGCAGCAGGACAATGACCCCACAGCACGATGGCTTCACAGGAACAAAATCCACCTTTTGGAGTGGCCCAGTCAGAGCCCCGATCTCAATTCTATTGAGATGCTGTGGAATGACTTGAAGAGAGCAGTACACAGAAGACAACCAAAGAATATGGAAGACTTAAGGCAGTTCTGCAGGGAAGAATGGGTTAAAATTCCCCCGACACGATGTGCAGGTCTGATCTGCAGTTACAGGAAGCGCCTGGTTGAGGTCATTGCTGCCAAAGGAGGGTCAACCAGTTATCAAACCTAAGGGTTCACTTACTTTTTCCACTACCACTGTGAATGCTGAATATTTTTATGTGTTACTGGCTTAAGCTCATTGTGTATATCAGTACCTGTGACTTAGATGAAGATCACATTTTAATGGCCAGTTCATGCAGAAAACCACAAAATTCCAAAGGGTTCACATACTTTTTACTTTGACTGTATATACTAGAAGTCGACGGATATTGGTTTTTCAGGGCTGATATCGATACTGATTATTTCTAGTTAATGGGACGATATTGAATCTTACAAACACCAAGCTCAGCTGGAACTCTCTCCTCTTCTCCTTCTCGGAGCTGCGCTCGTGTGTGAGTGTGGTGTGAGTGACAACAAGGCTTCAGCGTCGATTGGCTTCTACTAGTGTGACATACAGCCAATCAGTCACTGTTCTGGGCGGGACATTAAATGAAGCAGCGAGTCGAGAGCAAACGGCACAGAGAGAAGAGACGGCAGTGGGGCCAACACTAGCGCACCTTGTAATTAGCACCCAATAAAATTCAGCTCATAAACTGCCCATTGATGTAGATCTAGAGAGTAGAGAAGAGAAACTGCACACTGGCTCTACGCCACAGTTGGCACACGAAAAAGGTGTTCATAATGAAGCAGCCAACACGTGAACTGCACGAACACTAACTAGCTGATCATGTTAGTTGATGACTATAATCAGTGTTGATAGTAATTCCTGGAAGGGATGGGGATGAAGTGTGTGTGTGTGGAATCTGCACTTTGCTTTGGGGGGAGACCCACCTGTGAGTGTGCAGAGAAGCTGTGAGTCACCGTAATTGACAGTAATGAACTGCATTACAGAGGGACTAGGCAGCTGTGGGCTGCGTGGGAGGGAAGGAGCAGACCGGAGAGAAAAAGAGAGAGAGAGGATGGAGTAGAGGATGAAGAGACTAGGTTGGAGGTGGGTGCAAAGGAGATGAAGAACTAGCAAGAGGTGATCAAGGAGGGAGTGTACGAGATGAAAGAAGAAAAAGGGACAGGAGGTGTTGACAGAGAAAGCTAGAAGTTGGAAAAGGAGGAAAAGAACGAAACTGATATGATTAAGAACTGCCGAGTGTTTCCAGGTCAGAGATGAGACTCTAACAAACGAGACGCTCAATACCCTCTCGTCTGCAGAAGTCGATAGCAGTAGCAGCCATCACCAGATTTATTGGGCCACAACTGGGTCACATGACACAAAGCATTATGGTTTAATTTCCACAAAAAAATCCAGTGGAAGCCCAAAAATGCCCGCACCCTAAGTGCACTGAGCTGAATTCAGCACGCTTTATGATTAAAAGCCCAGTCCACTCCAAGACGCTAATACTAACAGGTCCTAACATCTATTATTCATCATTAGAAACATTAGTGTCTTAGATCGGAGTGCCCTTTAACCAGAAGGTTTCAGATGCTCCTGAGTTCGGAAGGAGGAGAAAAAGTGGGACCGCGTAGAGAACAAAGACAGCAGAAAGGCTAAGGAGTGGGAGGTTGGAAGACGGGGGCAAAGGAGAAGAGCAAGAACAGATAGTAAGAGCAGCTTTATGACTCATCCGTCCCAAAACCCCACCCTGGGAGAGAAGAGAGAGAGAGAGAGAGAGAGCATTTAGGACAGCTTTCTGCAGCAGTCTGCTCGGCCCTCCCCAATTTGGTTCGGGGACTAAAATTTGGTTTAGAAACCATGGCTTAAAAATAATATTGTGATGCTTTTAAAGCGATATCAAGATACAGGATATATATCTTATATATTCTCTCTTTCTGGTAGGAAACTACATTTCCCACAATTCCCTCACACACGTCGCATCATAATAATAGGTGTCATAATGTATCTCTAACATTGCTCATGAGTACCTCAGTGGTAGCTGTCCCGGTCCTGTGATTCGAAACGGCGACCTTCCGATCAAAAGGTTTCCGGTCCTGGACCGGTAAAGCTACCAATAAGGTACTCACAAGCAGGGTACTGTCCCCAAGCACTGCTTTGCAGGTGCTGCCAAAATGCTGCCCACTGCTCCTTCATGGATGGGTTAAATGCAGAGGTGACATTTTGTTTTCATTCAGCACTCACTCACTCACTCACTTAATATTTTGGCAAAAAGGACTCTTACACTTTTGTTTAGCTTTTTTAAAATAAAGTAGCCCCACAATCCCCGAACGCTCAACACCTCGGATATAATCGGATTTGAAGCGGCGATAATTGTAGTCAGGAAGCAGTAACCCGCTTCCATATCGGAGCTGGGTGAAAATTCACAGAGACACCTTTAATAATAGCAGCGCGATGCCGTCACTGGGAGAGACGCTGGAAAGGGGCTGAAAGTGTTCCATTCTGCTCTAATAAAAGCAGGGAGCTATTTAAACCTCTCTAACGCATGGATGCACACGCAAATACACACGCATTTATGAACGGGCAGTCATGCAGGACGATATTTATATGGCTTTTCCTTTAACCTGTGACTCCAGGTTTCCTTTAATTCAGAGAATGCGACTGAATACTGCTACTCATTAATGCTACATTCAACAAGTTGTATCTGGGGTTATACTGAGTTACTGCACAGAAGATACAGCTTGGTCTTGTTTATACCAATCACCTCCCCTTGTTACCCCCTTAAAGGGGCATGACGACCTCCTCAGTTACTGCGAAAGACCTACAGCTCAACTAAGGGCCAGTTAACACACATGCGGAAACCTTTATAAACACATGTATCCACAGAATTTTGAAAATTCTTCACTTTGGAGGGTGATTTAAAAAATATTAGTTTGAAGTGGTTAAAATTCTGTTTATGTGTAAATGAAAGACCCAAATGTATTTTAAAAAATGTGTTTATAAAAGTATCTGCATACGTGTAAACAGACCCCAAGATTACTTACTATGTGTAATGTTGTCGCAACGGAGGTTTCCGAGAAAAACGAGCGTTTAATTTTGGATTTTTAGTTTTTAGTGTTTTGAAACAGTGGAAGGTCTATACTGTACTGTTGTGAATAAATTTTGCTGAAAAACGTACCCTTTCCATCCTAAAAACATGACTTTCTTGAGGTGAGGAATTCAATTCCAGCAGAATGTTAAAAGTTTCTGTTTTGACCGCTCTACTTCAATATTTACGCTAAATCCACTGGTTGACTAGCGTGAAGATATTTCTCCGGAATCCATCTTCGTCTCCCGAGTTCAGTTAACCTAACGCAGGTAGGCTATCCGTGTGGCTGTGAATGCAGCGTAGGCTAGCGTAAATGCAAACGTAGCCGCGACTGCACCAAGCGTCTGTGAGTGCTACGGCGATAGTCAACTTCGACGGCAGATTTCTCCGTTTCTCACTTGGCGTGACAGGAGAAACCCGACTCCTTTGAATGTTGATATCTCAGTCATATGTCGTCCCATTCATTCCATATAGGTATCGTTTTGAAGCTTGATTTATGCCCTTTCATGAAAACACAGTAACCCAATTTTGAAAATTTGCGACAAGCGACTGGTTTTGCCGTGGAGGGTCACATTTATGAAAGAAAGAATCTTTAAAACACTGCTGACTTTAGAGTAGGAGTGCGTCATCATTTCTTCAAAGTCCCGGCCACTGTTCTCTTAACCGAACAGGTAGGATGAAAACCTGACTTTTTAAAGTCATATCTTCACATCTCTGTAATTGAAGCGTGGAGTTGGCCTCCTGCTCGATATTCACTGTCTCTTCCATTGGGGAGCCGAGAAGCGCTGAAAGTTTAAATAGCATCCGTAGATGGCATCTAAGCCCAAATGTCAGCGTAAAGACGAGAAGCTCTAGGGGCCGACACCTCTCATCCCTCTTACCCACTTCCGTGCTCTCTGCTCATCTCCCTTGGCTTCTCAAACCAGACTCTGTCTCTCTCACTCTCTCTCTTTCTCTCCCCAGGTGATTAAATATTGATTCACTTTGACTGACCATCAGAGCTGTAATTTCTTGCCCAAAAGGCAGAACGCTACAGCGGATCCCCAACTGGACTTTTATCTAACCTCGGCGCAGCAAAACAGACACGTGGAATGGAAATCAATTCGTCTGCATAACACACAGTGGACAGCAGCTGGGAAATCACACCATTGACAGGTTGAGGTGGAGAGGAGAGGAGCCACCAGCGCTGGTGGACTAGCCAACTAGTTAACTTAAGTTTATTTTCATGAGCGTTTTCAGACAGGTATTTTCAACTACCTGGTGTTCCGTTCAGGGGTGTGTTTCCCAAAAGCATAGTTGCTAACTACATTAGCCACTAACATGGTGTACATTAGCCACTAACATGGTGTACATTAGCAACTAACATGGTGTACATTAGCCACTAACATGGTGTACATTAGCCACTAACATGGTGTACATTAGCCACTAACATGGTGTACATTAGCAACTAACACGGTGTACATTAGCCACTAACATGGTGTACATTAGCAACTAACACGGTGTACATTAGCAACTAACACGGTGTACATTAGCCACTTACATGGTGTACATTAGCAACTAACACAGTGTACATTAGCCACTAACACGGTGTACATTAGCCACTAACATAGTGTACATTAGCAACTAACATGGTGTACATTAGCAACTAACATGGTGTACATTAGCAACTAACACGGTGTACATTAGCAACTAACACGGTGTACATTAGCAACTAACACGGTGTACGTTAGCAACTAACATAGTGTACATTAGCAACTAACACGGTTTACATTAGCAACTAACATAGTGTACATTAACAACTAACATAGTGTTGCAAATGTAGTTAGCAATACATTAGCAACTATGCTTCTGGGAAACGCACCCGATTGGTGTTAAATTAGCAGAAATGGTGTCGTGCCCAAGCAGTGCATGCTCATTTAGGACTGGGTATCATTCAGTTTTTTTCAATACCAGTTCCAGAACAATACTGAAAAATCAAATTTAATGACAAAAGTTATTAAATAGTTTTAAATAGTCATAGTTTTGTTTAAGAAAATTGTGGTCATCATTAGCAGACAATTAGGAATTTGAAAGTACTGCTACGTTAGAATGAATTAACATTAAAACAGCAGCTTATTGCTAGAAAAGCTTTATTTTAAAAGCATCCCCAACATTGCTTTACGGCACCTGTTGACACACAGCCCCGTGTGAGATTATTGCCAAGCACTAGCCGAGGTGGACGAGGTCTAATTACACAGACAATTACTTTCAGCAGTGGAGCGTGATGGAGCTGTTACTAGTGGCTAGAGCTGATGAGGTCTGACAGTCAGGATCGAGGACAGATTTCTCTTGGACCGTTTTGGTTGCAGAAGAACGAACCGGGCCACATTTACACTGCGGCACTTTTAGGCTGGCACATGGGACGCAGTGGAATTGGGACAATTGGTAGCATAGCAGTAAGGGAGCTGGCCCTGTAATTGGAAGGTCGCCGGCTCAAGTCCAGGGCTGGTGAAGGTACCACTCAGGTACTTGATGGATGGGCGATTATGTCATTACTTGCCTACATGATCATGTCGATTCGTTTCCAGTAAACACAATTTAAATGAGCAGGCTCTGACGCCCAACTCATTAGCATTTTTGCGAGTGTCAGAAGCAAAAAAAATACAACCTCTGTTGGCAAAACAAGGCGTGACACAATTATACTGTATGATAAAATTGGCATCCTCTTTAAAATGCTTAATATAAATGTTACTAGGAAGTTTTTGAACTGATGTCTCTTTTAAAAATGTCAATTTTAAAATGATAAGAAGATATATGGCCACAAGTGCACACAGATCAGTTCCTGCATTTCTTCGTTCCTAATCAAAACAACTAGAGCTAATCACAATCATTAATGTTTATCACTACCATTATTGCAGATCGCAAAAAACGACTTTACTCTAAAGCCCAATTGCAGGTCCATTGCTGTAAAAAAAAAAAAAATGCAGTCGCATAACACTTACGTGATCGATTTTCTGCCCGTATGAGGCCCTGACCGCATAAACATGATGGAATATCGCTTTGAAATGTCAAATAGCATTACAGGGGAAAAAAAGAGGGAGGCCTTATTTCCCAGGCCTATCCAAAGCAAAAATATTAAACAGATAAATCTCTGGATTTTCTCTCACGCTCTCCTGCCCTCGCACAATCATTCTCCTCTCGAGACTCTCTTTAAGTCTTAAGGTGCAACACTAAATGATGATACCTACACCCACTTTACATACATTCCTCCGCTTTTGGAGCTTGAGGCTTTGAAGATTAGAGAAAACAGGCTCAACCTCAACTCGACCCATGTGGGTGCTAGATATGGGTGGGGGTGACATTCTGATGGCATTATAACTTTAAACAAAAATATCAGAGATTCACAGTATTGCGGTGTAGCGATCAGAGCTTCAAAATGTGTTGTTAACGTGAGTAAAGAAGTCGAGTCAATACTTTTACTAGAGTCTTTTTAAACACGAGACGAACACACAGCCGTTACGCTACCAACTGCCCCTGCTTTGAGTTACGCTACTCAAAGCGGCTCATACTGCAGGAACTGACTGAACATTTTACTGGCTTCGAAACCGTGACTTTTCCCAACCTCTGTATACCTTGAAACTGGAAACCGGCCAATGCCTAGTGGGTGCGTCTCATTTTGGGGAGTCAGCCTCCCCCGCCTACACTACTAGCTCCCCAGCTCTAATTAAGCAAGATTGCATAAAGGTAGAGACTGGAGCTCAGTATCTGTGGGAAAAACGTTGTGGTGAGCAGTAACTGAGGAAAAAGGAGGATTAAAATCTTAGATAGAGGGTTGGTGAGCATCAGGAGTCCTCTCCTGCTGGGAGTAAGTAAGTGTGGGAGTGTGAACAGCGTGTGTGTGTGTGTGTGTGTGTGTGTGTGTGTGTTTGGGAGTGCAGTGGCATCATCTTGACCGAAATAGAACTCCGACTTCAAACAGCTTCAGTGGAGCTTGCATGCGCTTTGATGGAGCCAAATTGAGCAAGACAAAGTTTAGGAAGCTTGTCTGGTAACGAGATGTGCATTTAGCATTCTGTGTGTGTGTGTGTGTGTGTATGTGCCTGTTAAACAGGTGAGTGAAGTAATTAATAGCAGTAATTCCCATTGCAGAGCTGGCAATCTACGCAACACTTTCAGTTCAATCAGTCACACTGCAGCAAGCACACACACACACACACTCACACACACACACACACATCAACAGGTGCTGTGATCACGACTCAGTGTCTTCTGAGACACAAAACACTGATGGCAAGAACGAATGATGCAAAGCTAACTCAACAAAAAACGACGGGGTCCTGCTTATTGGCCCTGGTTACATAAAACACTGGAAATGAACTGTACATACAAACACTTTGATTTTATATATATATATACATATAACGCATCAAATAAAGCAATTTTAACACTTTGAGTGGCTGTGCGTCACCGAGGCCCCAGCACATGACCCCCTGTAGCCAAGATCAAAACGAGCAGGGACTCCACAGCGAACATTGGGTTCCCCGCCGCAGCACCGTCGACTATGATTGATGTTATTTCTGAGTCTGTCGGTGGTAGGAGGCGTCAGCGGGACAGTGATTGGGCTGAGCTGGGAAGTCAGAGAAGTCCTCTGATGACGAGAAGAAAAAAAGCCAGAACTCCCCAAACAGTCGCTCCGAACTCCACCAACTGTTGTGATTTGTTGTGAAAAGCAGGTTGCCAAATGGCTCCGGAAGTCCAGAAATAACTCCAATCACACCAGATGGAGGGAAGTTATATAACCCTCTGCCTGGATGTATGTGTGTATGAGCTTCTGTGTATTTGAGTGTACAAAGTACAAAGCCAAATGACAGGAGAGAGACTCTGCGCCATTGTGTTGATGGTGGTAATCAGTGCCATACCTGGCTGAGCCTCTCTGGCAGAGTTCTCTCTTTGCAAATTAACTCCGATTTACAACCAAGTCCAACTCTAAATGTAGCGATGCATGCCAAACTGGAACCCAGTGCAAGTAATTAGACATTTTTAAATTAGATAATTAGGAAACAAAAAAAATCATACATTGGCATTGTAATCTTTGGAGTTCAGCTTCGTTTGAGTTCATCACAATAATTTACAATTTGCTTCTTGATATAAAAGGAAAACGTGCCCAGTACTAATATTTTCATGACTATTTTTGCTATGACTGAAGGCTTCTTGGATAACATTATAAAAGCACGGTTCATACTGATGCATAAAGAACAAAAGATCCCTCACAGATTTGCTCCAAGCTTTCTAGAATAATTCATGTACTCCAAAAACAGAATTTCAAGTCATTTGTTTAAAAAAATATTTTTTACATAAAATCTCTGACTAGTTAATAGCTATTTCACTTCATGTAACTACAGAAATGTCTGCATTAATATTGTCTGCGAGAGAAAAGTGTGGTGCTGCTTTGCAAATGGATGTTGAGATTTTTCCCATATGTTACCTGAGTGAGAGGCAGACTATAACAAAGTAGTATCCACATTTTTAAGAATCTTTACTAGAGTATATGTGAGAAATGTGACCGTTGACGCCACTACATTAATATAAGGCTCTCACTACTCGTTACTTGTTTGTTGATGCATATCTTTGAAGTCTGTAGAATGATCTTTTGAAGCTAAATGTTCTTTTCTATACTGCTACAGTCCAAACGGTTTTCATCATATGAGAAGAACCAATCATGGAAGTCCTCCTACACCCATCCATCAAATTCAAAGTGCGAGCTGTGTGTTTGAACAGCCAAGTTGGTGGTCACAAAGATGACGACTTCTGCAGAAGATCAAACTAAAGGTTCCCCGTCAGAGCACCCAAGGCCCTGTTTGAGTTCCATATTTGGGATTTTTATGATGAGGAACGATTTATTTACTCCAGTACTTTAACTCAAATAAAACTCTCATTTCTATTGAACTAATATTCGACCAGAATTATCTGTACTATGACAACAAAATCTAACCAGAATAGTTACTGACAGACAAGTCAATTAACGTACGTTCCCATGTCCAGTCATTTTCAATATTATATCATTTTTAGCCTTGTAGTGTAAATCCAGAATTTGAGGACGTACGTCTTTAAACCCTACCTTAAACTGGATTTAGTCATGCTTTTAAACACCTATTTACTAGGGGCGTAAATCACAGGTTTCATCATGATACAATATCACAGCCGTTCAATGGCCAATGATTTGATGTCTGCTGATGCTACAATTTGATTCAGGAGCCAGCGATCGACATGAGAATATCACATGTTACTTTAACACTTCCATTCGTATCAAACCCCAAAAAGCAAATCAAATATCATTTGACATTTTTCATTTCTGAGCTCAACCAGAAGTTTAAATGATAACTGAACTGATGTATCATAACACCCCTAACAGTTGCCTATTAAGAGCAATCGAAATAGCTGGAGGTGCAGATGTTCGTATCAGCAGGCACCAAAGTGTGGCTCACTCACAGCCATTCACAAGCAGCTCCGTAGGGCTTCATTTAAATTCTATACTCAGGAAGGACTCATACACAGTATGTCGCATCGGAGAACGAGGATCGGCGGCGGTGGGCGCACCGGGTAAACAGGAATGACTCACATCTCCATTCATTCACTCATTACTGCCTAATTACGCCACAGTGTTGCAGGTGTTCTGCATGCAATCTGGAAAGTTCCGTCTCAGCTCCTTTTAAATGCTGAGGGTCTCAGAACGCAAATCTAACATTCAGACTGCAAATGCACCATTAGGCAGTGTGGATTAGTCTCTGCAAAGGCTACTGGCTGTTACGAAGCACACGTTCCTGCTTTCTTCGGCCATTGTTTTGATGCTTCCACGCAGGAAATGTAAAAAGCAGTCCACTGCTGGGTATGACACGGCGTATGACCTATCGTTCTGAATTGTTAGAAGAAGAAAAGGGAAAGGACACTAGATTATTAAGTACTTTTTACAATGCAGCACTAATCGCTTTAGTTTTAATTCTCTGTTAGCTATGTTAACATTCAGGAACACGATATGTTGTAGCGTTGAGTATCTGAAAGCCATAACTCCAGTAACAGTTATGTCACCATTTAGAATTCTGCTTATGTAAAAGTACTAAAGTACCATATATCACCAGTACTTAA
The DNA here is from genome assembly GCA_032718565.1 of Distichodus sexfasciatus. Classification (NCBI taxonomy): domain Eukaryota; kingdom Metazoa; phylum Chordata; class Actinopteri; order Characiformes; family Distichodontidae; genus Distichodus; species Distichodus sexfasciatus. The sequence continues at coordinate 248,036 of JAVGVS010000076.1, forward strand.
ATGTTAATACAAGTAATAACATAGAAGTACATTGCTGAATTACTAAATGTGACCCTCCACGGCAAAACCCGTCGCTTGTCGCAAATTTTCCAAATTGAGTTATTATGTTTTCATGAAAGGGCATAAATCAAGCTTCAGAACGATACCTATTCCGGAGAAATATCTTCACGCTAGTCAACCAGTGGATTTACCGTAAATATTGGAGTAAAGCGGTCAAAACAGAAACTTTTAAACTTTTTTGCTGGAATTCAGCAAAATTTATTCACAACACTAAAAATCCAAAATTTTACCCCACGCAACATAAACTTTCGTCGTTTTTCTCGGAAACTTCCGTTGCAGCAAGAAACTGGTTTTGCCGTGGAGGGTCACAAATGTTAGTCTGACCTGTAATTCCCCTTGTGACTACTAGTGGCCATCCTTTTACCCATATGTGTCTTTAACTTGTTTGCCCTAATGTGTTCGAGGTGTTTTTCTTCAGTATTTAAGCTGACTTGTCTCCTTTGTCTCTGTGCTGGCGATAGTTCAGCAAGTGTCTGTGTGAACTCCATCATGGTTCCGAGTTTATGAATTGTGTTCTTTGGTTTTGGCCGGTGTTTGTATCAATGTTGTGTAGTTTGAGACTAACAAAAGTGTGTTCTTTATTAAAACTTGCCCTTTCATCCTGCTTTGTCTCTCGCCCCACGAACGCTGATGTAGCACAGCCATTAAAAATAATACTCAAAAAGTTCAAAATATGATTCCAATTCTCTAATTTCCTTTCATTTCAAAAAGGAATTGAAGGCCAGACGGTGGCATAAATTATCACTCACTTTGGCACAGAGTCTTGGACATGCTGGGCACGATTTTAAGGTATATTTGGAGAACATCAGTTACATAAAAGTCTGTAGGTGGTGATAGAACTCCCTCTGTATCAGTTTCCAAAAACAAATCTGTCACTGAAGACAACAAAGTAATATACACCACTAATTTATACTGTATATTATAACATTCCTTTCAGGCAAAAATAGCAGTTACCTAAAATCAAACGTCCCAGATACATACCAACGATTTCAAGTGTTTGCATTCATTAGCCAAGGCAATATACAGAGCATTTTTGACTAAGTGGGTCCACATTACTCATTAATCAACTTTAAATTGATGGTACACATTATGTATTCCTTTTACAGTTAGGCTTCTTTTTTAAGATAAACTAATTATTTCAACAGTAATTGCATTCCCACCCATTGCTGAGGACCTCTGACCTCGCCCACACTCCCAATGCTTTTGGAACAAGGTCTTATTGATTTCTGCAAGCCTGAATATGTTCTCGTCTTAATCCGACCGTGGGCTTCCTGCAAGCCTAGCGCCAACCGACCTCCCGCAGCCCACGAGTTGTTCGCAAATGTTCATAGGATGGTGGGAAAACATGCTGTTCTAGAAGAGGGAAAACTTTGAGAGTAGAGAAGATAGCTGTGAAGAACGCTTGAGGTAAACATGCAAACACTTCTGTCCAAAGCGACCAGGTTAGATAATTATTAAGCGTATCCTGGAAAGTCAAAGCATCAAGTGCTGTGAATTTTCTCAGAAACCCTGTAACACACATTTTGTACATGCAAATACACACAGACAAACACACACACACGCTTATTGGTGTGTACGTTGCTGTAATGTTCTCAAACAGAAGCCCCAGGGTCAGCATCTATTAGCAGGCAATGGTGTATCTAATGGTCCAGTGTGGTACAGTACAGCGTGTGCTTGTCTTTAGAGGGGCAGGAAGTTCCAGGTACAATGTCAAAGCATCGTTTCTAACGGCACACCTGACGCAAAGCCAGTGACAAATTCAAGGAAAGGATGACACATACTCGGATTGTGATGTTCAAGTGTCTAGTCATCCTCATTTGTTCTTTCCTCGAGGCGCTTTCAACAGCCACGTGTGAATGTCCTTCTACGGAGCTTTGGATTGTGACGTCACTCAGAGTAGGAAACGCAAGTTATTGTTAGGGTTGCAATTATCTTTCAAGTATCATCACAATACCGTATTATATTGATTCTGTGGACAGGGATTTGATGTATGCCGATACCACAATGTCTGCTACAATACAATCTTTTTATTTGTTTAAATTCAGGAGCCAGTGATGGACAAGAGACATCACATCCATTCATATCGGATCATAAAAACAACTCAAATATCATTTGAAGTTTTTATTCCTGAGCTTAACCAGACATTTAAAAGAAAAACAATCCTCTAGTTCAGTATAAAGTAATATTATATTATGTATGATGTCTGATTGTATGTTTCTATTTTGGATCAATGCTATGGGCTCGTTGATTACTGAATCGATGTATTAATGTAACATCACCCCTAGATATTGTGGCCTTTTGGGACAAAGAAGTTATGGTAATGGAGGTAAACGCAGCACTGCTGTTCATATTATCCCACTGAACATCAAAAATGGAAGGGAGCAAGCTTTCTGTACTAACAACTGTCATAACTGTTCTCATGAGGGCGTGGAAAAGCAAATGAAGTACATTTTGTAGCTTTGAAGCAAAACAGAGTAACAGGAAAGGTTACGGAGTTAACATGCAGCAGCTCTAAGAGAAGCAAACATAACGTTCAGCAACATTTATATATATATATATATACATACACACATATATATAAAAATCAAGATGAACCCTTACGCCACTAAGACTACGTTCACACTGCCAGCCACATCGTTCAATTCCGATTTTTTGCTCAGATGGGATTTGTCTATCTTGACGGTTCACATTCATAACTACAAGTGATCTGTATCTGACTGTAATGTCAACGCATCGGTCCTCCGAAACATCACGCATGCGCACATTGATACGTTTTTACACGGGTCAACTGCGTCACCAACAACAAAAAACGTCATATCTGTGGGACGACTCATGGCATTAAAAATGGAGGCGTTAGTAGCTCACGCATGTATCGCACTTTGCTCTGGAGGACGACAAACAGTGAATCAGCTGTACATGAGCAGGTCGAAAAAGGATACATATCGGATTTAGTACCACATATGAAAGCGACACAAATTCGATTTGAAAAGATCAGATTTGCGTGTCCACACAGCCCTGAAAAGATCAGATCTGTGTCACATTAAGGCAAAAAATCCGATTTGAGTCACTTCAGCATGGCAGTGTGAACGTAGCCTAAGAGAATTTGGGGTGTTTTTCTGTACCTTTGCTTTTAGGTTAGCAAGGTTAGTGCCAGTCAGAAACACTTCTTTATCCAGTTGGTATTCATCACAATGTAGAATAAAAAAAAATTATAAATATTTTTTTATATTTTGTTTTTCCTAATGATTACTTTCTATCATTATAAAAAGTAAAAAAATAATCAGATTAATTGAAAGTGAAGAAATACTTAAGTTTTGGGTCATTTAGGCCTATAAAATGAGCTGCTTTTGGGCTTTCTGGGCGAGAACTACATTTCCCACAATCCCCTGTGCACCACTCAGAAAAGAATCAAACGAAGCTTCGATTCTAGAAAAATTGCTTTGATCATTTTTTTTGGTAATAGAATTATTCAATTTATTCAAATAATCGTTTCAGCCCTACACGATGTAGTAGCTCGTTTACTAGAGACTGACAAAGAGGGACAAATTAGAAACATTTGAGTCCACTTCGAAGGGTCGGAATATTTTATTCCTAGCGTTGAGTCTCCATCTAAAAGAGTCGACTATTGAATATCTGGGAGAAGTTGCTGACTGCACAAGAGACGATGGGTAATTTTTGAGACCCTTAACTTTCCGTCAAGATCATCCTTAAAAACTTTCCCCAAAGAACTTCCCACGTTCCGACTAGCTTTATTACCCGCTGTCGCCTTGGCAGGGCTTCTTTTTAAATCAGCCTTCCCCCGAAAAAAAGATCACAGTGTTTGAAAATAAAGTGAGAGGCTCCGTGGCGACGGGGTGGTTTTCGTGACTCCCGGCGCGGAGGTGGCGGGGGAATCCACGGTGCACGCCTCTGATCCATAATAAAAGGAGATCTGGCTCTCCGTTTCAGTCGTGCAGCCTGCGACTGGCAGCACTCCCAGAGAGACTATCACACACACACATACACACACACTCCACCCACGGACTGCCGTGCTCGTAGCGCATCACATCACATCAGAATTGCAGCACGCGCTCGCCGTCACGACTTTTCTCCCGAACGCAAAGGGGACAGAGAGTAAATTCGCCGCTCGACAGTGTTTACGGGCTCATCTTCTGTCCCAGATGCACCCGATACGTTCACAGTCGCCGTGTTATAGATACCGCCTCCATAAGAGGAGAAAATATGAGTGAGGAGAGGGAGGAAAATGAGAGGATTAATGGCTTCTGTAAAAGTCTTCATCTAGTTCAACTAAAATCATGTGGGTTTGGCTTGTATTGGGGATTCTGTGAACGAATGCTTCTGAGGTGAATCTTTAAATCGATTATTTCAAGCCAGAGAATTTACCAAAAAGACACAAATCCAAGTGTATAATGTATGAAATATATAGTGTTGGCGAAGTTACTTTTAAACAGTAACTTTTCAAGCTAAAAGCTACTTCCAAATGTTCCAAAAGTGTTTTAATGGAGAAGTTAGCTACACTATAAGCTACACCGAAAGAATAGCTAACTACTAGGGCTGGGTTCAAAAAAATCGATTCACCGATCAATATCGATTCTCGTTCGAAAAATACGATAACGATTCAAAAATTCGCGGATCGATATTTTCCTGCGGCTATGCACTACTTCTCACGACCGCGCAAGGAGAGCTATAAAAACGTGAGACCGGCGAAACCCAAACCAAATAGAGCCATGGCTGAAGCTGCTCCGCTCAAATCACTGTCTGGCCTAAAGGCCGATGTTTGGCAACACTTCGGTTTTAAAACAAGTTATTTTATAACCAAGCAAAACTAGTATTGATGCAAAGAAATCTCTAAATAAATCGATATCGAATCGAATCGAGAACTGAATCGGATCATGACCATGTGAATTGGAATCGAATCGATTCAGGAAATCAGCAACGATACCCAGCGCTACTAACTACATCGAGGCTGTTTCATGGCCACAGATTCTAGCTTCCATTTTCGCCAATGTGGGCTCTACTCTCCGACTGTGTCTGGCAGCTGACAAGAGTGCACTATGATGCAATAAGTTGTAGTTGGTAGTGTAATGGTGCAGCGTTTTCCCCATGCTACATCATTACCAAAAAAAATGCAACTGCCAAACCAATCTGAATTAGCGGAAAAGCTAGTGTTTAAAAAGTAGCATTTCAACTGATGAGCTGCTGAAACAAAGATAAATTACCCAGCCTCCATCCAATCCACTTGGAAGAGAAGAACAGAATGAAAATGTGTTCGTTATTGTAGAAGTCGTGAAGTTAAACATGCTGTAACAATTTTTTTTCATTGCCAAAAGGCTGCTTACATGGCCGCCGCCAACGTCGACACAATCCGCAGCCTCTCGAACACGACCGATTCGAAAGGTCATGTGTCCAAGGGCTATGTATTGAGTCAACGGTGTATTTAAAGCACAATTCACATCAAGACTAACAGTTCAATTTAAAGCCTTACATTCAATACGGAATTGCAGGAAATCTGGTGGTTTTGGGAAATCGCATGTGGACTCAGCGGGCCTCATTCATCTACAGCTCTTTAAATAACAGTTCTTAAAAGCCACTTCCACAGTTTTCACAGAGATTATCATATTCACTAATGTTTCCTTATTTGTGATTTGTTCGTGATAGGTAAGAAGATAATCAACGAACAGTTCAGAGCTCTCTTCTACAGTAGTATTATACTATTTAAATTATTCAACTTTCTTAAGACAAAGTTAAGAAAAAACTTTTAAAAAATATTGCTGAATGAGGCCCAATAATGTTATCAGAAGGTCCACTCATGGGGTCCCCTGCCATGACACGGAGACATATGAACATACGTCCATGCCTTGTTGCAAGCGGGGTGGCCTTCTGAGACTGACATGGCACCGCCTAAACTGGGTCTGGCTCTACACTGCTGGAAGGGAGAAAGGAATGAGTCACGCACAAAATGCCAGCTCCTGGCTATCAGCACCGGATACGCCGGCCTTCCTGCTGGCTGTCGTCCAAAGCTTGGTCACCACCAAGTCACCCAGAGTCAGCTGGCTCCTCTCAGAGGCCCGTTTCCCTAACGACTGGGGCATTTGTAAACCCAGATTTTGTTCAGACGTCGTCACGATGACGTCAGTGGACGTCTTTCCTGGCTGTTCAGGCCCAAATTAGCTTGGAGGAAGCTTTTCTATTGTGTTAGTATCTATCAGAGCATCAGATTAAGGAGATCAGGACTTGTACTCACTGCAGAGAGCGATGACATGGCTGCTGTCCTCGTGGACAAACTTTTTGGTGACCGCTTCCTCCATGACCTGCTTCACCTGTTTAAAAAAAAAAAAAAAAAAAAACACGACCAGACACACCGTCATTATGATAAACAGCAGGGCAGTGGGACCAGATAATGGCACTTTCTGACCATAAGAACAAAATGAATGTTGTGTTACTCTGACCAGGTACATTATGGCTTAATAGGTCTGCAGCTAAAACTGAGATCCTCCGTGCGTTCTGACACTTTTCTATGAGAACCAGCATTAGGATTTCCAGCTATTTGAGCTACAGTAGCTCTTCTATTGGATCGGATAACACAGACCAACCTTGATTTCACACATGCATCGTCACTCATCACCCTGTTGCCGGTTCACCAGTTTTTCTTCCTTAGACCACTTTTGGAACATAGTGCCTGCTGGGAAATATTTAACAAGAGCTGGAGAGCTGGAGATACGACCCTGACGTCTAGCCATAATAATGTGGTTCATAGTCTAAATCACTCAAATTCTAACATTCCCCCATTCAAAGACCAAATGTACATTCGCTGCCTAACATATCCTACTTACTGGCTACACCAGCTTAGCTTCAAATGGATGTTCTGGATGCAGGTAGTATGACTGCTGACCGCTGCTTTTAATTAGCCAATGTTCAATTGATAAGTTTCTCTGGGAGTGTACATCTCTGCGCAGAACGAGGCTGCGTCATTTCAGACTTTTCCTTCTGTCAGTACGGTCCCAAGCTGTCCAATTAGTCACAGCTCCTCCTGGCTGTTTTATCTTGTGTTTTTACTCTCATTTAAAAAAAAAAAAAAACAGAGGCACAGAGCATTTTGAGATAGGCCGGGACGAGCCTGTCTACCCAGACTGCGTACGTGTCCACAGCTGGAGGGGGAAGCAATAAAACGTATGACAGCGGCAGGAGTGGCTGGGATTCTAGCTGTCACCGATTCATTGTCTGCGTCTTATTAAAATATCCTAAATTTCTACTACATTTGGGTAGAATTGAATCCACGGATTATGACTATAAGTGACTGTACTGTAAATGATGGAATAGTAACAGATGACCATGAGCACCTCCAGAGGAGCAAAGACATTACACCATGAAACTGTGAAAGGATTAAAGTAGTGCTGAGGCAAGGGCTGGGCAAGTTAATCAAAAATGAAGTGACACTGACATTCTTCCCGATAATTTTAATAGTTCTGTTAATCATTTTTAGACATTTCAGTGTGTTGACATGATGATGACACCCTGTCCAGTCTGCAACTACATCTGTGTGTTTCCTTCAACTATTTTAAATCACAAAGATAATATATGCATTCGTTATAGTTCGTTTATAGTTATTTGTATTTACAGTACAAAACTTGTCAGTGAACTGTGAGCACAAAACCAACAAAATAATTGTTCATTAATCGTAATTAAAGCAAAATGTTTAATGAATTGTGATACTGATACTGATTTAAAATCATTTCGTCAACCCTTAATTCCTCTGACATTAAATGGAAATAAAGACAGTACTTAATGGCAGCGGGAAGAAATTACTCAATCCAAATCCCATCACTCAGTACAGCAACTTAGCCTCTGCTGATGTGAGATCTGTGCCTCTTTTATGTGGTAGCGCAGACATTCAGGGATCCAGATTTACAAATCTGCCAATTAACTAGTTTCAATGGATTTTTTCTCTGGCAAAGGAGTTACAAATGTGAGCCAAAACAAGAGCCCCAAAGCATCTGACACAAGAGCTATAAATGTGTCCTATATGATCAATTTATGTAAAACTATATATAAATGTTCATATTAGTAAACATTAATTTTCCTGATTATATAGCTCTTGGTCTAGAAAGATGAAAAATTGCTCAACATCCTTAAATAGCTTAGAGCCTCTGCAAAATGGATGTTTAAAACTTCATTAACAGGAAGATGTTAAAAATTCATTTCCTTGTTAACTCGAGCTGCGGGTTAATGAAAAACGACCTCTCAATCCAAAGCCAGAGAAAGGAAAAAAGTTTCCGTTGATGAGATCTCTCTCTCTATACATATATTTATTCCAATAATTTACATTTGGCAGCAGAGTCGCCGAAATACTTCCAATTATACTATACATCCAGCAGGGACGGATGCAGGAGCCATACAAAGGGGGGAAATGTATAATGCAAGCCTGAGGTCTGCGCTCCACAGAGCTTCAGATTGAGCCGAGCAGAACGTACCGGCCTTAAATCCCATTTTCGGCGCAGGCTGACAGCAGGAACAATGGGTTTAATGAAGTCATTATTCATGGATTATTACAGCTGGAAGATAAAGGGCTACCAGGGGCTCGTCGGTCAGCGCCTACACGCTACATGGAGATATCGCGGCGGCCCAGATGCTTCAATCATTGCCTCGGTGACAGCAGTCACCATGGAGGCCTTCTTCCCGATTCGAGGGGTCGTTATGAAGATTTGAAAGAGTGGCAGCGGACCATTACATAAGTTTTGAGATTAACAGTGTGGAAACCAAATGTGCTCTAAGCTGATATGCAAGAAATGGGAAGAATAATGGAAATGGTGCACGGAGAATGAAGCTGGAAGGTCATTAAGATTCATTTAAAAAAGCAAAAATGCCTGGCTTTCCAATACATTTTTATCCACCCAATTGCAATCCAAACATTTTAATGCTGAATATGTTGGACTTCCCAGCAAGACCTTAATATACTGTATGTCTGAATATATGACTTAACTGTGTGGTTGCTCTTGAAAAAGAAAAGAAAGGAAACTGGTGAAATATGACAAAATTAATCAGAAATGGTGAAATATGACAATGTATGCTCTAGTGAAATATGAAAATGTCTAATGCAATTACTGGCAATAAGCAAAAAAAAGTGCAAATGGGGAATTTCTACACACTGTATATAAAACATGTCTGTTATGGTTCTGAGAAATTGTGTACAGTCCCTGCAAAACTGCAGCTGTATAAATTGTGAATTGATGCAATTGAACTTCTTAGGGAGCTGCTGATGCTTTCAGTTTCTAGGCAACAAGGAGGCAGCTGATTTTAGCTTAAAGTGACAGAGGCCTGCGATGCAGCACAAAGAGAGGGGCGGGGGGAAGAAGCTATTTCCACACACTGCTGGAGTTCGGCTATTCAAGGATATTGTTGATATGGCAAAAAAGAAAGAAAGAAAACATATTGCAGATTTATGAATAACCTTATGCTGCAGCTTTATCAGTCTCAATGGATTTATTTTCTGAAAAAGCAGTCACAAACGCATGTGTCTAGATTCAGTGGAATAACAGTAAATGTTCATATTTTATTATAAAGGGTTACCTATCGGCCATCAGATGACATTTAAAGCTTGATTTAGCCCATAATGAAGAAAAATTACTTAACTCACTCGGATAGCTGAGAGTCTCTGCAAAAGGCACGTACAAAATCTCTTTAAAACTTTGCTAACAGAAGGATGTTCAAATTTCATTTCCGTGTTAACCAGAGCCACGGCCCCACTCCCAATGGCACATAAATCTGCGGTACTAAGCAAATGAAAAAAAAGCTGTAGATTTATTTGGAAGTTAAATTCACAGTACTACTTTATCACATGGGCTTCAAAAAGTGGTTCAAATGCTGCTCTCATATTCCGTTTATTAAAGCGTTCATTAAAGATTATTCTGAATGTTATACATTTACTGTTTTGTGTTGTGTCAGACAAATGCCAAGGGTAGAAGAGACCTATTTTGCATGAACAAACACTGAAATAAATATGATCTAAAAATGAGGAGTAGCAGAAATGATTGTATATTCACACACAAATGTACCCCTTCATAATACAATGAAAATACATAATGATGTTGATAATGATGACATGTATGTCATATATGTCATGATATATATGTCATCACATAATGATGATAGTGATGATGATATTGAGGTTGCTGATGATGAAATGGACTGCTAACGTAGAGAAGATTTGTTAAACAGTTTTGTGTATTTTCTAATGCCTATTTCCAGTCTGTATTCTGCATCATACAGAACCAATAGAAAATCACGTACAGCAAGTTATATATATGCAGTATTTTTAAACATAAAAATATATTTAAAAACTCAAAGTACTAAACATTCTATAATGTGTGGAGTAAGTTTGCATGTATCTGTATATATCTCGTAGATGTGTCATGGAAAAATGGGAAAATCTCTTTCTAGCAGCAGAAAAAAAAGTAGCATGGTGTCTTTCATGTGATTTAGCGTTGTATTTTTTAATGATATTTAACGATATTAAAGCGATATATTGTGCAGCCCTAATATTCAAGTTACTGTAAGATCTGGGCGGGGGACAGGGTTTACCCAGAGCACTCTGATGGCTAAATAAAGCAAGCCGAGACACTGACCCACTTGTTTCCATGTTATATAGTCTAGATGCACAATCAGGCCAAATCCACTTATGACTCATAAGATAGTGGAAGTGAAGCAGCAGATGGTGCCATATCTGATAACACAAGCTTCCATCTTCATACGAGAAACCCAACGTGCGGTCGCGCCATTCATCGATTCTATTCGCAAATTAGAGAGACGCTGCTGTGACTTTCCTCCCCCCAAAAAAATCGACCCGAAAAAATCGGTGTACATAAAGATTCAGTGCATTAAAGTCGGAATCATTTCCGCGTCCCGCGTTTCCTCCGTCCCGATTCAACAGGTAAAGCAGATTGTTTATATCGAGCTGCCGTGATTTCAGCATTTACGCTTGCACTCTGTTGTATTCAACTGGACACTCCATACTCTTATCATTAACTTAGAAACCAGATCAAAATGGCTTTATTGGATACTCCGGTTTGCATCAGTTGCGTTTCATTTTTTTCCCCTGTAACAATGAGCAATTTAAAGTCCCAACAACAAAGCAGGGCGTGAATATGCTCCAATGGAGGAGATCTGAAAGACTAACAGTCAGTGGCTTTCAGCTCGCACCTGAATACGGGGTGAAGCATCGCATTTTCTATATAAAGTTTATTTTTAAGCATATATATATATATATATATATATATATATATATATATATATATATATATATATATATATATATATATATATATATATATATGCTGGCATGGGAGAAAATAAAGCCGAGCTGATGTGTGATGTCTGATCAGTGATGTGTGACAGGTGCCCAGATGCTCTCTCTCCCCGCATACCCCAAAAAGCAGCCCACAATTAAAGGAGACCAGACTCTCGTTACTTGCCTCCCTCTTGACGTTCCACAGCAATTTCTCTTTGAACTCTTCGTCCGTAGCCGACCCCATGGCCACCAGCGTGCAGCACCAAGCGGCTCGGCTCGCAGCTCAGATGTCGTCCGCCGTCTTCTCCCACTATTTTTGTCCTCCTCCCGTCCTCCCCTTTTCAAACGAACGTGTGCTTTGACAGCTGAGCGCTGACGCATCTCGGAGCCATCTTCGCTCCCCCCGCCGTGACGTCACCGCCCGAGGCCCAGCCCCCTCCGCCCGCGCCCGCGCGCGCCGCTGATCAATGGGCTGAAGATCACTTCACGCGCGAGTATTTCTGGCTCCTCTTCACGCCCGGGATCAGCTCGAGCATTCACGCGCTCGCGCTCGCGCTGCTCAAAGACCGGCCCGAGGTCGGGAACGCGGACACGCGGACACGCGGACAGGTGTAGCCGAGGTGTCAACCCGCGTGTCGTGGTGATTGTGGACGTGTCAGCATTCGCCAGAAACGATAGCAGTCGTCAATGGTTGAATCCATCCTGAAGCAATCTCGCCTTGAAGCTGAGGAATTTGTTAACCTGTGTAAAACAGCAGTCAAAATCACTGTACATATTATGGTAATAATATGGTGGTGGAAATTACACTGTCAAAAATATAGGCTATACTACCAATTCATTCTCAAGCCGAAAAAAATATACCTGTTACACACAATTTCTTGCACATCTTACTATTCGTATGGTTAAATTCAAAAACAAACACACTTCAATTTAATAATCAAGCCATTTAAGGAGGGAGACCCCTGCTGGTCCCACCAACACCTCTAACATCAGCAACAACTTCTACCGTCCAAGCAACCTGCAGAAAACTCTAGGACACAGAAATGGAAAGTCATACATTCATTACTTTTAATTCTTTTGAGGCAATGTTAAATATGGAACAGGAAACGAGAGAGGAGGTAACAGAGGCACATATGAGTATGAAAGCCCTGATTAAATAAAACTAAACAGAATACACCGCAATTACCAAAATCCACCGAGATAAAAGTGAAAAACACATTCACAATTTCCCTAATTCAACCCCTCTGACATCTTTCGAACCCCATATGAAGAACTTCTAGCTTACGTCTCTTCTGCATTTCCCTCACACTTAGAAGATAAGGCATGACTGTGGCTAAGGCATCCTAAAATGTAGAAAGAGGAAAAAGTGCTACAAAATTCCTTTTTTTTTTTGTAAATAAAAAATGGTTAGTTTTTTTGATTAGTGTTTCTAAAAAAATGACATCTTGATAAATAAATTAAAATACAAAACCCCAAACCTTGTTATGTGTCTTCAGTCTAAAACACAGGATATAATTTCACAATCTGGATATAGATTCAGTGGTTTGTTTCTTGTTTTTGACTCTTCTTTCAATTCATGTCTTATACAGATACAAACATTTTTCTGAAAGAAATTGAACAAAGTAAAAATTCAGAGTAAATAAAAACTCATGAAAGTTTACAAACTGTGATTGATTTTGTTTCGCCACCAGATTGTCGAAACATTTCACGGCTCCACTGACCGAGCCAGCAACCACGATGTGGCAGTGAGATATACAGTGGTTATTGTCTAAGAGAAAGAGAGTTGGCAGTAGTGTTGTGTTTCTCACAGACGTTGGGCCGTGGGCGAAAGCTCACACTTCCACGCTGTTCGGTGCGCTTACTGAGGACACGACGTCAGAAAATTGGCATGTGTGCAATTTTTTCAGAGCCAAAAAAACAAAAGTCGTACCCCCTCAGCGCCCATAAACAAGAACTTTTTTACAAAAGAATTCAAACAAACCCACGTTACATGATCAAAGCGTGTGAGACTGTGGAGTGGAAGCGCAATTTCGATAAGTAGTGTTTTGAAGTAATTTTCTTGGAGTCTTACAGAGTAAAGTGAGTTTGTGAGCTTTCGCCACACAACAACGTAAGCACGAGAGGAGTGGATAAACAGGCGCAGGTTAATGTCCAAGAGGCCTGTCGTCGTACGTGCTGTATCTCTTGATGTGTATGCGCCGGACACGCTCCCTCAGCTCCGTTCCCTCGTCGTCCTCGCTGTGAGAGCAGCAGTGGGCGCGGCGGCGCGTGGCTTCCAGTAGAGAGTTGTCTGGTAGCGGAAATGTCTCGTAAAGCAGGGCGTTCAGCGTCTCCTCGTAGATTCGTGCCTCGGGAAACTCCACCTGGAATGCAACAGGTAAATGAAGATGTAAGGCTCCCGAAAATTCAGTTTACAGTTTAAAAAAACAGGGTTATTTAAGATTCAAGAAAAAATGTACTGCCAGTCCAGCCATAAACAAAGTGCACAGAGAGCTGGAAGTGTTCAGCATCACAAGACAGGAAATAAAGTGCAGATGAGACATGATGTTCAAAACTGGACAAAACAACATCACACATAAAGACTTCAACATACAGAGAAACAGTAGAAAGCTTTAAACTTTAGACAACCTAATAAAAATGGAATACAAATACAGCAACAGAACACAAATAACCAAATTTGTGCGGAATACCTTGGTCTGCTTTTTCTCAGTAGCATAAACGATGGACGTGCAGCAAACTTCGGCCAACTTTCGACCCTGGCCGTAGAAGGACCAGCAGCAGATCTCGTCGCCGATGACGTCCTTCATGAACAGCACACGGCCGTTGTAGCTCAGTGACAGCTTCTCGAACAGCTCGATGTTTTTGAGCAAGTTGTCGTCAGAGTTGCTTCACAGAAAAAACAAACAAACACAATTCAACATTTTAAAGAGGAAACGACGATTCAGAGTTGCATTCAAAATGTCAATAGCGTCCAGTTCTAGAGAACTCTCATCACAATACAATATATCAATTCAATGGACAACGCATCGATGTCTACCAGTATCCAAAGCTTACTACGGAACTATTTCGATTCAGTTTGTTTGATATGAGACAATATTATATGCTAATTCTAAACAATCACTTCCATTTAGGGCAGCGTGATACGACCAAAATTTCATATCCCGATAACTATAACTATAAATATATATATACATACATATACATAAATAAAATACATTTTCTGTAAATTCAGCGGAACTTTTGCAAGCAAAAATCTTGTGTGTCTGCGCTCGAAACACTCCACATGCTCATATGGAATGCCAAAGGTGCCAAAATTTGCCTAATTTTTTTACACAGTTGACGGTATCCGTTTTATTCATTAATCACGCAGTTTTCTGCAGCGCTCTAATACACCAGTGCTTTTTATGCCATTGACAACGCTCTAGTGACTTGTCGTCAAAGCTGCTTTTTACACCGTAAAATGTCTGTAAAAGGTCGCACTAGCAAGGTGCCTTCAAGGTAAATTGTGTGAGTGAGTGTCATTGTGAACAAATATATCGCCATAGTATTATTCTCTGTGCCTACATCCACCTGGCGTCGTGGTGACTACTGCAAACTCTCATCCAAACCATGAAACAATATTGCCGTAAACCGTGTATTTTGCGACTCCGTGAAGAGTATAATATGAAACGATAAGATGTTTTAATTTCGTCATACGATACACTCCGTCAAACTGAACAGCCCTACTTCCGTTCATGTCAACAAAAAGCAACTAAAATACCTACATACATAATAAAATACCTAAAATACATTTAAATGAGAAACAACTTCCTCTTTTAAAATATAAAATGACGTTGCAATAAGTGTGATGTCTGATCAGTGTTTTCTTTTAGGATCAATTCTATGGGCTAGCTGATCACTGAATCGAGTATCAACGTATCAGTACAAACCTACATAATTCATCCCGTCCTTGCACCATAATACTCATATTTACCTGGTATAGGAATATTTGTTGTTGCCTCGATTGTAAAGGAGCTTCACCACAGGCTGTAACAAATCAGAGAAACAGAAAGAAAAATGAGATGCTTTTGTTTAGCGCATGAATAAAATTTGACTTTGAAACCAAATCTCACCCTTGTACAGCCCTGTATTAGTCTCTCCTCCTCCTTTGGAGATGTGATGACTGGGATAACACACAGGGGCTTCTGTTTATTATCCTGCGAAAAAGAAGGAAATGAATCACTTCATGGGGCATACAACCCGCGGTGTGAGTTGAGCTCAACCACAACTTTGGAAGATTGGGTGTGGACGGCAGCAGCTACAAGGGGTTCAGATGGGGATACAGGGATAAATATCAATATAATACACAGCCAAAAAAATTGAGCTAATGGAGGCACATTGCAGATTTGGTTCAGTTTGTGTTGCAACTTTAAATGCTAATCTAAATGCTAAGCTTCTGCAGAATGATCAATAATGGGAAGAACACCTGTATCAGTCTACTTATTCTCCATCAATATATTTAAACCCATGTCCTGACCTGGAGAGCGTGCTGACACGAGTCCACCAAGCCCTGGATACGATAGTACTTGGCCTCTGCCAAAAGCTCCATGATGCCTTGTTTGGTTTTGGGCAAAACCACGCTTCCATCTCGCAAGTAGCCGAGGACAGAACCAAAGTGTTTTCCACAGCGATCGATCAAAATCCAACCTGAGCAAAACACAAACAGAGTGTTCAAACGAAAACCTGCTCAGGATAAATACTAGAGCTGGTTCAGTTTAACAACTAAACACACTCCTTCTGTGTGAAGCATGTGGCTCTGTGTTTGCGTCCTGCTGACATTCTGCAAAGTGGGATTGTAACGAAAAGTCAGTGTTGGAACGAGCACTGAGACACATGCACGACATGACTGTGAAGTTACATTGCTTGCTCCTCATATTACAAATCAAAAGTGAATGATATTGATACCTAATAAATCATGATTAAACCAGACTGAACATTTAAAAATATTTCAGAAAGGATTATCATTGGGCCCTTACAAATCAGTACTGAGTCAAACTGAATCCTTATGAATCAGAACTAATTCAAATAGATCCCATACAAATCATATATGAATCAAATTTGCCCACGTGAATCTCAATCAATTCAAACTGAGCCACCGTGTTTCAAAATTGAATGAAATCTGTTCATCATGGGCCAAAACCAGCTGTAATCATCATCAAAGTCCTTAAAATAATTCAGAGGAGAACCAGATTAGAAATCAGAGCGACTCATAAATGAACCAAACTGTGCTGTTATGAATCAGTGTCAAATCAAACTGAGTCCTTGTGGTTCAAACCTGAATGGAATCTGTAAATTATGGGCCAAAGTCAGACCCTACTGCCTAATCTTACAATCCTCACCTTCCTTGTCTGTAAACACCTCCACCTTGCCGCTGAACATGGACTTGAGCAGCGTGTCCTGCCGCGTCAGCACCCTCACGGTGGAGTAGAAGAGGGTTCCCCCCACATTGAGCCGCACATAGGTGTTTCCTGCCGCCCCTCGGAAGCCACAGGGATGGGCCTTGGCGCAGGTCGCCGTGGACACAGGCAGGGTGGGGGGAGCCTGGGGGGAAAGCTGGTGCAGACAGCTCTCTCCAGACATGTTCCTCTGTAGGTAGATGACTACCCTGCACACCGTGGGCTTGATGTCCCCCGCCGTGGTGAACGCTGCCGGGAAGGCTGTCAGCGCGAGCAAAGCGCAGCCCTTCACATGTCTGCAGGTATGAACGGGAACGCAGCACATTCACATATTACTGCATTATCAAACAACTATCTTCTGCTTGAGCTAGGGTTTAATTGTGCTAAATGACGGGGACCCTCGGGTACGTGCCCGATCAAGTCACAGACTCTAGGTCTCCACTACTGTTAAAATATCTGCACAAACTTAAATGTTAGTCATACTTTTTAAGAGATACTGTTTTATTAATAGACTGGATTTAGAATTTTTCATATTGAAACTGTTTCTAACCTCTTGCACATTCAGTGTGTAAGTCAAGTTCCACTCTTGTAGGTTAATACTGCATCCAAATTGTCTCTCCCCTACTTCTATTTCTAGTTTAAAGTTATATTTAATATTCCATGTCTAGTTTAAAATGTATATTTTGTATTCTATTTATATATGGTTTATTCCATGTGCCCTGTTTTTTGTTCTTTGTTCCCTGTTTCTTGTTGCACTGTGATAACTGGAGCCACGTGGTCTCGTCTCTCTGTATATCTGTACAGTATATAGCAGAGATGACTTTGACTAATATTTACAGATGTATATTGTGTAATTATTGGACAAACCGTTAATATTTGTTTCATTAGCTAAGCATTTAACTTACATCAATGTTATTTAAGAGATTTAAAGACAAGGCCGGATTATCCATAGTCAAAGTAAACTTTATTGTCAGTAAACGGCAAAGTAAAAGTAAAGTAAATGGTTATTTGACGAATATTAACAGGAACAAAGGGAATATTAAAGGGAACAAAGAACAAAAAACAGGGCACATGGAATAAACCATATATAAATAGAATACAAAATATACATTTTAAACTAGAAATAGAAGTAGGGGAGAGACAATTTGGATGCAGTATTAAGCTACAAGAGTGGAACTTGACTTACACACTGAATGTGCAAGAGGTTAGAAACAGTTTCAATATGAAAAATTCTAAATCCAGTCTATTAATGTGACTCTGTTATTAATAGTAATCAAACTATTAATTATGTGGATGCTTGTGTTTTTGCGACATTTACAGGTAAATTTGTACTTTATATTGTGTAATTATTGGACAAACCGTTAATATTCGTCAAATAACCGTTTACCGTTTACCGACAATAAAGTTTACTTTGACTATGGATAATCCGGCCTTGTCTTCAAATCTCTTAAATAACATTGATGTAAGTTAAATGCTTAGCTAATGAAACAAATATTAACGGTTTGTCCAATAATTACACAATATACATCTTTACCTATAAATGTCACAAACACAAGCATCCACATAATTAATAGTTTGATTACTATTAATAACAGAGTCACATTACTCGATTTCAAAAACCATGACATGATTTTTCAAATGATTTGGTATCGATTTAGTATCGAATCGACATCCTAACAGATCAAGCTTTAATTAGACACAGTTACTCAACAGGTATCAGTCAAAATTGTGATTTGTGTCACTGAAACACACCCAAACCGACTCGTCTCAACATTAATATGGTCAAACTTCGACCAAAACACACAATACAGCTGAAAAACGACATATTAGTCAGTCCCTCCAGTTTTTCGCGATTTTGCGATCGTATCAAATCCTGTGAAATCAGCAATTTAACACATATTTTCACGATGCCACATATTTTCTATTCTGTCGCAAATTTTCGCAAAAAAAGATGTGAAGATGTGAAGTTTTAAGGCAGCTACACTGAAATGTTCATAGTAGGGCTGGGTTAAAAAAAAAAAATCGATTCACCGATCAATATCGATTCTCGTTCGAAAAATACGGTATCGATTCAAAAATTTGTGGATCGATCTTTTCCTGCGGCTATGCACTATTTCTCGCGACCGTGCAAGGAGAGCTATAAAAACGTGAGAGCGGCGAAACCCGAACCAAACAGAGCCATGACTGAAGCTGCTCCGCTCAAATCACCGTCTGGCCTAAAGGCCTATGTTTGGCAACACTTCGGTTTTAAAACAAGTTATTTTATAACCAAGCAAAACTAGTATTGACGCAAAGAAATCTCTAATAAAAAAAAATATCGAATCTAATCGAGAACTGAATCGGATCATGACCTTGTGAATTGGAATCGAATCGACTCAGGAAATCAGCAGCGATACCCAGCCCTAGTTGATAGTGTCTGTTGAGACAGAGGTTTTGTTTTTATCAGTTCGATTCAAATCACTCTTTTTCTAATTAAAGAGGCTGTGGAAGGTTTTGGGCCATGTTGATGTTAGCTGATCTCCACAAGTTAATGTTATCTCTGTTTTTGAGGCAATTGAGAGAAGATACAAGACAAGTTTTGTCATTTCTCATGTAGACCTATGATTTGAGCTTTAAAGCCTATTACATTTATGCTCTTAAGTTTGTCAGAATTTAAATTAATTGAAGAATTCCAGTTAATTTCAGAATGACTCATTTTGAACATTTCTGGAAAGATGTGGGCAAGCTCAGTGTCGGCTTGAGTTCACAAATCTTAGGTTTTATTGCGGTAATTACACTAAGACCAAATAAAAGAAAATGTTCATGCAATTAATCTGTCTGCCTGTCAATTTTTACTTTACTTTATTCTTTATTACAGACTCAAGGTCCAAAAAAAAAAAACTTATCAACATATACAACCCACACAATTAAAAATGTACAGAATGCAGCAATACCAATGTCTCCACAACTTTGACTGATACCGTACAGCACTAACCCTTATATTCGATAAGCCCACAATAATCTCATTATTAGGAGCATTAAGCCGGCAGATAAATTTATACATAAAATTTCGTAATAATGCTTTAAAAGTGATTACTCTTGCACTCACAAACATTTCACTTGCACTATGCCATCTAGGTCTCCTTAGTAAAATCCTCAAAGCATCATTATAAGCTACTTGAAGCTTCTGTAAACTGGACGTCCTGTAGCTGACCACAAATGAGCAGTATGAAGTGTGGTACAGTATGCTTTAAACAAAGATAAAAACCCTACAACAAATTGTGTTCATCTCTCACCCATTTTCTATCTTTCTAGGCCCATATAGACCATGGATGGGATTTACCAAGGGAAAGAAATTGCAAAATTTCTCGCAAATTTTGAGAAAACACCAGCACAAAATCAGTCATTTTGATCGCAAAAATCACCAAACAAATGGTGAAATCCTGGAGGGACTTAATGACTTCGACGAAGCGTCACTTTAACACACTGCTTTAGACTGTAGGATCGGAAACAAAGCATGTTAAAGATGACTGAAAACACGTGTATTAAGAGATCCAAATCAAGTTTGACGAGAAATATATCATTTTTAAAAAAAATAACAGCTTTAAATCACTCACAAGAAAAACAACCCTTATCTTGTTGTTAAGGCAGGCTGGCCACTTTAAACAACATTCCATTACTACTCATGCCAGACATTTAAGTTAACGATTAACTAACAATAACGAGATTCCTATTTTTAGTTTAATGAGACATTAAAAGCTCCTCTTTGACTTCACTTTTAATAAATGTCTCGTAACTAGCCAACATGTAACTGGCTTAACTTTAACCTGCGCCACTTTGACTTACCGCAAAACTTACCGTGCTTATTAAATGTTATTTCTGCTTAGATGTCCAATAGCGGGGACAAAAAATGACAAAGACATACACAAAGGTACCAAAAGTGCTAAAAAAGTCGAAGTTGTTTCGAGAAGACGCGCTTTAGTGGAAATAAAACGAGGCTGAAACTCTAAAACAGACCGCGTCCCACTCCGCATACTACTCTAGCGTGTGACTGTAGTGACGTGTCGTGAGTATAATTGCACGCTTGCGTACTACTTAGTACGTGAGGGAGCGTTTTTGGACGCGCCCACGGGCTAGGTCTCTTCTACGTGAAATGTTGCGCAGGACGTCTGGTTGCTTGTAAGCGTCGTTTAGTTACTGTCCCCTGCTGGAGAAAAGCTGCAGCTTCGTGTTGCACAAGCGGTTATGAGCAACGACGGTGTATATCGCCATCAAAAGGGTGTAAATAGAGGCTGTGTCGTCCGATTTCAACACTTACATAAATAATGCTCTTTACCACGTTAGCAAGCAACGAGGACTAAACTGTATGTCCATAATCAAAAATCGGATGTATTTTTTTTTGTCCTTTTAATCTATCTTTAATCTATCTCTGCATTTTCCTGACTATGTGATGATTTCTGCTAACGTGTCTAAATTTAAGCCACCTGCTTTGTATTTTTTAGGGTAAAGTAAAAGTAAAGAAGGGACAGATTTCAGATTATCCATTTCCATCAGTGTATAATTGTCAAAGTTTAATGTGTCAAAGTATTTTATGCGTGTATTTTATGTTGTAAACTAATGAAAGCCACACACTATTACAGACACACTTCAACACTTTTTTTTCATATAAATTACTGCATACATTTGCCAGTTTTCTAAACCCAAGCAAGACTAGGCCATTTTATAGTACCGCATTGACGGTTTCCTACCACAAGAGGGCGCTACTGTATAATTTTTTGTAAGCTGCTTTTTGTCGTTTGCTGTTCGAATCATCTTTCTAAATATTAGATTTTTCTGAATGATTTTTTGGGACACAGTTGAAACACTTAAATTACAATCCTTAAACCGTTATACTGGACATAGTCAACTTTTTATTAAACACAATCCATAAAAAGAAACATACAGATCGCATTTAAAACGATAGTATAGTCGTTAATCGTTAATCGTTAATCGTGGTATAATCATTAAAGCTGACTTTTTGAAAAGTAATCCTCCAGCTCCGTCCCAGAAAACCCAGGGTAGGACATTATGATTTGCGTCTGAGTGATGGCGCGGTTGATCACGTATTGTATCATCGTGTCCGGCCCAGTGCGAGCCACCTGGCGCCTAGTTAAAGAAATGCAGGTTTCCTCCATCAGCCAGGGCCGAAATCCGCTCTCTACATCCCTCTGTACTGGTCAGAGACGTACAAAGGCTGATGGATGCAGCTTAGGTATATGGTGCTGAGAATTCACTTCAGTGTCCATTTACTCCTTGAGCTTTTCATCATCCCTGCGTCGTACTATCAGTTGAGAAAGACGCAGCTCCTGTTAAACAGAAAAACTCAAATGTATAAACTGTACGTGTTTCTTTGTCACTATTTTCTAAATGGTAAACGAAGCTCGAAATACCAATTCAACCTATATATCCATAAGGGTATTAGGGCTTTTATTTTGAAATATACATAATTCTAGAATACGGCGGCTGCTAACATTTAAAAAAAAAGTTTTTTATTTTAAATGTGATGAAATACGTATGCCTTGATTTAATTCTACTTTTTCGGCGTAAGCCTATTAATTAATGAGTTTAATTTGAAAATAACGCTCTTCTTCACCGTCACAATTTACGCGCACTTTTTTCTGCTTTCGAAGGTCACCGCTTTCCCCTGCTCAGGATTGGTCAGGACGCACAAGGAACCGCCCTCTCGACTCTTCGCTACCAACGGTTGGCCGGCACGCTTGTCAATCAAGGGGGATTCAACCAATCCGGCTCGTTTGTCCTTTGCACACGCACCGGAGCTACTAGTTAGTTGAGATCCAAGATGTCGGCGCTGTCTCTGTACCCCATGTGTGTCCGGGCGAGTCGCGGCCTCCTGCGGCTGAGGAGCGGAGCCGATGGCGCGTCAAGCCCGGCCGTGTTACACTTTTCCCGGTCGCTAACGGAGGATAAATCCCGAGGAGCGGAAAGCGGAGCCACAGGCGGACTGGCGCAGGCCATCTTACAGGAGAGACTGCAGCAGGTAGCGCTAGCGTTAGCAAACCTACTGCGCTTTGACGTTTCTTCGCGCTGACCGCCTCGCTTAATCGATAATGACAGACACAGATATGGAGTGATTAGTGTCATTGTGAAGACGTGACGGATCATCATCATCATCATCATCATCGTGGGGCAGGGGGCAGGTTTAAGGAATGGTTTCAAGGCTGTGTCATAGCTGCTGTTAGAGGTGTCAGTATGAATGAAGTCACGGTTCGGGCGCCGTTTGACGTTAAAGATCTTAAAGCTCTTAACGGGCGACACTGTTGAGTCTGTTTTCTGAGAGTTCAGCCTGTAATTTTCATCTTTTGGCCCACTCATGTGGGATGTGTTCCTATTTCATATGTTACCTGGGTTGTGATATAATTTATCATACACGTTTGACGGTTTTATATTAGCATCTGATCCATATGCATGTACAGTCCTGTGCAAAAGTTTTAGGCAGGTGTGAAAAAATGCTGTAAACAAAGAATGCTTTCAGAAATATAAATAATGCTTGTTTATTTTTATCAATTTACAGAATGCAAAGTGAGCGAAGAAAAGAGAAATCTAAATCAAATCAATATTTGGTGTTACTACCTTTTGCCTTCAAACCAGCATCAATTCTTCTAGGTACACTTGCACAAAGTCAGGGATTTTGTAGGATTATAGTCATGATATTATTTTGTAGGATTATAGAATTATAGATCTGTGGTTAGTTCTCCAAGATGTTTGGAACAACCTACCAGCCGAGTTCCTTCAAAAACTGTGTGCAAGTGTACATAGAAGAACTGATGCTGTTTTGAAGGCAAAGGGTGGTCACACCAAATATTGATTTGATTTAGATTTCTCTTTTGTTCATTCACTGCATTTTGTTGATTGAGGAAAATAAATGATTAACACTTCCATTTTTCAAAGCATTCTCTGTTTACAGCATTTTTTCACACCTGCCTAAAACCTTTGCACAGTGGTAATGTAATGGTTAGTGACTTGACCACGTGATCAGAGGGTCGCCGATTCAAGTCCCGGACCGGTAAAGGTACCGCTGAGGTAGTCATGAGCAAGGTACTGTCCCCAAGTGCTGCCAAAAAGCTGCCCACTGCTCCCTCGCGGATGGGTTAAATGCAGAGGTCACATTTCATTGTGGTGCACTGTGTGCTGTGCTGTGTTCACTATGACAAATAATCACACACTTAAATGAACTTGTGTAAAATATGCATAACACACTTTGTCATTCGAACCTAAAGCCAGTCTGTTATTAATGTTATTAGAGAAGGAATCACATTATTGTTATTAATATTAGTGTTGTATTTGAGAATCGTATTATTATATGATTATATGATCTACTTACCGTTTTACCCACGACTTCACACCTGTTATACTGGTACGTACGTGTAAAGGACTTTGCTTGTGACCGCCCCCGTCTCCTCACGTCCATGTCCATCGTCTCTGCTGCAGGTCCAGCCCCCTGCTGAGCCGGGCTCTGAGAAGAGGCAGGAGGAGCAAGGTGAAGACAAGAAGCAGAAGGAAAACACGGCTTACGCTAAGAAGATGGTTCTCCGCCTGGCCGGCCTCATGGGGCTTGGGGGAGCCGTCGGTGTGGTCTACCTATTCGGTGAGTTAATCCTCCGAGGATTTTTCCTCTCAATGAGGCTCGCAGCACTCGCCGTTAATAGGCTCGACAGAGCTTAAACACAAGACTGACCTTCTCTCAAAGCATTTGGATTATTGGGAAGCGGTTCCAGCTCCGTAGGGGAATTTAGACGTCAAGAGGTAAGACCACGGTTAGTTGGGTTGAAGCATGATAAAATGACTGTCAGGTGACATTTGGAGAACTTCTGAGAAATGGCTTTAATATTTCTTTCTGTGATCACTAGGGTGATTTCAGCATTTTTCTGGTAATTGACTATCATGCCATTTTATTTAGTTATTTATTGATTATTATGTATTTGAATATTGGTAAAGGAATATTTAGTCTTAATTTTGATGATTTATTTATTTATTTCTGTGAGATATAATAATTGACAGAGTATTTTGGATTTTGTTTGTTATTGAAAACATGCTTTCAAGAGATTTTTGCTACTTTTTAAAAATGTATTTTATTTTTTAATAATGCAAGTTTCCAAATATAATAGAGATTTTCATATTCTGTATTAACATGTTTGACATGCTTTGTCTCGTACAACACATTTTTAAGCTTGCTGATGTGTTTTGTATGATATTGTAACTTGTTTAAATAGTAAAATAATTGAAGCTCTGAAATAATATAGAGAATAAATAAATCTGTTAATTATAGGTTCATATTTTAATGTTTCTATCTGTGATGCCTCGTGTGATTTTTGCAGAGTCACTGCCTTTTTGGTAATGAGTAGTCATACCGAAGATTTTCTGGACCAAAAAGTGAAAGTGAATTTTTAGTCAAATAAAATAACAGTGTTGATCTATTTTTGTATAGCATATTATAGTATTTGTACTTATAACTTTATAATAACTCTATAATAAATTCTCAAATATTATAGAGATTATATTATATTTTGGCCAATATTATGTATTGATGTATTATGATGTCTTAAGATCTAATACAACCCCATTCCTTCCCTTCTGTAGGTAGTAATTCTTCAGACGAACAAGGAAATAAGGTAGGCCTACATCTACAGTATTGATTACCGCTCATGTCAGGCAGGCTACCATCTTTTTGCTCTCTGTATTTTTGACAGACTTCAGGTGTTACATCACTTGGAAGTCTTAAAGTTCCGTAGTTAAACCGGTGTCATAGCGGCACACTTCCTCACCCGCTCCCTTACACACCCTGCAGTACGTCTCTCCGTTCTCCCTCCTCCCCGAGAATCCCTCGCGCCTCGCGGGACACACTTCTCAGGCCTGTGTCGACGAGTGCAGGTAGCCGCTTCAAAGCACACGCTTCGTTTGTGACCTTCGTCCACTTCAAAGGGCCACTCCACAGGGGAAGAGAGGAGAGGAGACGAGTGGAGTGTGCCGGGGCAGGGTGGTGTTGGATCTCACACCCGTCCGGCCCACAGTAGTCTTGCTCTGATTTGATTGTGGACAGGTTTGTAGATGAAAGAGTTGCATCCTGTTCTAAAATGCTTTATTAAGCCTTTATTAACTCACTCATGCGCCGGATGCTGCAGTATGTGGATATGGCATTAATAATTTGGTTCCCTTATGGGGTTAAAATAGGTTTTATTTAAACTTTTGCAAAGGTAAGTGTTGTTTGATGCTGATTGTTATGATGGTGTATTAGAAGAGAATTCAGACATTCACAGTCTGGTAGAATACCTGACTTTTTTACGGAAATTTGTAAGTTGTTTCTCATAAATTTACCACTTTAGTTTCAGAGAATATAAGACTTTTTCTTCTCCTAAATCTGTGAGGTTAATCTGGGAATTTCAGAGCAAACAGCTTAATCTCCTCCTGATGTTTCTGATATGTGAACAGTAAAGAGCTGTTGGATTCTCAGGTTTGAGAATGAAGAGCCAGTGATGAGGCGGAGAGTTCATGAAGTTTTAAAAGCTTTATTTACGGAAAAGAGTAACAATGTTCTTACAAGATGTTCATTCGACCGGTCAGTGTTTCTCTCTCACTGTGTCAGTGTCAGTGTGTCAACTCACTCTACCTTGAACCAAAAATGACGTCCTCTCTTTTTTTGCTCCTGCTTTTTTGTATTGCTCCTTGCATTTAAATGAGCGAAATTCTTAAAAACTAAACTCGATCATCAACACAGACCTGGAAATAGTCTTAAATTGTGTTTTACAGCCTTCCTCACATCTCTGTGTGACTTGTGCAGTCTCTTAAGGTGCGACTTTGGGAAGAAGGTTACTTCAAAGTGCTCCTCCAGCCTAAATGGCCCCAATGGGAGGTCCCGTTCCAACTGTATGGCCCGGCTAAAGGGCACACTTCGCGAGTAGTTACGATCCTGTCAGAGAATAGAGTGGCCGGCGTTGCCTCACACACCTCGTGGTACAGATCTGAAGGCCTGCGAGCAGGAGACCTTGTGATCAGGACAGCGGAACCTTCGTTCTGTCTACTGTAAATATTTAGTGCCCTGCAAGGACAGTTGTTTTCTCAGGAGGCCGACAACGACGCCGGCGCTAACTGTAGCATTTAGCATGGCTGTGGAAAGTGCACACTAATGATATTAATAGATTTGGCACTTCGTTGTAGAAGTTTTAGTTAGTTTGTTCACTCTTAGCAGGGTTCCCACGGGTCCTTGAAATCCTTGAAAGTTTTTGAATCTGAACAAATAAGTTCAAGGCCCTGGAAAGTTTTTGAAAACAGGCATAAAAAGACACCGTCCTTGAAAGTCCTTGAATATTTTTGGGAAATTGAAGTTTCATGGATGACGACCGCATGTTATTATTTTGCCACCACAAGTTTGTTTAAATCTATGCCTACGCCGACTTTTAATTTGCGAAAGTTCGTTTGTTCTTCTGTACATTTTCGGCACTGCATTCTCGTGTTTCCTGTACGTAGTCAACGTAACGTGTGCGTAGCCGCTTTAGGTGCAACCAGAGTTATGCTGAGTCAGAGTGGAAGTGAAGTTTTTGAAGAGTCGTCGCGTCTGGATGCCTGGAAAATGCAAATTCCAGGATGCATGGCTTGCCGAGGAAAGCTATGCGGAGTGGTTGGCGAAGGACACAAAAGACCAACATTCTGCTAGGTGCAGAATTGATAACATATTCAGCGGTAGCAGTAGGTAAATGCCGCCACGTGTGGTCCTTGAATTTGAGGATATTGGTCCTGGAAAGTCCTTGAGAGGTCCTTGAATTTGATGTTAACTAAGGTGTGGGAACCCTGTCTTAGCTGTGACTTGTCGTTTGGTATAAGTATAGCAGTTAGTAAAACTCCACAATTTTGGGAAAATTTGACATTGCAGTATTTCTCCCAGAGTAATAATCATTTGGATATAAAAACCAGACCTTAATAACCCTATTTGAAAACTTTGGTGATTTTTGTAGTGGAATAAATTTGCATAGAAAATACAGATTATACCAAAAAAGCTGAGAAAGAACTTATCTGTAAAGATGTTGTTGTTTCTATGTTGTGTAAATTCTATGATATTTAACACATCGTTCATATAGACTATGAGAAGTAAGAAGGAAATGAGCACCGGGTTCAACGTTTTCTTTTTGTATCAGGCAACAGATATGTAGGGGTTGATATTAGTGGTGTGATCCTCCACAGGTCTTACGATTCGATTCAGTTATGGTTATCATGTTAATGATTCGATCTTGATGCATCCTATCAATTTTAACTTCACATTGGACAGCCCTAGTTACTATCGGACTGTTCCTTTTTTTACTAGATTTTTTATGCCACGGCTAGAAAATCACCAAGCACTGATGTTATGATACAGTTGATTATGCTCTGCACTGATGTAGAATTGTCCATGTCTGCTTTATGAATCAGCGATTATTTGATTCATTTCAACCCACTGATTGGCTGATTCGATTACTGATTATTACTAATCAAGGAGCCGGATAGCTTGTATTTTATATATCTGCTCTAAATTCAAAATTGTCATTTTGCCAAATTATTTAGGGATGTACGATAATATCAGAATCGTATCGGAATCGGCAGATAATTGCGTCTGCGTCGGCGTGACGCATAGATTTGCCTTTTTTTTTTCTCAGTAGAATCTGATTCACGCATGTAGACGATTCTGCGCCGCTTTGTAAAGATTCCGTGGTGGCACACTTTCCCATTTGGCAGGTGTGAAACCCGGTCGGGCGTTCTCTTTAAAGCGCACACTTCACCACGTCCCTGCGACATGTGGCAGGCGGCAGCAGCGAGTGAGGCGTGGGCTCGGGAAGACCACCTCGCTCCAGCGTGCGGGGACACACTTCACGTCTAGGTGAGACTCGGTTTGAAGCAGACGTGAAGTGTGCCGGGCCTTTTGGCCTCGCCGTCATCTGTCCACTCCGGCACGGCGCTAATTGGGGGTCCGAGAGAAGGAAATGAGACCCTTTCCCAGGACCAGACCTCCGCTTCCTGGTTTTATTTCTTTAGTCTCGAGGATGTTTTAGTTCCGATCAGATTTAGTGACTTTTTTTTTTCCTAAAGACGTACTTGAAGTGCCTTTGTCCCCGCCATGTGATCAGTTTGTTCTAAGGTTGTATTAATGGTTTTTAGTCTGTCTTTAAAGAAAGCCTGTCATGAGCATGTTCACGTGCTGGAGATGAAGTGTCGGAACGTTGCTTGGTGAGTTCTGGTGATCTGGTGAAAATTCGAGTTAAAAAGAACATCCAGGTAGTAACTACATCCTGGTAGTAAAACTGATGGCATGCATTGTGATGCACTGAGATAGTATGAATGGATTATTGTTGACCTGATAATCGTAATCGAATTGAATCGTGAGTCCAGTGAAGGTTCACGTCACATGCTGCGTTTCTCAACACGACTTTTTATATCGATATACGCGGGTCAATTAAGGGCTCATTATTTTAGTTTTGATTTTAAGGAATGAATCCCCGTTGTCTCGCTTTGGTGGGTGTTATTCCTCGACCCAGGCCATTCCTTGAAGCGTTTGCTGGGTTTGTGGACGTGTGAAGGACACACTTCCACTAAAGCTGCCAGTTTTGTGTGGGGCCTCCTTGGCTTCCTCCGTAAAGACTGGACTCGGCTCTCGTCAGTAATGACCCCGTCGTCTGCCTTTTGAACCCTTTGACTTGAGTTGAAAGGCAGACGCTAACAGGCGACAGAGACGAGGACCTTGTGCGGAGTGTGCCGGGGTGTCACCATACACACCTCCGAGCCCTTAATAATTGGAGGAGAGAGGCTAAAAGGTGGCGGCGTGGGAGCCGAGACCTCGTCCTGTTCTCGAGTTTGTGGCGGCTCTGTGTAGTGCTGGGCTATAAAACGATTTCGATTATTATTTTTTAATTGAGAAAAATGACGATAACGATGATAAATTAGATCCCACTTGTTTGCCCACTGCAACGGCACGTTGAGATGGACAATGTCTTTGGCCTCGTAGTGGCTCACATAGCGAGTGGAATAACGCCAGCACAAAAGCCAGTCACGGCCAACGATGCAAATTTGTCCGCAGCACGCGAAGAAGCCGCGTGGTAAACATTAACCAAGTGGTCTTTCGTGTTAGAAAAGATGTGGTGCAACCAGGACGTCGCAGTGAGTGAAGATGGGGATGAAAATGCAGGGTTTCTAGCAGAGCTTTGACGACCAACGCCTCCCGTCTTGACTGTCCTGCCAGAAAAGAAAAAAAATTCAATTCTGTATACCAGTGGTCCCCAAAGGGCGGCCGTGGGCCAGATCCGGCTCGAGCAAGCGATATATCTGGCCCCTCACGTCACTTTGGCAACAAAAGTGAACAGAGGTGTGCTCTCCCAATGGCCCTCTGTGATGAGCGATCTCCACGTCAGTGGGTTGACGTCTCCGCTGGTCGTTAAGAGTGTGTGAAATCTTAACTATAAAGGTTGTGATAACAGACTTTGAACTTGGCGAACATTATATTCATTCCTCTGTATGTGAAATTATTCCTGAGTAATTCTGTGCACTGAAAGCTTGCGTAAAAACGCATTAATTACATTATTCATGATGTAAACATGCGTTAGCACGCGCCACTCTCATATGGAACGCCATTATGCACAAAAACGTAGTTCTCTTCCAGAAAGGCCCAAAGCAGCTCATTTCATGGAATAAAATAAAAAAATCTGCGTCAATAAATAATATTTTTAATTAAATTAATATTTTTAGTTATGTCTACAGTTTCAGCACTTTTATACAACATAAAGCTACCACAAATAATAAATAAATAAATAAATATAATTTATGAATAATATTAATATAAAATGATGTGATATACTGTGGATTTGTTGATCCTCAGCCTGACTTGCTTTACATAATTTGGCCCTTGGGAAAAGACCACTGCCGTAGACAGTAAAAGAGAACTGCAGCAATACGAGGCCGAAACGCAGCACCTCAACTACTGCTACACCTTCCAATGTTTACATGAAACAGCAACCAACGTGGAAGATAAGTGTGCGTGGGGTGAAGGCTGGACGGAGGTGAAGAAGAGTTCCGCAGCGGTAACACAGATCCACTATCTTCTCACAGCCTGTAGAGGCATGGAATCCGTCTCCAGCAGAGGGCAGACCAAACGCAGGAACGCACGTCACAGTCCACACCGTTCAGCCTGCTTAAATCTGGGTTCTGTCTGCAAGTCTTGTTCTAATCTAAACACAGGCCTGGAACGATGTCAGCCAGAATGTGGTGATGTAGTGTGTTACCCAGAAGTGGCTTATGACTTGTTTACTGCAAGAACGTTTGACCCATTTTCGCTGGCAGTAGTTTGTTTTGTGGATGATTGAACCATTTTTAGTAGAATTTCACTGAAATTGAACGAGAGAGTAGCTTGTGTGATGTTGGCACCTAAAAGGATTCTTTGGGCCAGATCCCCAGACTATGATTAAGCTTAGATCTAGACTGGCTTTGAGTTTCAGTGGTGGATCTCCATCGGTACTCCAGTTTAGTCCAAGACTAGGCTTAGTCCTTGTTCAAGAAACCGTCCTTATATGCAGTCATGAGGGCTGGGCAATATTGAGGAACAGTACATTGCACAGTACATTTTCTTACAATATATGAATTTTAAATTGCAGGATTAAAGGAAATATTGGGGACGCACGATAATATCGGATTAGTATCGTCTTGTTTTTTAAGTCATCAATATCGGACTGAAGTTTAGATTTCCTCCATAACATTAGAGAGCAAAATCTCATCTTTTCATGCACAAAGTGCGTGTTTGCTTCACTTAGTAAATGTGAGCCTTAAAAAAGTATTGTTTGTGCTTCTGTACTTTTGTAAAAGCAGAAATCTGTAAATCAGATTAAAATGGGAAAATAGACTTCTCTTGTACTTTTGTCATGAAACAAAAATGTGTGCAAGTTATCATTGTCCAGCCATATTCCTCTTTTCTTGAAGTTCTTAAGACAAATCTACATTAAATTCATCATGTGACTAATTCAGCCGTTCGTTTGTTGAGAGCGCGGACCCCAGAAAAACATCCTTATGACAACGGTGGTGAAACCTGCGTAATTAACGTAAAAGCAAATCTCTTGTTAAGAACAGTTGGTGAAAGAGGCCCAAAGATTTGCTGGTTCTAACTTTGTTCTCCGCTAATACTACTCTCCTCCAACAGGGGGCGCTATAGTCTCCTGACCTGTTCTTTTCCTTGAGCGTCCCCAGTGCGATCTGCCTCCCGAGGGGTCGCGCTTTTGCCAGCATGTGGGGCTCCTCCCCTGGAGTGGCAGCGCCGGACCCCCGGGAGAGTCTTTAATGACAGATGCGGCTGAATATTCATCAGTCGGCTCGCGTCTCTCTCTCTCTCTGTCTCTCCTGATTGATGTGCTGGCCTAATAGATGATAAATGCAGGCGGAGGACGAGGGGAGGAGCTTCAGGGTTTAATGAATCTTTGTATTGCCATCAAGGTTGGTGTTGAGTCGGTTTTGCGGTGCGCGGCTCGGTAACCAGCATCAGGTGCACCTTTGTTATTTTGTTTTTTTTAGAACCCCCCCCCCCCAATTACTTTGTCCCGGCTCATTCCGGAATGGAAAACATCTAAAGAGTTGTTTCTTCTTCTTCATGTTTTGGTTACGGGTTGTAGACGGCCAGCTAATGGCAGACTGTCCTTCTGGTGACGTGATCTTTGCTCTTCATTTGCATCGTAGCTGCTTTTCATTTTATTTCATGTGAGAGTTGATCAGTTTGTGTGTGTGAGAGAGAGAGAGAGAGAGAGAGAGAGTTCATCCAGCACAGGAGCTTATGGCCTTAATGAATCTTTTTGATGGACACTTCTTTTCATTTCTCTCATGGCCTCATTGTTGTTCTTTTCTCTCCTTGTTTTCCAGATTCCAGACGAGTTTGATAATGGTAAGTCGACCCATCTAGTGAACGTAAGAAAAGGAGCTGTAAACCTGTTTACGGTTACGTGAGGTCTTGCTGTGCCGTTTTGCCGTCACTGCCTTTATGACCTCAGATGATCTCCACCTGTGCCATGTAAAAACCCAGTGGCTGCAGTTTGCCATTAAAATCTGCGTTAAAAGTCCGACTGCATGGGTCATTTGGCGTAAGCGGTGGTGTGTAGAGCCTTGCAATTAGCTCTGGATTTGTGTTTATACTAGGGATGCACTGATCCAACTTTTTCAGTTCCAGTACCAATTTTTGTTTTTATTGTTTTTACCTTCACAGCACTAAGAGGATTTGGGGCGTTTGTCTATACCTTTTTTAGGCTTATTATAGTGTTTGTGCAGAAGTTAGTCATACATGTCTTATGTTGTTGTGTTTAGGACAGTGCAGTCCAATAAAACAGACAGTTGTTATTGTGTAGAGACATTCCATGGTTTAGTACTATGAAGAAAGATAAGGTTAGTGCCAGGTGGAAACACTTCTTTATCCATCTGGAATACATCTGGATATAGGATAAAATAACAAATAATGCATCGTTCTGTGTTTATTTTTTACTTTCTAACACTTTCCAATTGTCTCGCTTTGCCCCGCACCTCATTTTGGACTGTTTTCTGACATGATGGTGTTCCACATAATAACATGACGAACTCTCGTCTCGGAATAAACAATGAAAACATGGAGTAAACAGTTGTATTGTGAGTAGAACGCAGGCTGTTCTTGTGATTTACTCAAAGCTTTTGATGATATGACTAAAGCGTCCCCTCACCTAATCTCCACACTCGCCTCGTTCCTGGAATAACGACATAATTAACTGAACGAGCGTTCGGAAACGTCATTAATTTATAACCTCGGGGGCCTTCGGCGCTCGTGCCTAACTCTAAAGCCTTTAATGGCGTAACGCAGGACGCTGATTAGTTTAGGGACCGGGGGAGCGTCCGGATGTCCCTGAGGGGAGGCGTGGAGGAGCAGGGTAGTCCTCCGCGCGAGCAGCAGAAGGCTGGGTGATATGACTTCAATTGCGATTAATTCAAGACTTTTCCTTCATTACGATTAATGAGCGATTATTTTATGATGCTTCTAATAAGTGAATAACTGAAATAATTGGCATGGGCCAGATTATGACATGTAGAGGTCCCAGATTTCGATCAATTTTGGATTAGGGATGCACAATAATATCGGAATCATAACGAAATCGGCGGATAATTGCACCCTGATGCTTAGATTTGCCTGATATTTACAGCTGATATTTGGTGACTCCACTTTGTCCCTACATCCCTACGGTTCATTAGGAAAAATATCCCAACTTAAATAGCATATTTACAGGACAAACCTTGCGGGTGAACTATGAGCAAAAAATAACAATCTGCTAATTAATTAAATTCATTTAATTGTGCGGTCCTAACGCCCGGCGCAGAAGATTTGCTGCAGAACAGACCGTTTGTGGCACACTTTCAAAGAGCAAGACGGTTAAAGAAGCGGAAACGGCACATCTGGAGATAATAAAACATGTTAATGGTACAGTGTCCACTAATTAATAGTTTAGGCAACATTAACAAAACATATTAGACTTGGACACTTAAGTTAGCAACATATTTATTCTTTATAAATTATTAGAGGTTTATTTAATAAATGTCTGCCTGTTAAACATCTGTCTGTATCCTCGTGTCCTAGCTAAAAGGCAGCAGATTAAATTAATCGAGATTAAATGAGATTATATGTTACAAAATAAATGTGATCTAAATTTTGAAACCTTTCTTCCAGTAAATACATCATTAAACATTACGATACGATTGTAAAGTCATTGTTTTATTTCAAGTTCATTGTATTAAAAAATGGCTGCACTCTTTACCGCGGGCTAGTGCTGGGCGATAAAACGATCTCGATATTTTATCGAGAAAAATGTGATAGCGATAACGATGATAAACGTAAGTTATAAAATTCGATCACACTTGTTTCTCCACTGTGCGACAGCGTCTTGAGATAGACAGTATCTTTGGCCGATTATGTAACTTGGCTTAACAGCCAATCACGGCCAATGATGCAGATTTGCCCATAGCACACGAAGAAGCCGCGTTAGTGAAGTGGTCGCGTGCCGAGATGCACTTAACGTTCAGAGCGCTTATGCGCATGCATCACGGCTTGACGCGTCCGCTGAGCATGTCGTCATAAATTTACTGGAGTTACAGAACCAGCAATAACTGGGGCGGCTGTATGCTAAAGTTTTGCCACGTGACGTCAGCAACGTTGTTTTCCATCCACACGGCTGAACGGTTTCGCCGTCTTTTTTGCGCCGTTGTAACATCCGAATGCAAATATTTTTTACCTTTCTTCCCTCACTTCACAGCAAAATGTTTTCTTGCGCTGCCGCTTTCTACTTCCTATTCTTCTGTCACTTAATGGCAGAACGCACCGCCGTTAAGTGACAGTCCTCAAGAATAACAAAAAGTATGCACGCAAGTATAGTCAGTACACTGCTTGCGTAGCAGCAGCGTCCACAAGCGCACTCGTCACGTAGCGTTAAGTGTATCGCGGCCTTGAGAAAAGATGTCGGGCAACCAGGATGCTGCGGTGAGTGAAGAAGGCGATGAAAATGCAGGGTTTCCCGCAGCGCTTTATAGTTACCGCAGCCGCTTTGACAACAAATATGTCCCACCTTAACTACGTCTGCCTGGGAAAAAAATAATAAAATAATAAAAAATATTGTTTGATAGGGCTAAGCCTAAATTACACCAACAAGCCGGTAATGCTAGAGTTCCAAATGTTACTTCTTAATTAAAAATATTGATGCACATATACAAGCGTCTCTCCTGCTCACCACACGTTCCCTCACATGAGAACATGAGTCCAGCCTCGGTGTGGGGCTCGCTCCCCAAATTGCGAAACACGTCCTGTTGGAACAAGTTTCAGATTTGCTGGAACGAGGAATGCAGTCCCGGCTCACTGAATGCACTTCTAAATAAATCGACTTCATGTTTGCTGTAGAAATACGATCTCCCCGCTGTAACGGCAGAGCTGTAATGTTTAGAGCTGGTGTTACACTGTTGTCATTTCTGTTAGCACGAATGTCGAATGAATCGATCTTGCGCAAATATGCGAATGTAGAAGAACCTACAATTCATGTATCAGCACCAGAGATCGGCCCAGTTCCAACGATCCAGCCGTTTGAGTCATTATCGGACCGTTATCCCATCCAGGTATCGGATCGGTGCATCCCTAATTTGAATGGCTTTAGCCCCTGACTGTGACGGTAAAATGCTGTGCATTGAACAGGTCTGGGTTTGGTTTGAATTGATGTGTAAGGGGTAGAGTAGAGTAGCTACTTACCTGGGGCTGCTGATGCACATTTTGGGCTCTACTAAATATTATACATCATAACGTGGCATATTTTATGGCAATATGGCACAATGTAGCCGCTAAAAACGGCAGCGAGTGGCAGTGTGAGATGAGAGAGAAGCAAGAGTTTCCCAAAGAAAGGGAGAGGAGAAGAAATGCAATTGAGTAATAATGGCCTTTGGCAAACTAGCCGAGCATATGCTATCCCAGTGGCGGATTAAAGGGGGCTTTTGTTGAGCGCGGGGGCCCCCAGCCATCGATCTTCCTCTGGCCCACGTTTCAGTGCCTACTCTTCATTACACTGACAAACAAGGTTAGGACACGGCACGCTTCAAAGCCGAGCCTCTTGTTTGGCTGAACTTCTCTTTCTTCGGCCGGTGTCTCTCCAGATCAGCTTTCTTAACGGTTCTTACAACTGTCCACTCCTTTTTTTTTTTTTTAAATCTTGAGCTTGACCTCCCGTGCCAAACAAAAGTGGAAACGCAAACGGCTGCACGTCTGTTCTGGTCAGGGGAGGTTTTGTCAATTTCACCACGATCAGAGAATAAAAATCTTCTCTAAGGACACAAATCAGTCCCGATCCCAATAGAACCAAACCATTAACAGCTTATAATGTCACAACTTTTCTACTACTATCTCAACATTTTACCTAAAAGACTCCCCTGGCAACAAGTCAAGAAAATGTTTGTTTTCCCTGTACCTCGTTAGTAGTCTGGTATGTTTATGAGCATGTGGAAACGATTTAAAAAATCTGGGATAAGGT
The DNA here is from genome assembly GCA_032718565.1 of Distichodus sexfasciatus. Taxonomy (NCBI): domain Eukaryota; kingdom Metazoa; phylum Chordata; class Actinopteri; order Characiformes; family Distichodontidae; genus Distichodus; species Distichodus sexfasciatus. The sequence goes on from JAVGVS010000076.1 coordinate 284,860, forward strand.
TTCACAAAAGAGTCTCCAGCCAAGAGATTTTCTTTTATTTCAATTCAAGTCTAACTGCCCACACAAGCTCTACCTCTTGATTAGTGTTTTAGGTTTCTACTTTTCATACGTTTAATAGCAGCTTTTTTCCCTTCTTCTATTTGCAGACGTTCCCGTTATCCAGCAGCTCAAGAGAACCTTCAAATATTTCAAAGATTACAGACAGGTAAAAGGAGGAGAGGAGGAAATTGCAGTTTGTTGAGATGTAGATCGCCTTTCTTTATCGCCCTCACGGGTTTTCTCATCTGCAGATGATCATCGAGCCCACAAGCCCGAAACTTCTCCCTGACCCTCTGAAGGAGCCGTATTACCAGCCTCCCTACACTCTGGTGCTGGAACTCACTGACGTTCTCCTGCACCCGGAATGGTCGGTATGTCGCTGCGCCTCTAACAGGAATCAGCACCAGACCTTGTCAACATCAGAACGGGCTCTGCCATCACGGTTAAAGAAGTCTTGGGTTCACACCCACCTTAATCTGATTAAGGATCAGCTGATTATTGGCCGGGCTGATTATCAGGATCTGATATTAGGCATTTTGCCGATTATCTGTGTTTAATTTTAACCATCACCGATATTGAGCTTCATTTAATGCCCCGCCCACAACAGTGTCTAACTGGCTATAAATCACACCACACTTTCACACGAGCGCGGCGTGAAGCTCCAGGAAGGAGAAGAGGAGAGTTTCAGCTGAGCTTGGTGCTTGTAACGTTTAAAATTGACTTATTTTAATGCATAAAGGTTCTTTTGTATCATTTGTTGTGATCCTGATCCAGCATCTCGTTCAGCGCAATCAACATCACAGTGGTTTTTTGGTTTGGGTCTTGCATTACTTTCAGAAGACACGTGCAGTGTTAACCAAACCTCTTTTCCAGGTTTGATTTTGCCCTTAGGCACTAAAATATTAAGCCAACTCAGCACAGCGCACCGCAACGAAACGTGGGCTGCTGGGGCGGAGGAGCGGCGAGGGGTGACAGGTGGGCCACGGCCTCGCTGCAACCAGACACCCTGCCCCCCAGCTCAGCCAACCAGCCCCACCCCCCACTTCACCGACAGCAGCCCACAATCGGGCGATTATTTTGGGGGGGGGGGGGACCTTGTTGTACGCCCGACCTGGGGTTTGAACCCGGGACCTTCTTGCTGTGAGGCAACAGCGCTAACCACTGCGCCACCCAGTATCACTTGCTCCTGAACTAAAATGACATTGAAATCACATCATGGCAGACGAATGTGGCCGGTTCAAGCCCCGGACCGATAAAGGTACTCCGGAGTTACTCATGAGCAAGGTACCGTCTCTAAGCACTACTTCCTGGGCGCTGCCCATGTTAGCTGCCCGCTGCTCATTCACGGATAGGTCAAATGTAGAGGTCACATTTGGTTGTGGTGCACTGTGTGCTGTGCTGTGTTGTGTTCATCACTCACTTTAGTTTACTTACATTTTGAAACTGTTTTTGCAACAGTGGAAGAATATTGGAAGTCAAACAACATTTGGGAAAAAATATCAAGGTCCCTTTTTGACTTTTTATGTACGTTTATGAACACTCACTATTTAATCTTGCGTTTACAGAGTGACATTGCAAAGCTTGTTAGCTTTTAATCTGTTTTCTCTCCCTCTCCCTCTCCCTCTCCCTCTCTCTCTCCCCAGTTGGCCACAGGCTGGCGTTTTAAGAAGAGGCCTGGCATCGATTATCTTTTCCAGCAGCTCGCACCCCTTTACGAAATAGTTATCTTCACGTCTGAAACGGGCATGGTGAGTAACGGTTAGACTGCCAAAAATAGTCCATTCTTGACAACATAGGGGTGTGCAAAAAAGACGAATCCCAATTCTTTCTGTTGATTCAGAATGGATTCGCTCGTTCCAAAAAATTAATTCAAATATTTTTCACGAGTTCAGCCCTTCGCGTGAGCATGAAGGAAACGCAGTCAGCATGTCAGCAGTTTGATTCAGTGTGATTTTGTTGATCTGACAGTCAAATGGGGAAAGTTACTCAAAACAGCGATCTGCAGGCAAGTTCGTCTATGTATTGAATGGTGTGTCGCTTATGAATCGTGAATCGATTTTGAATCCAATCATGAGCTTAAGAATCTTTAACAGTTAAGACGAGATGAAAACACACTCATAGGGCTGGGCAGTATGGCCTCAAATCAATACTGTGATTAATTGCACATTTGACCTCAGTTACGATAAATGCACAATTGTATTGTTGTTAGTTTCAGACTTGACACAGCAGAGTCATGTAACAACACGCGCGGTAGTACGCTTCTACGGAGATAATACATGAACACACACTAGGGAAGGTGTTCATTTACAGTGAAGTAATAATTAATAATAACTGAAGTAACGCCATAGGTAGGATTCTGATAATGTTGGGTTTGATTCATTGCCCAGCCCTACAGTTTGCCCTTTTTGGCTACGGCAAGACACACACTTGAGGTGACCCCTTTGAAAATAGGCGGCTGGTGTACAGTCTCAACCGTTAGTGTTGTGAGTTGATACCTCCGGACCTGTAGAAATGCTAAAACGTAACATTGGCAAAACACGACGGCCTTTGTTCGCCCAGCGTCAGACCCCAACGTGCTTTGATATTAAAGCGAGCCGCTTTGTCTCGGTGTTTGTTGTGGTGTTTTGTGTTGTTTATCTGATTGTCTGCCATGCGGCTGGACTTGGTGTGAGTGTGTGTGTGTGTGTGTGTGTTGTGTCTGTGTGTGAGTGTGAAGTCTTTCATGGGGGCCACAACATTGATATGCAAATCAGCTGCACCCTTCATCTAATTAGGCCTCTCGTATTGTGATTCGTTAATGAGTCCCTTTTTACTTCTTCCCTCCACCAGCGCCATTAACTCGGCCTTGGTGTCTGGGGGTCAGACTGGTGGTCTGTTCAGCCGAGTTAAAATATTTTTTTGTGGTTTTGTTTTCTCCCTAGAGTCACACGCACCGCTGGGCCATCGCGGGGGCGGTTCCAGGCGTGGGACGGGCCGCGAGCAATAAGTGTTTTAGCGGATAAGCGGCGGGAGTAAAAATGTTCAATTTTAGATAAACACTGAATAATGTTATTTCTCGTTCCTTTCGTTCCATAGCCAAAAACACACAAATATAACGTTCTCCAACTTAATGAGCCAAATTGATGTTTTTGATATATGGATCAGTACGATGTTATGTCACAACAATCGGCGATGTTAAAATATGTGACCTGATCTGGTAAAATGAGTCACAGTGACCCAAAATTCAAAATTGAGGTTTTGGTATCATTTAAAAGATGAGAAAATAAGCTTTAAAATGATATCTTGGTCAAAGCTATAGTTACAATCGTGTGAGTTATGGTATCGCAGCATCATTTTCCAACTGAAAAAAACGAGAAAATGGCATTTAAAGTTTTTTGTCAGTTTTTTGTTGATATCTTTAACAATCCATAGCATCCAAAGAGATGCACCCAGTATTCAACAACAAAATTTTACTACAGGCATTTAGATATTTAGGAAAATATATTAAATCAAACTGAAGCTTCAATTATTTCAAAATATTTATTAAATACTTATCAAATAAAGCGAAAACAGCATTTACTTTGGACATTCTTTTGTAAGATTTGAGAGCTGCAACTCAACTTAAATAGCCATTTAAGTACATTTACCAAAGCTGTGCCTTATTTCCAGTCAAAAGCTTTGGGTGCCGGTGGGACGTTTCACCAGCAAAGTTCTGTTTTAGCTGATGAACAGCAGGAATTAGAAACAGTTCGGAACCATTTGTGGAATTTTGAGGTGGATGCAGTCGAAAACGAGGAGGGGGAAAAACTAGCACTCAGATACTCATGAGCGAGGTACCATCCCCCTACGTTGCTCCCCGGGCGCTGCCCACGTCAACTGCCCGTTGCTCCTCCACGGACGGGTCAAGTGTAAAGGCCACATTTCGTTGTTATGCAGTTGGGGGCTCAGACGCTGTTTACACATCCACGCAGTGTTGCGGTTTCACAATCCGGAACCAATTAATATTGCCTTCATAATGTTAATAGACATGAATACCTTGCAGCACATCACTTTCTTATGCAGCTTCCTTTAATAATTTTTCTTCTAAGCAAACAAAGGAATGCTGGTTTAACATTAACTGCGTTGATTTTCACCCTCACTCCCACCCGACCTGTCAGTTTTGCTCGGCGGCAGCTGGAACGTGAGCGTGTTCCTGTTGTTATTTTGCTTCTCAATAATATAAACACTACTAGTCAAACGTTTTTGCACACCACAGGTATGTACGTTGGCCGACTGTTTCATGAACTGTAGATTTTGCTTCTTGATAAGCACTGGAAAGACGTTATCATCTAGAAAAGAACATATAGCTGCAGGCAGCGGGGTCCAAGCATGTAAGCGCTAAAACAGATTTAGAGTTAGTTATTTGGTGGTTGTAGCGTCACACACTATTTGCACAGTTTCCCAACGGCTTAAACAGAATGCCGTCATACGTATAGGTTGAAAGGTTTGGAATTAAGCAGATTTTTAAGACATTTTTGTGCCCCGACCATCGAATGTCGCCCATGTTTTCGAATAAAATGCTGGAACCCTATTAGAGCTGTAATATTCATTTCCTTTTCAGCATTCACCTCCCTCTGAGTCACTCTCTAAACTGAGCCGGGAGTGCCAGTCACTTGAGTCAGCGTTGCCAAATCGCCAGCTGAATCGTTTGTTTTACGTGGCTTGTGATGGGAATGACGAAGCATCAAGACGAGGCTCCAGAGCGGCAGATATTTATTTTCAAGTGGCACCAGAGGAAGTTAACTATAGATTTACTCATGAACGTGTGCGCTTCGTGCCGCACTACTGATCCGACTGACGCGAGTCCCGTAGTCTACAAAGAGGATTCAACTCTGTAGGAAGCTCTGGTATTTTCAGCAGCTGTACTTGCTACTATGTCTGTATTGATCTTGTAATGAGTTTGGAACGATGATAACGTGCACGTGATGGGGTCGTGAATCGCCCGGCTCGAAACCCTGTTGTGTGGAAGCTGCAAAGTAAAGTTTCACAAGTGACCCCCAATGGCTCCATGAAGCGGGTGCAGCGGTGCATTAGTCAAAGTAAACGTTGTCATCTCTGCTATATACAGTACTGTACAGATAAACAGAGAGACAAGACGACGTGGCTCCAGTTTTAACAGTGCAGTAAGAAATACGGAACAAAGAACAAATAAGGCACATGGTTTTTACAAAAAAATAATTAATTAAAATTAAATTTAAAAAAAAAAGTTAAATGAAGCCCAAAATTTTCATGCAGTAATACCTCACCTTACAACCTTTAAATTAGTGACTTTATACCAAATTATTAAAAGAATATAATGACATTGTAACGATTACTAATTTGAGGAGAGGCCGCCAAGTCTTCAGAATGAACTGATATGTGACCCTCCACGGCAAAACCAGTCGCTTGTCGCAACAGAGGTTTCCGAGAAAAAAGAGCGTTTATGTTGCGTGGGGTAAAATGTTGGATTTTTAGTTTTTAGTGTTTTGAAACAGTGGAAGGTCTATACAGTACTGTTGTGAATAAATTTGGCTGAAAAACTTACCCTTTCCATCCTAAAAACGTGACTTTCTTGAGGTGAGGAATTCAATTCCAGCAGAATGTTAAAAGTTTCTGTTTTGACCGCTCTACTTCAATATTTACGCTAAATCCACTGGTTGACTAGCGTGAAGATATTACTCCGGAATCCATCTTCGTCTCCCGAGTTCAGTTAACCTAACGCAGGTAGGCTATCCGTGTGGCTGTGAATGCAGCGTAGGCTACCGTAAATGCAAACGTAGCCGCGACCGCACCAAGCGTCTGTGAGTGCTACGGCGATAGTCAACTTCAAAGGCAGATTTCTCCGTTTCTCACTTGGCGTGACAGGAGAAACCCGACTCCTTTGAATGTTGATATCTCAGTCATATGTCGTCCCATTCATTCCATATAGGTATCGTTTTGAAGCTTGATTTATGCCCTTTCATGAAAACATAATAACTCAATTTTGAAAATTTGCGACAAGCGACTGGTTTTGCCGTGGAGGGTCACAAATGAAAAACACTTTGCGAAATGAAACCCTGCTTAGTGTCTAAACTTGCTCTCCACATCGTAAAAGAATTGAAATTATATCTATATCTCATCAAAAGGCCTGTCAGTGGAGGTGCATCAAAGCTGACCATCATCACAAGACTGGGTTCACACTTCTCCTCACTAATTCCTGCATTTATTGCCTTGTTGTGGGGTCACGGCCCCCTATTAATTGATGTTGGTCTCCGTGGGCCGCTCTGATTGAGTTTGCGATTTGCCGGCGCGTCCCGCGCTGCTCATGGCTGAATGCTCTTGTTTGACAGACGGCGTTCCCCCTGATCGACAGCATCGACCCCCAGGGCTTTGTCATGTACCGCCTCTTCCGGGACGCCACGCGCTACATGGAGGGTCATCACGTCAAGGTAGAGTTTGTTTGCTTTCGGGAATTCCTCAGTGTGTGCGTGTGTGTGTCTGGGGGGGTGTGTGTGTGTGTGTGTTTTGGACTTCCTGTCCTCTGTGTACATTTCTAGTTCACTGTTTAAAACAAAGATTTGCAGATAATTGACTCAGGTTTTTACTTAGCAGTAATGTTTTCGTCATCATCTCTCTTTCAACTCTTTTCCCTCAACCTCCAGCCTAGATGTTGGCGATATGGTTTCAGATCAATTTCATGATGAATCTTTTACCTCAGTTACGATTAATGAGTTATTTTTTGTTTGTTTTTGGGTGGTTTTTATCATCATGCCTCACTGAGCAGGGGTGCGTTTCCCAAAAGCATTGTTAACTACGTTAGTTGCTAATGTAGGGAGGAAACACATGGTCGAAGACTGGACGGGGCAGAGTCACAACACAACACACAGGGTTATGTATTAACGGTGACAGTGCATGAGGAAAGCATTAATAGATTTTTTTGCAATAAACAGAATAACCAACGTGAGCGCGATTGCATCGATTAGAGAGTCTAAATGTCTGTTTTGATCCATTTTCAATTAATTGCCCCCTTCTTCCTCCTCTCAGTGTCCCGGACGCCATTACGGCACGCTTCGCGTCCCCCCACCCCCGTTCCCCACCTCGTCTCCTCTCCGTGCCGCCCTTCTGCTCCTCCATTGATTTCTTTCCTTTTTTCCTCCTTCCTTCACCCCCCTCTGGTGCTACGTCCCTATTCTTTTCTCTTCTCTCAGCAGTCCGGGACAATAGGCGTTTCTTGCCCTCCTCTCCTCCGCCTCTCCTCGCTCTCTTTTTGCGCCTCATTAACCTTCTGCCTCCCTCTGCTCCTTCGTTAGGGCCGGCGCTCACCGCGAGCCTGTGGAAAGCTCGCGTTCTGTTAGCTCACGGAGGAAGGACGAGGGTGGGGCGGCGTTGGGCTTCGTTTGGGGTCAGGTCAAAGGAGAAAAGAAAAGTTGGTGGAGAATGTAGTGCCGTTACAGGAGGACCTGGAATGTGCGAAAAGCGTGTGTTGTGGGGTTGGGTTGGTCGGAAACTTGGGAAGAAGTATGGGTCGATTTATTCGAGTCAGGACGATCCTGGTAACGATTATTAGTAATCAATTACATCAACAGATAACCAGTATTTTTAGCTGATACATGGCGGATGTAAAAGTGAAAACGTGCAGAATTAACGTTAACGTAGAGTAAGAACGTCCCCATCTGTTCTGTCTGAATGCCGAATTTTCAGCGCCCTCAGCCTTCAGTGCTCATAGGCTGAACTCGTGACGTCTGACAAATCAGGGCATTCCTCAAGACCACAGAGTTGAGACTGGAGAGGGAGGGAGAGCACTGGATCAGAGCCAATAAAACATTAGTTCATTTGACTTAAAAAAGGCTGATATCCATAACTACAAAAATGCGTAATATCGGAAACAAAAATCGAGTAGGCCAATAATCGGCCGACCCCTGCATCGACGCGCATTTCTGTCTTTATTAACTCCTGAAGTTAAAATGTCTTACAGTGACTTGTTCCTGAAAATCTGTGATCTCAGGTGTTGAGCATCATGCAGAAATGGGGCACGTTTTGTTGTGGTGACCTGTGTGCTGTGATCACAATGACAAATAACCACTTAAATACAGAAATATTGACATGTTTCCATCTTTAAGATGCTGTTATTATTTGATAATTAATGAGTACTGGATCCATAATCTCAATTATTAATCCCATATGTAATGCATCAAGTTTTTAATCAGCAGGCAATAATCTACATTTAATCCAGTTAATTAGCTGTGCTTTTATTGTCCTTCTTTGACGTAAGAAAACACAGATTCTACGTCATAAACTACATCTGGGTGTGGGATTTATCCCAGCGTATGACGTCCGAAACACAACTGAGACGTTTGAGTAGAACTCATCAGGCAAAATCAAAATGTCATTGAAACCTTTTTGCGGTCTGACATTATATTGTTAAAATGGTGTAACTACTTTCAAGTCCTGTTGGTGGTGTAACGCTTTGGTCATCGGCCCCGTGATCAAAAGGTCACCAGTTGGAATCTCAAACCGGTGAAGTTAGCACTGAGGTGCTGATGAGCGAGGTACCGTCCCCACGCACTGCTCCCCGGGCGCTGCCCATGCCACCTGCCTAGTTGGAAAACTGAGACCCCAAAGATCAGCTTTTAGTTACTTGAGGTTAAGGTTTGGGTGTAGCATAATTAAGAGCAAGACCTCACTCTGTAAAGAGCGCGTGTGTGTGTGTGTGTTTTTCCATGTGAGCATTCATACACACACAAACTTTATCGATCACATGTTTAGCACGTGCCCCACCACCTGCTGACGGTCACATTTCACCAGTGCTTGGCTGGTCGGACCACTCACACACACAGACCACGCCGTTCCCTCATCCACCTTCTGCCCTGCCTCCTCCCTCCCCCCTCTCCTCCGCTCCCCTTCCTCACCTCCCATCTGGCACACTGAGAGGCAAAGCGCGGGAGATGGCAGACCCCAAGCTGTGTGTGTGTGTGTGTGTGTGTGTGAGCTGTAGTCACCTGTAGCAGACATCGTTCAACACACACACACATGAGTGTAATACTGAAATGTTGAGACTGAAATGGTGTGTGTGTGTCTGTGTTTGTGTGTCTGTGTGTCGTACTTTTAGTCCCTGAAGGGTCGCTGGATTGGCAGGTGTTTAGCGTGGTGTGTGTGTGTGTTTGAGGGATGCTTTAACACACACACACACACACACTATTATACCTGAGGGGAGCAGACTCTGCTTGATACAGCAACCCGATACTTTAACACTGATGCCACTTTATACAACTGTGCCAATACACACACACACACACTATGATTCATCAAAATACCACCGCCACGTTTATAGTCTTGCGCACACACACACACACACACACCCAGGTATCCCCCTCATTAACACTTCTGCACTTTTACATACACTAACTACTGCACACACACACACACACACACGAGTCAAAATAAAAGGCCAATTTCCCATTCCATATTTATTCCTCTCATCCATCTTCCATTTTTCTCTCTTTCTCCTCATCATCACTGTATATTTCTGCCTTTCTTTCCCCGCCTCCTCCCTCTTTTTAAAACCCCCCTCCGTTTTTGAGCCCCTCGAGGGGATACAGATGACCCTGGTGATAGGGAGAGTGCAGCGTCCCTGTCCATCTGCTGCTGGGGGCCCACCGCCGAGACAGCTGCCATGGAGAAAGTGTGTGTGTGTGTGTGTGAATGGAGGGAGGGAGAGAGAGAGACGGCAGGGGTCAGTGAGTGGGTGTTAACAGTTTGCACTTCTTCGCAGATGCATAGGTGTGAATATGGTTCACGTCAGGGACATGGATTTTTTTTTACTCGTTTCTCTCTATTTTACCACAATGGGTCGTGTTTTATGTCCATTTGTCGGTACGGGTGAGGGCGTTCTTCCAGATTTTAGATTTGTCACAATGTTATTAGAGAGGGCCTTAGGGGTCTCGCTCAGGAGCCCAGCGGTGGTAGTGCTAGAGCTAGAATAGAGCTGGATTTGAACCTACGGCCTCTTGGTCCATACGCGAGTCTCCTATCTGTTACTGGTCGATACAAAAGCACAAGTTCCAAAGAACAACGCAACGAAGAAATCTGACCTCTGCACGTGACCCATCCGTATAGGGGCAGGACGGGACCTTTCTCATGAGTACCTCAGTGGAACCTCACCGGTCCGGTACTTGAACCGGCGGATATCAAAAAGCAAAAAAGCCAGAAGCAGCCAATATGTGAGATTCTGTATTGTGATAAATATCAAGATTTGATCAGTGAAGAAAGAAATATTGTGATATTTTTAGACCCTATCGTCTAATCCACTACCACTAATCCACCATGTCCGCCTCAAATGAGCTTTAATGATTAAAACAGTTTTCTCCCCCTCCTCCCCCCCCCCCAGGACGTGTCTTGTCTGAACAGAGACACCGCTAAAGTGATAGTGGTGGACTGCAAGCGCGAGGCCTTCAGCTTACAGCCTTTTAATGGTTTGGCTCTTCGCAAGTGGGACGGCAACTCAGAGGACCGAACGCTCTACGACTTGGCGGCGCTCCTTAAGAGTAAGTGTGTGTTGGAGCTGGGGAGTGTGATTTCAAATCAGTATCACGTTGATGTCATACTTTTACCTTGATCACGATTAGGCCGTCACATGTCGCTTTAATGTAGTAAAGGCTTTTACAGGTTTGACGTTAGAGCCGCTGCTTGTTTCCTCATGTATAAAACATTATTTTTCACAAGTGAAATTTCCTCATAAAACGCAGCACGTTGTGTGTGTGTGTATGAGAGCTGTTACAAGCCCAGAGACCATCATCATTTTGTGTGTGTTGTGCAGCAATTGCCACGAGTGGTGTAGAGGACGTTCGGACAGTCCTGGAAAACTATGCTCACGAGGACGATCCCATCGAAGCTTTCAAACGGAGACAAGCACAACTCGCACTGGTACTTTCACTTACTGCGTCTTCTTGTTTTTGCTGTATTTGTTGGAATGTGGCTTTGTTAAAAATAATCCTGAAACCACTTAGGTAAGAAAAGAGGAAGAGTTCCAAGAAAAACAAATGTACTACAGTATCTAATATACACAGCACGTAGCGGTTAGGGAGTTCGTCCTGTGAGCAGTTCGAATCCCGGACCAGTAACAGTACCGCTGAGGTAATCATGAGCTAGGTACCGTCCCTGGGCACTGGCAAAAAGCTGCCCACTGCTGCTTTACAGACGGGTCAAACGCAGCGGTCGCATTTCGTAGTGGTGCACTGTGGTGTGTTCACAATGACAACTAATCGTTTCACAAAACAATTTGGCTGGTTCTAGTAAGGGTTAGTCATTACAAGAAGTCACTCAAAAGAAGAAAGTGCTTTATTTTTGTAGTTTTGTAAGTGTGTGTTGTGAATGTGTTTCTTGTGTACCTGTGTGCAGGAGGAGGAGCAGAGATTGGCAGGCCTTTCTCAGCAGAAGAAGAAGGGCTTAGATATAGGTTCCATCGCAGGACGTTTTTGGTCCCGCAAACAGCAGTGAGAACATTTATTTCCCCCCACCCCCCAGAAACCCACCGGTCGCCAGGCCGCTGGCCGAAGCGGGACACGAGTGGGACGGGCGGAACATGTCGGCTTCTGCTGCCCCTTTTTTGGCAGCACGGTTGGGAAAGAGACAAAAAGACATTCGGTACCTCGTTTTTTGGCGAAGGCATTCCCTGGACTACAGACACAGCCTGGCCCTGTCTCGGCTCATTTATGTTGTCACTGACGTCTACAAATTGTTACACGAGAGAGACTCGTGCTCGGACTGATTTCAGGTCTCACTTGCGCTTCTCTTTTGGCTCCTGAGAAATAGCGAACTGCTTTAGTATCTACTGATCGTATCGGACGTGGCCCGAACCCACGTGACAGTGCCGGTGTGTGACATTTGACTGAGTGTGACGTGACAGCGATCTGTAGTTCACCATCGGGGGAATAAACCATGATTTCAGGTGAAGTTCACGGGAATGCGTGTGCCATTTCAATCACATTTCTCGAAATGGTCCAGTTTGTGTCCATCTGCTTGTCGTGGGGTCTATTTAATGTGTTTAATGTCTTTATTCACTTATACGACCTTCAATAAACGAAATAAGGTTGAATTTTTTTTGTCTTTTTTCTTCTTATAACAAATAATCACTCACTTTTAATGGCTAAATTTATTCAAATAAATGTAATACCTTTAATAAACTTCATAAACTTATTTTAAAGGTCCCATATTATGAATCAATTCACTTTTTCTGTTCTTTGTACATCATTTGGGTCTGTACTGCCTCTACACACACTGTAAGTTTGATTAACATGGTGAATTATATTAACGTTGTATTAATTTAGGAATGTGAGTAATCGTCTGCTTAAACCAGCCATTTAGATTTCTCTCCTACTTCTACATCACATTAGAGGACATTTGAATAACTCCACCCTCCTATCTGAGAAGCTCCGCCCACCAGGTAGAACTGCTAGCGCTTCCTGATCCGCCATGTTTTCTCCCCAGCGCTAGTGTAGGAAACACAGTGAAGAAGTCTAGCGGCGGACTGTTGTGTTGAACATGTACGGCTGTATGGATGGTCTGTTAGCAGCAGCGTGTGGATTATTTTCACGTGAGGTAAACTCTCGCCGTGCCGTCTACACTACACCCAGTTCCGGAGTGAGGGGTGTGGCCAGCAGCGGCTCATTTGCATTTAGGAATATTAATGAGAAGCAGCCTGTTCTAAAAGGGACTGAAACAGAGGAGTAAAGAGCAGGTGAAAATGCCTAATCTGAGAGGTGTTTACAGCAGGCTACTGCAGAGACATGTTTAGTGGAGCTCACAGACCTGTTTAACCTCTTGAAAAAATGTAGAATATGGGACCTGTAAGTCTGTTCCTCAAGCATTTTTGTGGCTCGGTGGTTAGCGCTGCCGCCTCACGGTGAGAAGGTCCTGGGTTCGATCCCTGAGTCGGCCGTAGGGTTTTTCTGTGTGGAGTTTGCATGCCCTTCCCGTGTTCACGTGGGTCTCCTCCGGGTGCTCGGGTTTCCTCCCACAGTCCAAAAGCATGCTGTGTCTAATTAACTGCCGGCCCTAAATTGGCCAAGGTGTAAATGTGCGAGTGGGCGTAAGCAGTTCGGATAATGAATGAATGAATGATTGATGTTACTTAACATGTTTCAACTAAAATTATTCAAGTTAAAGATTTGTTATAAAAAAAATTCCAGCCATCGTTTGTCCTTTTAAGAGATACATTTGTTACTGTATGATTAAATGTATACATCTTAATATATTGTTTTGATCAAAATTATTTTCACCTTGAAAGTAAATGAAAGCATTTACCAGAGGAACGTTTTAAAAATCAGTTTCATAAGAGTTTTGGACTAAAGCAAAAAGTGTTTCGGTCTGTTGCACATTAGTTTTTTTCCCACTGCTCCTCTACCACAGCAGCTGTAAACTCATGCCATGCTTATCTCTTAATCTAGCTGGAGCATGGAGAACAGGGAGCAGTTTGGCAAGTTATTGCAGCAAATCTCACCCAAAGATCGTTGGTTTACATTGGACTCTTTGTGGCACACTTTACCTTGCGTAGTTCTTCAGAATAAAAGTCGTTCATGTGGAAATTGGAAAACCTGTCGTCCGGGTCCTGGCTTGTTATCTTTCACTTGCTTGTTTGTTTTTGTGTGGGTTTATGAGGTTATAGTCCACGGTCGCTGCATCCTAGAACACTGTAGAGACGTGCCAGAACTGGTTGAGGGAAGGTGGTGTCCAATAAGATTAAAGAGCCCTGTTAGAATGAGGAGAAAAATGCAAAACAATGTATAATATTGAAGCCACTCAGTTTACATAAGAGTACGACCTTCCAAAAAAAATAAAAAGACTGCAATGAGTAATAAAGCTGTACTCTGAAAGGACTGAAAGGGAGCAATGAGGACAGATTTCTAAAAATGGAATAATACGATTGCACAATTAAAACATGGAATTGATATTTATATAGAACAATATTTTTTAAAAATACATTGTTTTACTAATAACTTGGCAAACTATTTAGATTATTATAAATTATATAGAGAATATCTATACACTATATTCTCAAGGAACTGCAGAAGAATAAAACATTTATTTTTACACTCATACTAGTATAATGAGATGTTGTAAAGAAATCTTGAATTGTGATAAAACATTCACTTACTTCTTCAAGTAAATCCTTGAATGAATTGTGAGTTAAATCAAATGAGTTGTTTCTTGTTTGATGATTAAGGTTTTCATAAAATGAGGTGATCGCATGAGTTTGCTAGAGACTTTTAAGAGCTATCTGGTGTTTCTCTGCTTTTGCATGAGATTCTAATGCCTTCACATCCAGGGTGCATAGTTTGAGTGTCCTCTTGCACAATGGGCTGTACGCTTTGAACGGGTTGTTTGGTACATGTTTCAACCAAACAACCAAGTCATTTCGCTCAAGCCAGCAATTATTAAACTTACATTTGCCCATTTCCTGAGGTTCTTAAGACAGAACAAGTCATTGGCCTAAGTCAGAAGGTACAGTCTGCCAAACGTTACGTGGCGAAAGAATCCTTTGAGTCAGATAATGTCTACCGCTTCGCGGGTACCATAAGGCCTTAAATTTGACGCAGCGGAAACCCTAATTCTGTGTAGCTTATTTGACTAAATTCTGTGTCAACATCATACTGGTAACTGGAGCGTTTCGTTAAATTCACTAATGATTATTCCTCTGGGAAGGGTAGGTCTTTGAGAGTGGTGCTGTGTAAGAATGCTTGAGAGTTCACAGTCCTTTCAAAAATTATGCTCTGGCCATCTGTGTTTATATACAACGACTTTAGTTTTTGCAAATAACTGCCCGCTGTTTGCAATGACTAACTACCCAAAGTATCTGCTGAAATATTTTGAGTATTACGTATTTATGAGTATTTTTGTGGCCCATAAATGTTTTGGTCTTGTATTTGTCTCATAAATCTTTGTTTTATTTTTTAGAGGCTTACATCTTTAACCTGTTAAACCTTTTCTGAAATGCATTAGGATCTTTCAGAATTTTGCGGTAGAGCCATTTGCTTGCACTCTCTGTAACCTTTACCCACTTTCCCACCTCCCTGACAGGCAAGTTGACAACTGAATGAGAAGTGTGCAATGAATCTTGAAACACACTGAGAACTTTATCTCTATTACAGTTATATTTGAATACACACATTTCAAGAGTATGTAATGTTAAATTTGTCTGTAGGTGCAAGCATTCTTGAGACAGCAATATGATGGCAAAGTTTGATCATTTTTATTCATTTTACAATGTAACTTTAACAAACCACTGTTCCTGATTTAGACAGGTACCTTACCAGTTAACAATGGCAATAAATAACCCTAACAAGAGAGCAGATTCCATAATAAAGCGTGGTTTTTCGACGGTCCTTGTGTTCTGCAAACATGAAGATGGAATTAGGCCTCATTTTTACACTTAGTTAACAGTCATACAGAGTTTACTTTAACCCAGTAATTAGTACACTGTCAGCATCATACCATCCATTTCACATACAGGTTCCGAATACTTTGTAGAGAAGTAAGGAATTATTTTTTCATCATGAACACACAAGGGCCCAGCACAAAGTGCACCACAAGGAGATGTGACCTCTGCATTTAACCCGTCCTTGTATGAGCAGTGGGCAGTGCTTGGGGACAATACCTTTACCAGTTTGGTATTTGAACCGGTGACCCTTAAATCACCCAAGCAAATCTCTAACCATTACATTACCCCTGCCTCCACGTGCTATTGGAATTTAAATGTTGTTACATTTTATTACAGCAGATAGGAGCTTCTAAAACATTTTAAGCTAGTCTATGTACTGATAGAAAACAAGTGCAATCAGAATTCAAATGAATGAGGGTGTAAACAATTAGTTTGTATCCAGAGCTTGTTGGAGATTAAGACAATGTCAAAAAGTATGCAGTGTTCCGTTGAAACTGTAGGCAGCCTTAGGGTCATGTGGAGTTAATTATCTCACATAAAACCAAGCTGTGAAAGTCATCTGCTAAAAACCTGTCGTTTTACACTGAATTACAACATTAATGTACCTAAATGTGGTATTTAAGGGTCCTTCTAACTCAAAACTTGTTATTGACAAATGAGAACCTCTTTAATATTATTCAAACTACCTCAAAAAGGATTACGTTCATATTCGTTACATAAATGTATCACTTTATATTTCTCCCTATTTTTCATATGAAAATATTTTAACTCTGAGTCGTTTCCAAACATTTTTTAGCGACACATGGGCTATGATTGGTCTCTATAAATTTAAGTATTGTAATTCAGATGGTCTCTGGGACAAGATTTCCACTGTAAGATCCACAAAAAAACCAGAAAACTTCTTCTTTTTGCTTACCAAATAAGATGTTATCTATGGGCCGTAGTTTTGCCACAAAACCACTTCACCAAAAAGCAGGAAATTCTACTGGCTTCTTTTGACCTTTCAACACAAGCTCTTGTTATCATTAGAAGCCTGTATCTAAGTCTACATTATTCAGCTGGTCTATAAGTTAAGCCTTTTGTTTCTTTAATATCCTGTTATCTTTAACCATTCAAGTAAAATGTGAAGATCGTCTCGCTTTCTCAGTGAAGCATTTCCTTCATCCTAATTAAAATTTGCCAAATGTTGAAAAATCTCTTGGCAAATGTTCTTAGTGACCACGTTAAGAGGTGTTGTCATTTCTTTAACAACCTGAGGGTGCCATTCTCCACTTGTCATGAGATGGTGTCAAACTTTTGCTTTTGCTTTTGTTTGGCGCCTCGACACAAGTCACAGGGACACGTGCCATCAGGCCTCTCACTTCGCCTTGTTTTTATGTAAAACAGAAGCCACCCAGTCTTTAAACAAACCTGATACCAAGCCCCCACATTTAGATATATCAGAAACATCTAAATATAATGTCTAATATATCCTCTGCAGTCTTAAAGTGCGTCCACTGCTTTAAAAAAAAGTTTACAAAAGCTTTTGGCAGCGCAATATTTGCACAAGCCTTTGAAGCATACTTTGCAGTAAGCTTTCTAAAATGTGTTGTTTGCAAAAAACCTTTTTAAATGGTTTTTTTTTTTTTTTTTGCAAAAGCTTCAATGCATTATTTGCCAATGTTTTTAAATATGTCATATGCAAAAGCTTTTGAAATCCATCGTTGACAAACGCTTGCAAAAGGCGAGGTGCCAGTGCCATGCGCCAAACTTTTGGGCCAAAGGTGTGAACAAACGACATGCGTCCCGAGCCGTGCACGCACGTGGACGGACACCGTGGGAACCCCGAGTTTTTGGGACGGGGCGTCGTACGCCACACCTCGGCAAGAAGGCACAAATTGGCATTTATGGTTGGTGCTGCGCCTTCTGCCGCTGCTTCACACCTTCCCAAAAGTGGCGGCGCGTCTTTCCGCCCGTGCCGATCGCACTTCTCCTCCGCCTCCTCGCCCTGCTCCTGCTGCTGCTGCTGCTGCTGCTGCTGATCCTCACACCGGCGCAGACACACGCCACTTTAACACAAGGCGAGGACGGCTTTTAACACCAGACACTTACGAACAAAAATAAACCGACATTAATAATGCGTGAAAACGAATGCAATCGAGTTCTAGTCTTGAGTGGAATAACAAAGCGGAGCAAAGTGGCTGTAAATACACGCATACACTGCCTGGTGTCTTTATATTTTGCTAGGAAAATGAGACTGCAGGTAGTGTGCTGACAGGTCGTGTGTAAATAATACTATTCCTCAAGACAACATTTAACAACTCAAGAAACATGCGCCACTTTGGAATCCAGATGTGAAGAAATGAGAGGTGGCTCAAGACATTTGCACAGCGCTGTACATTATTATACAAGTGTAACACAACTTGCCTCTCAGTAACAGTGCACTTGCATGTTGTTATTTCAGTTCGCTTTGTGATGCTTATCATCTCTATATGTTAAATGCATTTTAAAACATTCACGCTTACTCGCATGGACATCATTCGGCTGTATTGATCAAGCGAGGTTATTGATCCCTAATGCCAATATTAGACATGCACCGTGCGTGTGCTCGATTATGGCAGATGGCCATCGATTTGTTTAATTATGGCTTTCCTTCGTCGGGTGTAAAGAAATGGTGTACAGTTTGTTTTTGCAGATGTAACCAGTATTATTACATCTGAAAAAAAAAAAAAAAACTTTTCTAAACACTAAGAAAACGATGGATGCTAAGTTTGTTTTTGCACATATGGGTTCCAATACATCTGTAACAATCAAAATGGTTAAATCACGAAAGCTTTACATTTTTAACACCAAAAAGAGTGTAAAGTTGTTTTTTTGTTGTTTTTTGCGCGCGCGAGCAACATATCGGTAATAATGTTCATTTGATTGCTCTTTCATTGTCATTCACCCATATTTGACTCGTATTTGCAGCTCACGTATGAAAAGGCAGCCTAACTATTAACCTATGACCTGTGACCTGAAATCTGAAAGCATGCATCAGTTGAGAATTTTTCATAGCTACAAGCTTTAAATTTAAAGTCCCTCCTGGTTTTAGAGACAGGTGCTGAGCCGGTGTTATGAATGCCGAGAAAAAATGTCATTGTTTACACTGAGGATAACCTCTATTCGCGTATTCATTGCCGTGTTTACCACAAACCACGAAAGCAGACTGTCCGAATAATTGTCCATCAATCTGAACAATGGAACCCCACCTCCCTCCCTGCCGACGTGTCTCCCGGTTGAAGCGTGCCGGGGGTGGAGCCGCGGGGGGGGGGACGGAGGCACGCGTTGCTCTCATTAGAATAACAATAAGCAGCCGCTAAGGATGAGCAACAGTTTGGAAAGCTGCTTATTGTTTGCCTCAATCCACTCTCGCGCCAACATCCAGTTCATTGGCCCTTGCTGCTTCCAAAGAACTTTTTATCTGACCTTTCAAATCTATATGCAAAACTTGCCGAGATTAGAAGTTCACAATGTGCCGTTTCAGGGTGGCCTTGCGCAAAAGTCGCATCACGGGACGTGCAAGTTATATCAAACATGCAATGCTAGAACTTTTATACCATTGTAATTTCTATTCATGGCCATTCTTTCCAAATTGAACCATCCAAGTCATTTGTTTTAAATTCCTGTATTTACATATTGCAATGTGCTATTCTTATCTTTAATGCAAACGGTGCATCTGATCACCAAATATCCATTCTTTTGTTGTTGTTTTTCCCCAGAGCTGTGTGTTGGGTTAATTTCTGCCAAAGAGCTCTAGTTTGCTCTGTCCTTTGTGTGTATTTTGTGGTAGTTGAGAAGCGTGCAACGGTTGGCATTACTGGCCATAGCATATGGCAGACACGCGTCGCACGGCCCGTTGTTGGAGGCGCCCGATACACCGATAACCCCACATGCCAAATAAATGGACTTTTTCAACTAGGACAAGTACGGCTTCTTCATTTCGAACAACGTAAAGATGATTAGATGATATTATGGGACTAATTGAAGTTGGATGTTCCTTACGCACGAGTAGTGAATAAGAGGCACGTGGAGCCTATAGAAAGGAGAGGTAGGACAGGTGCTTTAGATTACCATACAGCTGTGGTAAAGCCCCCTCACACACACACACACACACACACACACGCAATTATATGTAATCTCAAATGCTCTATGCACCCCCACCCCATTCATTCAAAGGCCCTCAGTGCAACCCAAGATAACAAAAGAGCCTCCGGATCTGTCGAAGGGACAATAAAAGACGCCCCTCCGACGCTTGCCGGTTTAACGACTCACACGCGTCAGAACAATTACACGTTTTAGGGTGAATTAAAAGGGGAGTGCGAACAACCTTCCCTCCTCGATCGCTGACGGCCCTCCCCCAGGAAAAAAAGCCCCCAAACATCCCTTAGAATAGCGTGGCACGCGACACCGGGACGAAAAAAAAAATCTCCAGAAAATCAGCATTTAAAAAAAAAATGCAAATAATTGTCCAAATTTACAATTGAACAAATGTAATTATTTACACACTGTTATCTCTGAGTTAAAGTATTTTTTTTAAATAAACATATATTCATACCTAAATGAAATCATGATATAAGCCTTCTGTGTAATAAGAACTTTATTTGTTCTTGCATTTTGTCTTCTTTCCAGCTGCCACGCGTGGCGCCGACCAAATTTATTTTTATGGTGCTTCTCGTTCAGCGCTGCATAAAACGCGTGCGCCAATCCGGGAGAAGCGCATTTGCATAAGCACCGCCCCCTTCCCCCACTCGCCTCTTTAAAAGCTGGACTGGCATCTCCATCTGAACTGAAACACGGGTTCAAAGTACAGACAACACGGAGTTCGGACTTTAGTTTTTCTTATGTGAGCTCCCTGTCTTTTTTTCGGGATTATTTAGCAGAGAACGTCGTTTTCATTTAGCCTTAATTTTGCAGTTTTGTTCCTTTAAGCTTTTTTTCGCTTTTAACTTTACTTTAACTTTTCCCATTTCGGACTGGATACCTGCTACCGTCTGCTTCTTTTTTTTGTTAGCAGACTAAGACGTTTGACAGAATGGCTTATTTCTTATCGACGTGTATTTTATTTTTGATATCCTTCCAGCTGGTGAGTATACGTGCGATCCTGAATTATTTGTGTCCCCCCACACCACCACCACCACCAGTCAGTGATATCTGACCAACAGCGCATTTGGGGGTCAACGCGCTAACCTTGTGTCCCGCTCCTTCCTGCAGGTTGAGTCCACCGGAGTGTTCGAGCTGAAAATTCACTCTTTCACCAGCACACGCGTTTTCTGCGAAACGACCCGGGAGTGTCAGATCTTTTTCCGCGTTTGCCTCCAGCACTCGCAAGATGTTATCCTACCTGAGCCGTGCACGTACGGGACGGGACAGACGGAGATCTTCAGCGCCGACCAGAGCTCCATCTCCGGCAGCGCTCCCATCAAGGTGCCCTTCCAGTTCAAATGGCCTGTGAGTACATCTATATTTTCATCTAAAAAAGATTAAAAAATCAAACAATATTTTCCTAACATTTGCTAAGAACATAGAAATAGATTATATCCCCGGTGTCCTAAAAATAAATAACGTTTTTAAAATGACCTTTTTTATTTATTTTTTTTCTACAGGGAACATTTTCTCTGATCATTGAAGCATGGCATGCTGAGTCCTCCTCTGATCAATCAACAGGTAAAAAAAAATAAAAAAAAATATTAAGCCCTTCTCGTTTCCTCCAATGTCACTTAAACGCGCGTCCCATAGAGCCTGGTATTAAACTCCATTTTAATATTTTAATGTTAACAGAAAACCAGAACAATTTGATAAGCCGCCTCGCCACCAAGCGCACCTTTGCGATAGGAGAAGATTCCGCCAAGGACGTGCATTCAGGAGATAACAGTGAGCTGCGTTATTCCTTCCACGTCTCCTGTGATGAGTTTTACTACGGCGACAGCTGCTCCGACTATTGCCGACCACGGAACGACACTTTTGGACACTTCAATTGTGACTCGGCTGGCAAAAGAATCTGTCTGAGTGGATGGAAAGGCGAATACTGCACAAATCGTAAGTATTTCTGCCTTCTTCGGCCGCTTGTTTACAAATTCCATGCCGTATAAATGACTCCTGCGGTCACCGAATTTGCGCAATCGGCTTCCGCAACAAGTTCAACGGCCCAAAAAAGTGTCTGTGTAGGTTCTCAGCACCTCCACGACATGATAGGTCTTGAGCGCTTGAATCAAAGTCAATTGGCCTTTTTTAGGTGCTTGAAGACTTTTCACCTCTCATCCGAAAGGCTTCTTCAGTGAAGTCCTTTAGAGAAAAAGTACACTTGCCTTCGTTTCAAGCTCTCAAGACACAAAAAAGTCTTAAGTCTCGGTTTGTCTCCCTCCTTTTGTTCCAGCTAACAATAGGAGCAAGGAGCATGGTTTAACAGGCACACGCTTTGGAACTTAATGTGCTCTGCCTTGCGTGAAAAAAAGACGGCATGTGTTTCTTTTGTGTGCTGCCCAGCTGCTTGGTTTAGTACTTAACAAATACTTGATGTGTCTGAGCCTTGCCAAGGGGGGTCACTTTAGTGCTGGCAACAGGGGTGCCCTCATTCAAATTTTCCCCCCTTTTTCTCAATGCCTCTCCTTTTTCTCACAGCCATCTGCTCAACGGGCTGCAGCGAGGAACACGGCTACTGCGAAAGCCCCGGCGAGTGCAAGTGTCGCCTTGGGTGGCAGGGTCCGCGCTGCGACGAGTGCCTGCACCACCCAGGGTGCTTGCACGGAACCTGCAGCCAGCCGTGGCAGTGCAACTGCAAGGAGGGCTGGGGTGGCCTCTTCTGCAACCTGGACCTCAACTTCTGCACCAACAACAAGCCGTGCAAGAACGGTGCCAGTTGCACTAACACGGGCCAGGGCAGCTACACGTGCGCTTGCAAGCCTGGATTCAGTGGCACCAACTGCGAGATCGAGATCAATGAGTGTGACAGCAACCCGTGCAAGAATGGAGGCAGCTGTAACGTAAGTGACGATAGTCAGATTCAATGTGCCTTATGTTTTGATTGTGGGGATGTGTCAAACTAACGACCCAGAATGCTAACAGTGTTTTCTCTCCATTTGTCATTGTAGGATCTGCTGAATGACTACTCCTGCACGTGCCCTCAGGGTTTTTATGGGAAGACCTGTGAGATCAGTGCTATGACCTGTGCGGACGGACCTTGCTTCAATGGGGGAACCTGTGTGGAAAAAACGACAGGAGGCTACTCTTGCCGTTGCCCTCCTGGCTACATGGGCTCCAACTGTGAGAAGAAACTCGACCGGTGCAGCAGCAATCCCTGTGCAAACGGTAAGCGTTAGATCTGCACACCAACAGCATTTTAAGGCAGTTTTCCGAGAAGCTCTTATCGGCAAAGGTCGAGTGACTGTGATGCTCAGACATTCTTTGGCTGTCGCCATCTTTGGTCTTGACTCTTCCTGATCTGCAGTGCAATGCCCCAGCTCTTTGTTTTGAGATGCATTCATTCAGCAAGAATGCTGCAGGAGCAGGATAGAAGAGACGCCAGTGTGCCTCTCACACTGATAGATAGTTTCTGATAAAGACATCGCGATGAAGCAGCCCTCCCATGTCTTGTTGCGAAAAAGCACAACACTCCATTCCCAAGGGTTCTAATTACTTACCCGGTGATGTTCCAATTACAGTTTTTATCAGTTGACTGCAAAATTCCTTATAAGTCTGACATGCAGGCATACAGCAAGCCCCCATCAACCCTCATAATTTGGACGCATTGGTCCGCATTCTGAGCTCTTGTTTTTCACTATACCAGAATTTGATTTGAACATTGAGGCCAATTGTTAAACTCATCCTTCTCTTTTCCTCATAAAGGTGGCCATTGCCTAGACCTGGGTGACAGACTGACGTGCCAATGCCTCCCCAGCTTCACAGGCCCCCACTGCGAGATCAATGTGGACGAATGCGCACGCAACCCCTGTCGCAATGCTGGCACCTGTGTGGATGGCATCAATGGTTACACGTGCCAGTGCACGCTGGGCTACACTGGGAAAGACTGCGACGTACGTGCCGACGCCTGTAGCCTCCAGCCGTGCCAGAACGGAGGAACATGTTACACCCACATCAGCGGGCCGGTTTGCCAATGCCCACCGGGTTTCATGGGATCCCAGTGCGAGTACAGCCAGCCTCCCACCCCGACCCCTGGCGGCTTCCCGGCTGCCCTGGCCGTCTCCTTCGCCCTGGGCTTGATCACCCTGACCCTGGTTTTATGCGCTGCCATCATTCTAATCAAGCAGATGAGGCGCGGACGCAAATCCGCATCCACTTCAGTGCGCAATGACCTGGACACCATCAACAACCGCGCCTCCATGATCTCCAACGTCCCTCCGTCCAGCTTCAAGGAGAAGGAAGCCTTCCTCATTCCCGGTGGCCCCTATAAGGTGTCCAATAAAGACGCAGCGCTGAGTTCCGGGATTGTGGACACCAAGGCTAATAACAAGCAAAAGATGGCGGACTATAATCTGGCCAAGGATGAGAAAGACACCAAGGACAAGTTAGACATGTATGCATCTTCTTTTATACCTTTAATCTTGCTTCTTATACACAATTCTCCATGCCAGTTGGTTGATGTAAAAGTGAACAGTGTCTAAACCAGCATTTTTTCTCTCTTTTCCAGGAAAAACTCTGAATCCTGTATACTGATTCCCCCATTAAACTACGCAAAAGAGTCTTTATACCATCCTGTATATATCATTCCAGAACAAATGGAACAGTGTATATTTGCAACTGAGGTGAGTGTTTTTGCAGTCCATCTTTCTCCCAAAATTATGCATTTCTTCTCCGCTCCTTCTTCATCATTCAAGAATAAGAAGTTAACAGCTTCTTTTCTCTTCTCCCCAGGTTTAACAGTATTGCCTGATCTGGAGCACCTCAGTCATCAACAGGCCTTGCCTGACCATGTTTACATGCTTGTTTATGAACAATGAACAGAAATGAAGAGAATATATATTTTATCAACATATTTAATATTTATTTGCTGCTGAAAAAAAGACTACTACTTGCTGTGGACACAGAGCAAAGGAAGCTGAAGGGTTGGAGGAGAAGAACCGCAGTATTTGCACTATTATTTCTTTTCTTTTTTGGTTTGTAAACGTCCAATACAAATACATGTTTTTTTAATATATTTTTTGTAAAAAAAAAAAAAGGAACATGAACTCTATGGAAGAACTGAAAGAGCTACCTGAAGTTCCTTAATCAACAAAAAGATGCCTTACACCAAATGAGGCCTTGCATCCATTCAATCAAAGCCTTATACTTTTGAGCCGAGATAAAGGAGAAATCACTAAATAATCCTGATTTTGGAAATTGACTTTGGAGTATCCTTCGGATAGTTTGGAATAGCACCTGCGAGCTGAGGATTTATCCAAACCAGAAGCAATCGAAGCAGCAGTCATGGGGAACGTGCTGTGAAACTATAAGGCCAACAAAGATTTCGACTATCAATGCAAACTCAATCGAAATAACAAGTGCCTGATTTTTCAAGTGCCATGGTTTTATAGAAGTAAGGTACTTAGTAGAAAACACTGAATCTACTGCCAGTCCTTTGTGACTTCTTTGTGTAAAATATTTTTCAAATGTTAAGACCTATTTAAAAGCGTTGACTAGTACATTTTTGACATGAAAACTGTACTAGAGGACGTTCATCCAGCAGGACCTGATGGACGCCATCTGTGTACAACTTGTGTTCCAGTCACCGTCCACTGACACCAAGCTATTTCCTACATTCCCATGACTTGAAAGAAGTGTTGCGTTCTAATCACTTCACTGTTGGTCATGTTTTTTTCCAGTTTTTTTCAATCTCTTTATTGTGGTCTTTTATAAAAAGATCTCACTTTTATATAGAGCCAGAGAATCCTAAAGAATTTCCCCTTTTTCAGTATATTTTTCACTTTAAACCAAATAGATAATTTGTTATATGTTTTTTTTAATCTATCTATCTCTCTCTATATATATTAATATCTTTATTAATTTAACAGTGCAATGATGTACAAAACTTTGAGATATCTCTACTATTTAATTTGTAAATAATTGTATTTATAAAGAAAATTGTATATATGTCTATGTTATGTGCCTATCAGTCCAAAATATATATATATATTTTTTTCTTAGAATAAATGATAAAACATTTACCATGTCGCATCTTGTGTTCTTTCATATGTGGGAGATTGTAGTTGTTACTCTTTGTCAAATCTGGGCCTTGTTGCATTTCTCTTTTCAAACCCTGAACCTAACCTATAAACCGCTATCAACCTGATCTATAAAGGACTCGTGTGATTTAAAGCAGGGAAAAGCTCATAGGTAGCTCCTAAGTAGTCCAAGATCAGGACTTGAAAAAGTGAGAGGTATCTGCTCCATTAAGCTGCTACAGACACCAGTCAAGAAGGCCTCTAGGGTAAAATCTGACTGCTAGTACACTGTTGTGATGTAAAACCGATTTGATGCGTGATTTAAGGATTATGAACAGATTTCGTACAGAGCCAAATATTGAAGCCTCAGGCAAAGTTCAGACTGCAAAGAGCAGCTCTAATCCTTCACCTTGTTACCCATGCGTGTTTAATGTTAATTTCCTAATTCTTGTCTGTCCTGCTATGTCTGAGCTCCACTAGCACAATGGCATAAATATCACATGGGGTGTTTATGAAGGTGCAAGTTAAGAGCCATAAACTTTGACGGTGTAGCAGCTGGGTTTACAATCACTCCTCATTCTGTGTAGTTGGAACGTGTGAAGCGGAGACTAGAGACTCTTTTTGGGGGAATTTATTTAAAGGAAACACAGTCCTAATGTGACCAAAGTCTACGGTGTGAATAGCCGTGTCTGCCATGTTTGTGTTTTGGCTGGAATATTTCTATTATGACTCACAGACTAAAATCACAAGTTTTTAGTGCTAAATACTAGCTTTCCAATCTACAAGTTACTTAATGGTTATCCCAACACTGCGGGTTTGCTGGGTGTCCTTCTCTTCCTCCTCCTGCTCCTGCTGTTACTCCAGACAGAACAGGGGCTCAGTGTGAGGAGGAGACAGGCCTCCCGCGTTGTCTCACCCCATGGGATTTGGAGATATGTGGGGCCCAGCAACACCCGGCACCTGTCTCCTGCTCGCTCAAGAACCCGATTATTACAGCCCGAGCTCCCTTTGAACACACACACATACACACACACAACAGAAGGGTATCGATAGAGATAAAACAGAATCAGAGGTGGAGGCAGATTGAGAAAGTAAAATTCCTGACAGGTTTTACTCCCAACAAACTCAATTAAAGGGACACCAAATTTATTTTTGAGTTGCTTGTTTCCTACCAACTAATGAAAGCTTTTAAAGAGCCCTAAAGTCCTCATTGGATTTCAATTCTAGTTTGCAACATCTGCCACACAAGTAGAAATTCAGGCCAGTTGCAACTTTAATCGGGGAGTCAAAAGGAAAACCTGATAGGATTTTTAATATTATGAACCCAGACTTTTCCAGTGTAAGATTTGGTACTTGGTGATTATTTTCCTTTTCTCCAGTCACATGTAGACTGCTTGTGATGACACGATTCATCCCTTAGTGTTCAGTGTTGGTTAATTTGTGGTAAAGAGTGGAGTTTGTTGCCACAAGTTTGCCATTGTCAGTCATTAGTGGCAAACTTGCGGCAGTGTTCTGGCAACAATGACAGATTGCCACTAGTGACCAATGTATTTACCAGTGATTTGCCTAGCGAGAAGGTCCTGGGTTTGCATGCTCTCTCTTTGTTCGTGTGGGTTTTCTCCAGGTTCTCCGGTTCCTGCCATAGTCTAAAAGCATGCAATATAGGTTAATTGGTGACTCTAAATTGACCCCGTAAGGTGTGATTGTGTGAGTGTGTGTGCCCTGCAGTGTGTTGGCACCTGCCCAGGGTTGGTTTCTGCCTTGCGCCGGTAAGTTCCCGGACAGGCCCCCTGTCACCCCAGTTGGGATTCGGATAATGGATTGATGAATGAATTTCACAGCAATGCAAACTTGTAGTATTAATAATTTGGTCACTAATTTGGTGACATAGGTTTTCCACAAAGTTTGCTAGAAGTCCACCACAAACCTAATTTGCATTTGAAAATGTGACCTTGCTGCAAATTTTAACAGCAACTGTTTGACAGAAGCCTAAAATTGTTGTAATGGAGATTCTTACTTCCATCTGCATCAAAGCTACAGCGTTTTAAAAGGAGCTTCACTACTGACGAGCAGGAAGCAGCGTTGCTCATTTTAATCAGTTACTCCACAACTCCGTTCCTACTGAACACGATCGTAATATCTGCATAACTCGTCCTCGTTTCCCCGTTTTCTTCATCCGCCGTCTGCCTCTCCGAACCTGCCAGGCTTGATTAGAACTTCTTGTATGTCCGTGGGGCTCAGATAAGCTAACACCTGCCGCTAAGCATGGTGGCAGTGTTGATGATGGCTGCACTATGGACCAGGAGTGGCTCTGTCTCACTAAGTCAACACCACTGATTTCAGCGTGTGTTTGCGTGCAATCACTGCTCTCCTTTAACCCACAAGCCACGCACAAACAAACAAGATTCATTACAGATACTCAGATAAAAAACAATCTGGTCTTTCGTGTTTTATACTTTCATTTTCTCCTCAACCCGAGCTCTTACTTTCACAACTCTCTCCCCTCACAGCTTGTGCGTGACTTCACGTCCCAAAAAGAGAAAGATGGACTTTGTCCGAAGGGTGTTCTGTCCTATTTGATTGTACTTGATTGTACTTATGTATTAAAGACGCAACGATAAACCAGTTTTTCAGCTTTTACGGCGTTTTAACACGTTCACCGTTCCCCCCAAACTCTTCACACATCCACCATATGCTCAGATTATATGAGCTAAACAAAAATATGATAGCCTTGCGTTCATATAAAAACAAACAAAAATTCAGTGATATAGAGACGAAGATGAGAGATATAGAAAGATGATTACGTAATGACAAGGTCTACAAAAGTGTGTGTTTTGTTCTATTTTGTGTTTCAAATGAACCATATAACCACCACAACCTTTTAAAAATATGTTACAACACACACCTGCCTGTGCAAACAGTTAATTCTTTTGGTCCATGAGTTTGCAGGATGCCCTGGGCTTTACAGAAGGTCATGTCTTAAAGGGACATGGGGAGGGGGCTTTCAAAAACACCCAGATCAGTCTCCGTTGCAGGGCGAAAACAGGATGCACTCGTGTATACAGATCAGGGAGTGGCCAGTGCATGCAGCAGGAGAGGGGGGCATCGTCGGCGTCCTGTTTACCAGAAAAGGGCATTGAAGACCCAGCGAGATAGGCAAGGCTTCATTGTGAACACCATTTTGGAGCACAAATATTGAACACTAGCGTATTTAACTCAGAGGTGCTGATCTACTCGGATCTACTGACCTTTAGCTGTATTAAGAACGAAATTCCTTTTAAATGGTACATAGTCCTATGTATATAATTATATATACGTATATATCGTCCATAAAATGAGATGGGGCAGATTGAGGTCATGAGAGACTTGTATGCACATAAAAATTTCTAACCTTTTTTCAAGACTATTCTGTTTACAGAGTTTAACTCTATCTCTTAGCAGAAATATACAGTATGTTGTATTTATAGAGTGGACAGTTAAATTTGAGCACCATTTTGGAAAACAAAGCTAGTTCTACCTGGACTGTGCTATAATAAACATAAAAAGTGGAAGTAGGGGAAAAATGAATGGGTGGAAGGAAGTAAAACAGTAAAAGACATAATATATATGTATATACATATACGCATATATACAAAAGTAGTAATAGTAAAAATAGCATTCAAATAGTAATAAAACAAAATGTAGGTAAAAATATGTTTAAAAAGAGCACAGTATGTATTTAATATATAAAGAATATAATATATAAGTAGTGGTCAAAACAATATTTAGGGATCGGTCGTATGTACGTTGAAATATTTTCAATCTGAATTTTTCATTTCTAAGATCTAATGACAGTTTACTGACAGTCTCGTGCAGTGACACGAAAGGAACAAATTGGAAAAGGAAGTACATGGTGTTTAAAGTTCACATTTGCCATGTCACATGGCTGTCAAACAGGACCAGGACACACACTTGCATTTTCTTTGCTGTTATATTAATTATGTTATATTCGTATTCATATAATATGTTCACACACACACCATGTTTACAGCACTTTGTTCAAGACCATTCTGTAATATGTGTAATTCTGTTACCAAAATAATGTTCATCAAGATGAGTCCTTTATATACTAACAATATAATGAAACAGAGATCAGTGTGATCAAAATTTCCAGGGCAAAGTCCACAAGGCAATAAACTCGGGGTAAAAACAGGAGACGCACACTTAGAGGAGGGAGGGAGGGAGGGAGCAAGAAAAAGAAAGAGGAAGGGAAGCAGTAAAAGGGAGCAGCCCTGCTCACATAAGCAGCACACCTGTCATCACTTCATCATTGCTGGTTTCGCCACTCTTCCTTTTTTCTGCACTCAGACCCTGTCTGGCTTCAATCCTGTGGCCCAGGGCGAGGGGGAGGAAAGACAACGAAAGGAAGCAGAACCATGAATCATTTGTGTGCCCAAAGATAGGATCGCATTTTCCCGAATTTTCGCAGCAGACCCTGAAAATGCATTTCCCTTTACATTTCAAGAGTGTTTTCTCCCTGGAAATCTGATATCTTAACAGCACACCAACTTAGCTCAGCAGAAGTTCTGTTGAAATGTGAGTTTAATAAAGTGGATTAGGAGGAAAACTTTAGCTGGAATTTTATTTTGTGTAACTGGATCTTCCATTTCTGGTTTATTGTTGGCTTTGTGCAACAAAAAACTTTTTAATTATAGAAAATTCATAATTCCATGACAAATACATGCTTTAGGTGGTTACTGATTAACTACGCACATAACAAAATGCTTCATATCTGAGATGAGATTACATTTTCTATATTAGATTAGATACTTTCATTCAATTTATGCTTGTGACTCTCAAAGTAGGTTAATATTACATTTCAACCAAGGAGACCATCCAGTTTAGATTAACAACTGTTTTATTTGGCAAAACACAATGTCTTTAGTGTGTATGTGATAAGTTTTGGAGGGAGCCCGTCGCTTGGTCGTTGGTTCATTCGTCTCTGAAGCCGGCAGATCTGGCTGGGAGACCAGACAGGAAGGCGAAGGAGCCTTCCCCTGGACCAAGGTGGGGAGCCGAAGGTGGTGGAGAGGCGGAGGCGGGCGAAATCGAACAGCTGTAATGGCAGAGAAGGAGGTCAGATTTACTGCTTATATACTGACCAGGAGTATTGTGATTGGACATGCTGGTGCTCATTAGGTCTCCTTGTTTGAACTTTCGTGTTCACTTACATTTGTTAATATTATCACACTGGAAGTACTGATAAACAAGGTTTAAAGAGTGTTGTCTAAATGGGTAACATTCGACAGCCAGGGCAATCACTTATGACTTTCATATCATTAAAGCACTTAAATCAGCATATGAGCCTACGGTGGAATTTGGACTTTTTCCACGCTTCTGCATCTAGGTCAAAGCTCCAGGTGACCCTGTTCATGTGAGCTATTGTTTTGTTCTCTGATCTGTTTACAGTTTTTCACAATCATTTTCACACATGTTCCATGTTCACTTTTTTCAAAACACATTCCCCAAATCCATAGACTGTGTGAGCTGCTTTCATACAAAATGCATTCACTAACTTTCTCAGTCAGTTTTCACCGTCAGTGAAATTCTATGCAATTATCATAATTTTAGCAAGAGCTTAGATAGTCTATTCAAAACATTCAGTTCCAAAGCTAACAGAAGTGAAATCACTTTAGATGGAAGTCTGCTGCTTTTCAACAAATTAAATTACTGTAAATAGTAGGTGAAGTCCTGTCATTATTATTTGGATTTATTTGTATGGAATGTAGTGAAAGCGAGTGATTATTTGTCATTGTGAACACTGCACAGCACGCAGTGCACCACAACTAAATGTGACCTCAGCGTCCTTCGGGGCGGTATCTTTCTCATGAGTACCTCAGTGGTGCCTTAAACGATCTGGGATTCAAACTGGAGACCTTCCGATCATGGGGCGAGCTCCCTATGCTACCAACTGCAATGTATTATCAGTCATTGATTATAGTGTATTTTTTTTTATTTTATGATATATTACACACATAACAATGTAAACTGTATTAGTTTTAGATAATATATCCACTACAAGAGGTGTTTTTGCAATACAACGCTATGTGAAATGTAGAACGTGCAGCACATAAAAATGTGCATTTTGCAATGAAGCTGTTTTGTGGTTTTTTTGTTCATGTCCCAAGGGAGAGAGCAGGCATGTGCTGAAATAACTTTTGGGTGAAGTATGAAATAGTTTGTTGGTTTTAGTGCATTTTGCGCAGAAAGGTTGACTGAGGTGTTCAGGTCGGGTTTGTAAAGCTCACAGTGTGAACTATTTGGAAAATGTAGATGTAATATTGAGACAGGAGTGAAAATAAAAAAAAACCTGTAACAGATGCATAAATAAGGACTAAATTGTATGTGTATGTTGTGTTATAGGCAGTACCTGGCACAAACTGCTGAAAAAGTTGGATTGTGATTACTCACAATATTTACTTTTATGATGTATAGAAGCAAACACAATATGGAAGGCCATCTCAGCCTGGTGAAAGCACACGCACACACGCCGGTCCGGCTGCCAAACACGCTGCATGTAAGATGTTAGAGAGAGATTTTTATTTTAGTTGCCGAGCAATCACATCCAAATAAAGAAAGTTCGGCCGCTAGACCAAAACAGCTGCTGGGGGTGAAGATGAAGATCAAAATTCTGAATGAGCCTGGAAGGACTTTGGCTTCTCGGATCAATTAAGCACCCGAGGCCTCTTAAAGGAGCCAATAGCAGGAAGAAGCTCTGAGCAACAGCAACCGCAGCAGCATGTGAAATCAGTTACAGTCTCTAGACCAAGTTCTGAGAGCAGCTAATAATAGACATACTTCTTAGATTTTAAAAAGGTACGAGGTTATGCTTGAAGAAATAGCTTTGTTGCAGTGATCAACTTTGTGGGGACTTGGTTTTACATCCCTACAATGACACAGGTTCCCACCTTGTTGGTGTGCAAGTCCCAATTCTGGGAGGTTTACAAACACACACACACATGCACACACACACAGCCCAGCATGCTCATAAAGGCATGCACATACACACACAAACCCCCCACCCCCATGCACGTTATTTTTCTGGCACACATACACATGCCCACTCTTTCTCACACACACACACACACATACACTCCACCACCAGCAATACACACAACATGCACAACAAACAAGTGGAAGCATGTCAAGAATGACGCCACACTTGCTCCGCCGCTACGGTGCTTATCAGTGACCTGCCGTAATCCTTAAGATCACTGCTCTAGCTGTCAGTACTGCAGCTCGCCCACACACACTGCGATGGTACTCCAAGTCCAAGTTCATACCTGAGATTTCGGGCTACAGTTCTCCCTACCTCTTACAGTAAAGTAATAAATCTTTAATACAGTAAATTTCACATTCAGCTACATGTGTAATATACTGTATAAATACATTACAGTCAATTTCTTGCAATACAGTGCGTTCACTACCAAAAAATACAAAATCTACCAAATAGTTGTAACAGTAATTTATGCTTTTAGAGTTTTAGAGTTGGTTGGATTTGTTCTTCTCCAGTGTAAAAGGACTTACTGATAAAGTAACGCAGCTTTAGAGACACATGTATTATATTTAACCCTTTTCTCTCCATGCCTCCGTATTTCTCTGCATTTGACGGGGTGACAGGTTGTCATGTTTCTGACTTTGTGGTTTGCGGTGACTTTCATATCATGGTTCAGTTTCAGAACTACTACACTACTACACTCCCACACACACACACTCAATCACTTAACATGCAGCAGTGTCTTGAGGCCTGAGGGTTAAAACGGGGCTACGGTGGGGGAGGCCCGTCTATCTAGGATTAAAGTTTGCCCACAATTCCCTTCCTGTTAGCTTCCTGTTTTCGGGGTATTTATAGTGTGGCGAGATGGGAAGGGAAGTAGACCTTATTTTGGCATGCTCATCACTCCTCATCACCTCCCCATACAGAAGAGGAAACTAAGCACCTTCCTGGCCGTGCACAAATCCCACTGCATACATAAGCGAGAAACCCCACAAACTCTCGACCGAGCCACAGCAGTAAAATTTAGCGTTTTTCAGATCACTCTTTACTGTAATTTTCTTTTCTTCTTTGTATTTCCCTGAGGGCTCGTTCACCCATATACATTATGGGATCCAAAGCTATTTCTCTCAGTTTAAGTTTTTTTTTAATTTTTTAAATAATTTTGACGCTGGTATTAATAGCATGTCCAATTTATCAAAACATGCCAAACCGTGATCTTTTAAAACACACATCAGTTAACGTTTTGGAGTGCAATAAAATGACCAAAACATTTCATACTTCACCCAGAAGTGACCCACACTGCCACACTAGTTCAACCAAGGAGACCATTCAGATTAGGAAGGTAAGATACATTTTATTGAGAAAAAACAGGTTGTCGTTTTAGTGTGTATGTGACAGTTTGGAGGGAGCCCGTCGCTTGGTCGTTGGTTCCCTCGTCTCTGAAGCCGGCAGATCTGGCTGGGAGACCGGGCGGGAAGGTGAAGGAGCCTGCCCCGGACCAAGGCGGGAAGCCGGAGGTGGTGGAGGGGAGGAGGCGGGCGAAACCGGAACGGCTGTAATGGCAAAGAAGAAGGCCAGTGTTACTGCTTATATACAGACTAGGAGTTACGCGATTGGACGCGCCGCTGCTCATTAGGTCTCCTTGTTTGAACTTTCATGTTCACTTAAATAAAACCAAAATACGTTACAGTCACTTACTAGCAATACATTGCATGCATTGACACAAAATGCACCAAATAACAATGATTACTTCATGCTTTAAACAGTAGTTTTATTTGTTCAAATGCTGCATATTTGCACCTAAAGTGATTTCATTTTGTGTTAGCATTTGAACAGAATGTTAATAGTTTTGAACACAGCATCTAAAAAATTAGTATCTACTTTGAATAACCAGACTGAGAGAGGTTTTTATGAATTCTGAAGTAGAAGTTGTCGCTGGCCACATTTTGTGAGAAAGCATTGCAAAAGTATTATTAGTTTAGCTCACATAGACCAATGAATGTTTGAAGTGTTGTGAAGAAGTGAACATGACCGACTTTATTATTTGGAATATTTTGTATTTTGTATTTCCCAAAATACTTCCTGAAACGCTAACACATTGTAAAAGGTTGTGTGGGCATGTGGTTTTAATTTTAAACTCAAAAAGGAACAAGACAGACAGCAACATTGTTGTAGACCATGCCATTACGTAATCACCGTCTCTATGTGCATGAGGCTGGTCCAATGGTGCAGCCAGAGAATGTAATGAGCTTGCTGAGCTTCGCGCCAGTTCGCTGGGCTTTGTGCGACGTTCTCAGATGGAATGATGAATAAAGACTTGTCTTTATCTATCTCTCTTCCTCACTCTTTCATTGGGTACAGCACATGGTTCCAAAACACACTTATCTGCTCGATTGCGACGACAAATTGGCCATGTTTTACCACATCAGTCTTGATTTAAACAATGCAGTTTAAACACCTGACAAACACAGACGCTTTTAATTACAGTACAAAACAATATTTGATTTTGCAGCACAGTGTGAAATAGAGAATATGCAACACAATATATTTTACACATTTTATATTTTTCATACTACTTATATTTTTCGTAATACTGCATCCAAATTGTCTCTCTTTCTACCTCTATTTCTAGTTCTAGTTTAAAGTTATATTTATATTTAATACTCCATGTCTAGTTTAAAATGTATATTTTGTATTCTATTTATATATTGTTTATTCCATGTGCCCTATCTGTCCTTTGTTCCCTGTTTCTTGTTGCACTGTGTAAACTGGAGCCACGTCGTCTCGTCTCTCTGTATATCTGTACAATATATAGCAGAGATGACAAAGTTTACCTTGACTTTTATTTTGACTTTGACTACAGCGCTTCAAGTTGCTTCAAGCTTCAATTAGCTTTATGGGAGAGAGCGTACATGCATGTGCTGCAGGTACTGATGTTAAGTCACGTTTGAGTGAAGCATGAAATGTTTTGGTGATACTGAGACAGGTGTGAAAATTTTTAGTAGAAACCATGCAAGCTCTTTGGTATATATTTTGTGATTTTCTTTACAGATAAGCTTGACTTGACTC
This sequence comes from Distichodus sexfasciatus, assembly GCA_032718565.1. Classification (NCBI taxonomy): domain Eukaryota; kingdom Metazoa; phylum Chordata; class Actinopteri; order Characiformes; family Distichodontidae; genus Distichodus; species Distichodus sexfasciatus. Next base: position 320,591 of record JAVGVS010000076.1, read on the forward strand.
CAGAATGCAGCAAACAGCTCAGAAGGAGAACACGATTCGCAGGCCTGCATCTGGCACCCGCCTCAGCTGCTGTCACCCCGGAGGTCAGAGGTTAGGAGAAATAGGAAGTAGCCAACACAAACACAAGCTCAACTGACGGAACGCTCTTACGGACGGGATGGAGAGAGGAAGGGAGCCATGGGGGGAGGATAAAGCCAACCAAAGCAGTAGCAAAACAGGGAGAAACCATGTGATATACTAAGTCAACAAAACATTTTTTAGGCGAGAAACAAATGTGGGCCCTTTCTCGCTGTAATTGGTGTCACACTTTCTTTCCTCTCGCAGAGCTGAGATCTGTGCCACTTCTTTCGAATTCGTTTTTGTTTCCTGCCAGTGGAAAAAAAAAACTAAAAAGTTCACCCCAACGGACTGTGAATTTCCTACCATTGTGTCCAAAGAAGCACCAAAGACTTGAGTGAATACTTGTATTAAGTGCATTTCAGAGAAACGATCGTTTCACTTACAGAAGCTTTTGGTGTGGTGTTTGGTGCGTGTGACATCAGCAAAATATATAAAAGTGTAGAAAATAAGGCCATATTGTATTGCAGTGCATGGAACAGATAACTATAAACATACTCAAAATGCATAAAAGTTTACATTGGGTTTACAAAACCTTTTGCGCTGTATGAAAATGCTCTGAATTGTATGTCATCACATATGCTCTTAAAAAAGATATTTCAAAAAATCCCTCGAAAAATGTTTCTTACAGGTTCTTACCAGATTAAGATTCTTCTCTTTTAAAAGGTTCTTCCTATGGTTAAAGAGTTCTGCTTAAAACCTCTAAGGACTTTACCATATAAACCAAAGACATATTGACTCCTTAAACTTGTTGGACCTTCTTTGAGAAATTAACAGGTTCTTTTTCTGGGGAGAACAGATGGAATCATCTTCTGCTGATGCTCTGCAGTCTTAAGAAAACGGTGGCAGTACCGACTCATTCTTCACGTCAAGTCAAAACAAAAGCAGTGGAATTCTGGCCGAGAAATTGGGACAACCCCCCCTTTTTCTGTCTTCACTCTCGGCGTCTCGTAGATCAGGTCGAGGCCGGAGCTTGGGCTGTAAATCAGTGCTGTAGCAGGACTTAATGCCGTGTTGAGCTTCACGCTGCTTGACTGGTCTTTGTGCAAAGTTCTCAGATGGAATGATGAGTTACGAGCTGTCTTTACCTCCCTCTCTTCCTCACTCTTTCATTGGGTACAGCACATGGTTCCAAAACACACATCTGCTCGATCGCGACGACAAATTTGCCATGTTTTACCACATCCTGGGGTCAGCCTCGTTTCATTTGTGTCAGGGTTTCCGAAAGGTCTGTTTAACCTGGATGATCTGAGTGTTAAAGGGTCAGAAAAGTCAGACAAGTGTGTGAAGGGTCAGTTTTCGGGGTTTTGAAGAAGACAGTACCAGTGGGATCTTTGGCGAAGAAAGAGAATTTTCAGTGATGCACATAGGGGTGGGAATTGATACGATTTTATCAATGTCAATGTCATTGTTGATTCTGCCTTTCAATCCAATTCCTTATCAATTCTCTTATTGATTCCTGAGTAGTTTTTACAGTAGTTCTACACAGTCTTCCACACCAAAAGCAACCGTTTCCCAAAATTATGTCTGCACAACACTGTGAGCATCAACACATATTTATTGATTTTCAGTTTTTATTATGCAGAGACATTCTATATCTTATGAAGAATGTAAAGAATAAGTATTATGAAGAAAAAAAAGGTTAGCTCCAGCTGGAAACACTTCTTCAGTTCGGAATCTATCTGGAAATAGAGTAAAAAAAAATTACTACACCTGTAGTAGTCCTTTACTGCTTCTAAAACCTCATTTCGTTAGACGACATGCCTTCAGTTTGAACTAATGTTCAAACCTTTGACAGGCATTCAAGCTGGAGTAAAGATTCTTGTATCTCATGAAACTATATCAGGGCCTAGATGTCAGATGTCAGATCTGTAGATATTGTACTATTTCCACCACTGGTTCAGACTGCACAGTCTGCTAAAACGTTGGTCTCTGAGGTTACCTGAGGGTCCCTGTGTTAGCACAGAGGTGGGCTTCGCTGGGTTTGAACCCAACATCCGGAATGCAGCTCCCCTCTTGACCCCCGGCAGCGTGGGAAAAGAGGGCCGGAGAGCCGGCGTGACCGAGGGCATTAACACAGATGACTCTAGCAGACCTGAACAACACCTGTCCCCCTCCTCGATCTGCCACACACAGGAGATTCTGAACGAACTACTCTTTCCCAGCAGGGGGAAGGTGGGACTGACGAGGAGGAGGAGGAGGAGGACGGGGGAAGAAGGAGCGCCAATATCACACCATTACTTTCATCTTATCACCGACTCTCCCAGCGGCTGCAATGGCGAGAATTTTATTCATTCTCAATTAATTCAAGTGCTGGTATTTATTTGGTTTTCATATTGAAATCAAAAAGCTATTATTTTAAATATTCATTTCTAAGACCAACATGTAAAAAAATGCCATTTGAGTATTCAACTCATATATTCAATTTTCTTTTCACTGGGCACATGTGGCATGTAAGTCAACAAATAAAAAAGAATAATTAATAAATAAATGAATTTACAGTTTTGTGTGTGTAATGCTCCGTGTCATAACAATTAAAAATGTAATGTGTGTGTTTGCTGTTGTTGCGGGGACTTGAGTCTATCCCGGGAACCACGGGCGCAAGATGGGGACCATCCCTGGGCAGGTGCCAACACACCGCAGGGCACACACACTCACATCTTACGGGGCCAATTTAGAGTCACCAGTTAACCTATAGTGCATGCTTTTGGACTGTGGGAGGAAAGCGCAGCTCCCGGAGGAAACCCACACAAACACGGGGAGAACATGCAAACAGAAAGACGCTACAACCCACCCGGGGATCAAACCCTGGACCTTCTTGCTGTGAGGCGGCAGCGCTGACCACTGCGCCACTCTGCCGCCTCCCCGTTTTTTATTAGAGCACAAAATAGGAAATCAGAAAATGACTTGTTCTTTTTTTGGTGGGGTGGGGAAATGAATATTAAAAATATATTTGTCTTGGCGTTTTGCATTTGGTTTTAATGTATCGAAACAACTGAACAAATAATATGCTGATTTAATTCAACTGACTAATCTGGATTTTTGACGGGCTGTGTCGAGAGAAGAGTAGTGAAGGCCTGAGTCATGTCTGATACTAGAGGTTTATTCTTCCCAACGGAGGAGGTAAATATCGAGCAATGTAAGCAGAGGTGGGCAAAGTACTTCATTACTTAAGTCAACGTACAGATACCACTAGTCAATTGTTACTCTAATACTCTAGTTAAAGTTGTGCAGTTAAATCTTTACTTCAGTTAAAATACTGAGGTACTTGCTTTAAAAAATAAGTATTCTTCTTTCACCACATTGTTGCATTACTGCCACAACACTTACAATACCTAATGTTCTGACCAGCGTCTAAATACAACCCAAACTGACAAAGAAAACCAGTCATTTGTTTCTTTTTTAAATTAACTGTAGGACTGCACATGAATCTTTATCTCTTTCAGAAAACATTGGCTCTAGATATGTCCGTGGGTACGAGCATTCCACAGAGAGTCTCCGTCTTCGCCCATTCTGCTATCAACTGATCATGTTCAAGAAATGCAATGTTGGCGTTGTACTTGCTTTTAGTTACAGTCTACAGGCGTGATGTTATGCTAATGATTACTGATAGACTGTCACATGAAAAAAACAATCAGATTTTAGAAAAGGCTGGAAAACATCCACTTTCAGAATGGAAAGTAACGAGTAACAAGAACCTCGATAGAAATGTAATGAAGTGAAAGTCATAAATAAATAAAAAATACTACTCAAGTGAAGTACAGATACTCAAAACTGTTACTCAAGTAAACATACTTTTTACTGTCCACCTCTGAATGTAGGCCGTGGAAAGTCCATTAAGTTTTTTTTTGCCAAAAAGACCTCCGCAGCGTCTGCATCATGAGTTTGAACTGAATGATGACTGTCCACTGAACAGGAAGCTAGAAATAAGCAAATTCAATCTAAACAGGAGAGTAATCACGGCCACCGATGCTTTGTCTTTAATCAGCTGTTTGTGATTCACTCTAATAGATGGAATTTTTTGTATAGTTCTTGGCTTCCACTTTCAGAATTGTCACGTTTCAACGTAAAACCCCTGTGTGTCACTGGTAGTAAGCCCCCACCTGCCACCCCCCACCCCAATGCGCATCGACCCCCAAATTACTGCCAAGACACAGATGCTTGTCAGTGAACCCAGGGGGGGAAATGTTGCCTGCGTAAGTCCTGCTTACTTAGCCCGCTCCGTTAGGCTCACAATGGCACTTTCTTGTGGGAAAGGGGAAAGAGGAAGGAAGCGAGTTTCGGTCTTGGTTAAATAAAAAAAGACCCAATGAAACTGTTCTCTGGTGTCAGAGCGTTAAAAAAATTTGATCCCCAAATCTCCCTTTAGATTTAATCACTGGAATGCAGAAAAATGCAGGGACCTTTGGTAACTTGAGAATTTTTGGTTCTCTTCCAAGTAGAATTATAGTATTGTTGTTGCCCGTTTTATTGAGAATCAAGAATCCTACAGAAAAATCATTCACGGTTGAATGATTTTTATTTCATTGAAAATTTTTTCATCAGAAAAATGGTCACTGAGGGTCAAGCTCATTCTGGGTTACAATGGTGCAGTCTCAAGTTTCAAAATTACTTATTTGCCATATGCATAGTTAAACAATTACATGTAGTGAAATGAAACTGCTAAAACTGTGCAAATAATTTTAAAGAATTAAAAATAAATGTATTAAAAAGATAGGGATTAAGTGGATAATGAATGAATGAATATATTATATTTATAATCAATATTATCAATGCAATCAAAAATTACAGCATTTTAAAAGTAGCTTTGCTACTCATAAGCTACTGAAAAAATGTTAGCAGCATCACTAATTTACTAAGCTACTATCCAACACTGATTTCTGAATTTTGCCTGATTTGTGGAGACAAGCCCTTGGTGATCCAAGTTGCTCTCGTTCCTGCATCTCCAACATCTCAACGCAGCAGTGGCGTGGGAATCAAAGCTTGTCACTTTAACCACATTTCAGTCATAAAATTGGACGAGAAACTAGCCTGTTCTGTTTGGGTGAGAGAGAACTCCTCACTCCGTCCAGAGAAGACCATTCCCATGAAACATGAAAGGCTGAAATGAAGTGTGAGCAGCAGACAGTCCCTGGGGTTATGGCCGGTTCCCACAGCGTCCACCCTCTACTTCTTCCTCCTGCTCGCACCTTCTGAGAGGTGTGAAGTACGTCTCCACTTCAAACGTTTCCTTTGTCATCGTTTCATCCCACCCCGGAGTACAGTATTTATCAAGTCTAGAGAGCACACACATTCAGCAAATCTCTTCTTTCAAGATGTCTGATGCTTTATAAGAAATCAGCTTTTCCCATTTTTCGAATGCCAAGAAGAGTTGCATCATCATCCCGAGTGTAGTGCTAGTTGCAACACGGTTTCTCCAGAATGTGACTCACAGACAGACAGATATTAGATCTTCTTAACCCACACAATTTTGGACTTGCCAATGTATCGCCCTTCATTTGCTGTGAGGGAAGTGTGGGTTTGTGGTACGATTATAGAGGCACTGCAACACTAAGATTAGCTCCATGCTAAACCCCCCAAAAAGAAACCAATCCATGCAATTCAAGTTGTCACATTCAAACCATGTGAGGAACCGTCTGAAGCAGGCCTGTGAGTCACTTGGAACACACAGGGAATGACACTAGCATTGGTTCAACTGACTAATCAGGCTTGTTGGCTATGATCTGAAAAAGATTTTTTCGGGTGTGAGGAAGTGTGTCAATCGCCTGCAGGATTGTGGGGGTAACAACCGAAGAGATGTGATGAAGACCCTCGTGCCTCGCCTCTTGTTCACTTCCTGAGATCAAAGGCTCTCCTTCCTATTTCCCAGGCTAACACATAGCATATGGTGGAACGGTGGTTACCTCATACTGTTAAAAATCATGACTTGTCTGACTGTATAGTTACAAAAATCATTTTCTAAATTATGGTGAAAAGGTCTATATGAATAACGCTTACAGTGTTAAGAGTTTACCTACAATTGGTAACACTGTCTTGCGTTGAGTTTCGCTGGTCACTGAGGGCTCAAAGGAAGTAAGTAAAGTTGATTTATATGCAGTGTTTGGTGGTAGCTAGCTAAAATTAGCAACACTACCAAGTTTTTCTTATCAGTGGCAAAGCTATTTTCATACCTAACAATGAAGCACGGCAAAATATCACATCATTACAAAAATGTATATTAGTTTTTCAATTAGCAGCCGTTTTGATTGGTGTTGAACTGGCCGAAGTGTAGCAGGATCAAAACAGAATGAAACAGAACAAATTGAAAAGAACAGCAAGTTACTCAAACTGAATTTTACACAAGTCTGTCTCAATCTTAGCTTTAAACAGTTTGACTGATCTGACAGACTACAGCTGCAGTGGAAAGCCAGCTCTGCCCAGCAAGGGCAAAAATCTCCACATGCCTTTAGCCATGGTCATGGAAAGCAGAGAGGTGGCGTTGGTTGGCTGATCTCAGCACTCGTTGGCTACAAAAGTATCAATATTTTCAACAGAATTCTAAATAAAATACAAATGACTTTACACCCCTGCACTTGCTGCCTTGCTAGTTTAAGACGAGACAAAATGATTGCCCTTTTCCAAACCAAGCTCAAGCAGGTGCACGAGACAGATTATGATGGTGTACTGCAAGATATCTATCAAATGTGTGAAACAGGTTAGTGAGCTATATTGAAGGCTGCTACTGGTCTGTTCTGCTTCCTTTTCAGAGCTGTGCTTGCTTTTACTTGTCCAATGAGCCATCATAGTAGCTATACTAGCTCATAAAGGGAATGTGAAATGACACTCTGGTTTGCTGAAAGTTGTTTCTCAAATTACACCCCTTGTTTTAATAAAGAGAATACATTAAACCCCTTATAGGCCAAAAGGGCAATAATTTGTCACCCTCAGAAGTCAGTCAACATTACATTTGAGTCCATATATATATTTATATATAGATGGATGTATGGATGGAGGGATGGATGGATAGATACATGATATGACTTTAACCATGTATACTGACTTTGAGTATGTTCAACTGTATGCATGTTGATGGTCAGCATTACTTGACCTGTCAAATTGAAACTAAAATCTATTGCTCAATGGACGCACAGCCATTTGTGGCCTCTGTGTTCTTGCAGTCTGATTGTACTGCAGCCAATAAAAATCACATCTCTGACTAGAACACAAAGAATTATTTACCAAGACTTGAAGAGACAGACGTGCATATATAGTACATGTGATCATTTACAGACTTTTACCAATTTCTTACGGAATTTGTTCTTAAGAATGTTACAAAGAAAAATCTACGTTGGATTCTTTTATCTTTAAGATTCTTTATGTTGTATTATTGAAATTGCTCATAAGTGGGTTTTAAGAACAAACTTTTTCTTAAGAACGGTTGGTGAATGAGGCTCATTAATACTAAGAGCTAATGAATTTTTACATATTGATTTTTTTATTTCACTGTTATTTATGTTGTATGTGATTCATTTGGATAGTGAAATCAGTGTACGATAAAATATATTAATAAATAAAAAAAGAAAAGTTAATCAATCATTAAGAAAGTACAAACATGTAGGGCAAGGCAGGATAAGTTTAACAGGATAAATGTTCTATGGTCAGCAGTTCAGCGCTTGATGAGAAGGTAATTTTGAGTAAGGAAGCTCAGGCTCTTTAGAGGATATCCTGCTGCAGTTGGAGGAAAGTACCTTCTAATGATAATAAACGTACAATCTGCAAATGGAAACCCTGAGGAATGAATAACAACCCTACAACAAACCCCAATAAAAAGTGTTGCTCTGCAGGATCATCTTACGAGTTACATTAAAAAATTTTCCCATCTTAAACGTGAATGTAAATTCAATGTATTTATAAAATGCTAATGCAACGTAATGTTACTTGTACATTAAATTTTTATGATTTTGAATTTGTAAGAATTTTCACTGCTAACTCGAATGAAAATGATGGTTAAGTTTAAGGTTACTCTCATTTGATATCAAGGTTGGATTAATTGAAGTGTCAGGATAAATTTTAGATTGACTTTTAAAAAACCTTCAAAATGCGATAAACACTAATATTTTGAAGGCGCCACAAAACTAGCAAAAATGGAAGGACACACTTTATAGGGACAAGAATTTGACTAATTTTATGGCAGAAATGAATGTAACCCTTTCATGTTAATGCCTTTCGATGGCAGCTAGATAAAGCATCTCAAAATTATGGGCAGGCTATTGGTAGCGTAACGGCATTCATCCAGTGATCAGAAGGCTGCTGGTTCGAATCCCGGATCGATAAAGGTAACACTGAGGTACTTATAAATCTAAAGATAAGCAGGTTTGTAAAAACTGATTTCAATCTTGTACATAAATGTAAAAGGAATACAAATTTTGATTCCTTAAGAACATCTTCTGATTACTGAGACAGATTGAGTCTACTGATGACACAAAGTCTACAAGTTAGTTCAGCAGAAACTTTGTGTCAAGTTGGAGAGTAGTAGTTGGAAAGTACTATTTGTTATGAATGTACTATTTTACTATGTGCTCCATTATATATTGAGAGAAATAATTCTCTGTAAATACATGTTTGTCACACTGCCAGCATTTCGTTAAGGAAATTCTCACGTTAAGTCACGATACAAACAGTTTAAAAGGAACGTGCGTGGGGGAAATTCCTGTTTGTGTATTGATAAGTAGGATAATAATTATCTTTATGCCTGAAGGTGTTTTAATAGAAAAACGGTTAGGAGATTTTGAGGAGATACACCTCCTTTTATTTAGAGGTTATACCACTTCTGGCTCAGATTGCGTAATCGCGGCCGTCTTTAGTGTTACGGGTAAAACTCTTTCCGCTGTTTAGGTGAACCAGACCACCTCCAATGTGCTTAGGGCTGTTAAGAGACGTATGTGGGTTTAATAACAGGAAGACAGGGTCAGCGTCTACACCGGGGAGGGTCTGAAACAAGGCGATCTCCATCCATCCCTTCAGCTTCAGGACGTTCCAGGACAACTCCATTGGACAGCTGCTCCGGCCAGTCCCGCATTCTGATTGGCCGGGCCAGGGACTGACTGAGAGCCCCAGGACCTTTAACCTCTTTACTAGTGCGCTAAGCTGCCAACTGTCGTCAAGAGTCAGAGGAAGCAATTTATCCTGGGAGGTCAAAGACCCTGCACACACAGCAGGCCAAAAAAAGAGATAAAATTAATAATAACAATAACAATAATAATAATAATAATAATAATAATAATAATAATAATTATGTATAATAATAATAATAATGGCACATATAATTCAAGGTCTTTATATTTGCCAGTGGGGTCAAAAATTAAAATTTATTGTTTTTTAGAATTGTCACAACTAACTCATAGGAACGATTAGGTTTAAGCTTAGGATGACTTGTATGAGGCAAAAAGTTAGACTAAAAGTATAAGGAGAAATAGTAGATATTAATTTTAAAAACCTCTCAAATCTATAGTATGGACAATAAACACTAAGCGATACAAAAAGGTGTAGATGTAACAAAAAGTAAAAGCATTAATATATAAACAATATAATAAAATATTAAGTGTGGCACATAAGCTTATGCAGTAGCTACATTATATATATAGCATCCAGACTTATAGGATGAAGCCTAAACTCTAACCAACAATCATCATGAATTTCTTGGATATGGATTGAGGTTTTGAAGAAGCTTTATTGCCTGTCTGCCTCAGCATATTCCTAGAAATATATTCCTCTCAAATAATGGATAAACTGCTGAGGGCACATAAAAAGTTGTGAGAACAATTTGGAGTCACGTTTTTGATAGGACTCATACTTTCGTTTTTGTTGTGCAAGGAGAGAATGTGGCCATAAGATGTTTAACTGCAACTGGTCAACAACTCAGCACAAACAAGCTGTTAAACTGATAACCATAAGTCCAGATGGATTCTATGTAAGCAATGTGGAGGTGGAGAGCGGGAATTAATGACACTTTGGAACTTTTACCACTACTGATAGCTTACGTTCATCAAGTCAACAAAGTCGATCAGGCAGGAAGCTGTTGCAGATTTATGCAGAACTTAATCGGGTCTGACTATTTGGAGCTGGATTTAGCTGTTCCTCAGGCCTCAGGCTGTTGTGCTTGCAAACTTTATGACCATATCATTAGTCAGGAACCATCTGCACACACAGGATGTGCCCAGATGTAAAAATCGCAGCATTAATTACATCTATTTATAATAAACATCATTCGCTATATTTACATATTATTACATTACTACTGGTACTTTTATGTTAGTTCCTTCTTTATGGATGCAGAAAATAAAAATGGCCTCTTGTGGTGATTAACCACTTAAGCTTCTTCCTTTTCTAGCCATGTCTGGTCTTACATCCTGTTTAAAAAAGTGACCAAACCTTCTCTTCATAGTCAATAAGATGAACCACTTCTATATCCAACTTCTTAAAGACTCTTATATCTTTTAACTTTTATCTTCAACTCTCCATCCAAATGATCCACAAAATAGACCCTGGGGTGGTTGAATGTTGCCCAGTCCTGCTGGCAGATGTGTTCCTAGCAAATTCAGCAATGACCTAATAATCCTTAACACACACAGACTCACCACTTCCTTGAACATTTCATAGAACCTTGATTACAGTCATGTTCAATTAAAGTAATTAAATCAGTCTGCTATCTAAAAACTCTCAAAAGACTTGTGTTGTCCTTTCATGAATAAGCTCCCGCCTTTGGTGGAATGTCCCTAGATGTTGTGAAATACAGCAGATGCCTCTTGTCATGCAGCTCAGTTCACTGACATTATTTATCTATAATCTGAGAAAAATCAAGACTGCTCGGTTCAATCCATTTCCTGTCTTGAGCTCCCACTTTATTCCTAAGAGCCAAAATGTGACATTTCCAACATGAGCTTCAGAAATGTGTTTGTATTTAGGAATTTTCACCTGCTTTTTACCCCTCTATTTCAGTCCCTTTCAGAACAGGGTGCTTTCCCAAAAGCATATTTGCTAACTACATTAACAATTAACATAGTTTACATTAGCAGCTAACATGGTGTATGTTGCTTAAACCAACATAGTGTGCTATGCTTTTTGGGGAAACTGGATCCCGGGCACTTCTCTCATTAGTATTCCTAAATGCAAATGAGCACGCTGCTGTACGCCCTCACTCGGAACTGGGTGTAGTGTAGGCAACCCGGCCGAGAGTTTACCTCACGTGAAAATAATCCACACGCTGCTGCTAACAGACCATCCATACAGCTGTACACGTTCAACACAACAATCCGCCGCTGGACTTCTTCACTGTGTTTCCTACACTAGCGCTGATACCTACCTACCTTCTGAAAATGACACAAATCACCATCACAGACATCCTTTAGTGGGAGATCGGTTGCAAATAGACAAAATGAACAAAAATGTCTTTGTTTCTGCTGCTACCAAATCACATTAGCATGTAAATTTAAGTAATAACTTGTCCACATAAATTTACTGGAATAAAGTATTTTAAGACCAAGTAACAAGTAGAAAGTTGCTGATTTGGCACATAAATACAAAAGTATTCAAATACTACCATACTGGTTTGGTTGTTAACATTGCTTTTAATGACTCAGTACTACCTCGTCCTGAATTTGTTCATGAATTTACAAGTCATGATAAATTGTTTCCTGGACCTACAGGCTTATATCACCTTCATTTCTAGAAATGATCATGTTTTGTACAACGAGCTGGAGAATTTTAGGAATGTGTTTTGCAGTCGAGGCCCATGGTTCTGCTGCTGTTTGGTTGGATTTCTGCCATCTCCAAGAATGAGCACAGGCCAGAGTTTGCCCTCCTTCACCCCACTATGTGCACCCACCCAACGTGAAGCAGCCAGCCGCCATCCCTCCACTTCCGGATCTCGCGTCTGGCCTCTTGCGCGCCGGCAAAACAGGATGCGATGCGAACAAACCCCAGCAGGTAGTGGAATGAGAAGGAGGGACGGCTAACAGCAATGACATGTCAGGTCATGTTTGACACACCAACCGTCATTCAAAAGAAATATATGGTAAGGTGTTATTGTTGTAAAATGCTTGGAAAAAATTGTAGACATTTTTATGACATACTAAGTAGTAAACCAGTAGTAGCAGCAGCAGTTGTAGCAGTGATAGTAGCAGCTGTTGTGTTTCCATGTTTCTTTTCACTTTTTATGTTTTATGGACATACACCATAAAGACCGAATTGCAAATCTAAGAAAAAAATCTTTCCCAGGGCGTGTGATGCTAAAGTCCACCAGGACTTACTTTCCTTCCTGATGGATCATGTATAAAAGTTAATATGTAATCACTGACAATAAATCTGAAGAAAAGAAAAAAAAGGCAAGAGAACTACATAAGGCCATTGTTATTGTACAAGATAAATACTCGTTTTGAAGTTTTTAACATAGGAAATAACAAACAGCAATTACGGAAAATTAGTTTTGGAAGGGGTTATTCACCCTAAAAAACGGTAAGATAAAATGTCTCTGATCTAGTTGTTCAATTTAACTTACTTTGGGGTTTTACCCATCTAATGAAAAACTGGGAAAAAACTTCCATATGAGTCATAAATGCGGACACATGGTGTGTTCTAACAAATGAAGTGGTCTTCTGCTTTCATGCACTAGGAATTTAAGACATAAACACCAAAAGTCACCATTGTAAACAACATTGCAACATACAGAGCTAAATGACATACAAATAACACAGTATACACTTGAGACATGATTCAGGGACACATTATTATTATTATTATTATTATTTTTTTTTTTTTTTTGCATGAACAGTGTTCCAATGGTTCTCCTAGAATGCTCTGAAAATTGTTTTCATAGTGAGAAGGTCCTGAGTCGGGCCGAATTGATTAGAATAACTTTCTGTGAAGAGTTTGCATATACTCTCCCTGTACTACATGAGAGCTTCCTCCAGGTATATATATAGGTTAATTAGCGACTTCATCGGCCCTGTAAGTGTGACTGTGCGCGTGATTGTGTGAGTGTGTGTGCACTGCAGAGTGTTGGGATAGGCTCCGGTCCGGTTGCTTTATTCTTTTAATTGACTTTTATTTGCTTTTACAGTGGACTCAGATAAGCAATAGAACAATGGATGAATGGATGCTTTAATACCTATGTATTTCCTTTAAAAAATAATAATTCTCTCATTGTCAAACATACAGTAAATAGTGACATAAAATACACAACATTACAATACAACATTATTTATTTAATCATTAAAAATTGTTGATACACAAAACTAATCTAAGTAGTAACAATACAACGAAATAAATATGGTAAAATGGATGGTGATGTTATTCATAATTCCGCTTTCATCTCTTTTGACCTTCATATTATTCTTCGGCGTGGACAAGGTCCAAGATTAGAAGGAGTATTTACAGAGCTTCCAGAAAACCAGAGTTGCCTTTCTATCTGACAGGGAATTTGGCTTTGCTGTTGATATTAAGCACATGTCCAGACTAAGAATTTGCCTGGGACATATAGTATGGAAGTTCACTAACTTTCCAACTAAATTCAACCCTCACCTTAAGTTGCACAGATTCGGGTCGTAGGTGAAAAGTAATGGCATCTCAGAGCAGGGAACGCACTGCAAATCCAGACAAGAACCCTTCGTCCATCATCGGGGGGACGTAAACATAAACACAAACATTTTTCAGATTTGTTTTGCCCTGACTCGCCTGATTTGTACTTTTTCTGCAAGTAGACCTTCTGCGTAATGATGTTAACTAATGATGTTTTTAGGAGGTCTAAAAATGAACCAGAGCCGAATCATAACAATTGAGACTGTGTTTCTTACCTTCTTATTCTTTTCTTGAATAACAGTCTAACGCCTGGAAAAGGAAGACAGTGAGGCCTTGCATGGAGTCTGGTACAGCGTTCTTTATTCTTCCACATTTGTAGGTGGTTCTGAGCTGCTGGCACATGGTCTACTGCTGATTTTATCACCTAGAAGAAAATGTATGGATATGTTGGGGTTATTCTGGAATTTACAACACCATCCAAATCAAGAAAGATATGACAGCTTACCAGAAGAAAGGCAAACATCTGCTGACATTTGGATTAACAGAAAAGAAAAGGAGATCTTTTTCATTAGTGAATCATTTTTTGCTTGACGTGCAGCTCAAAAGAACTGAAGAGAAGTCCAGCAGATGCCAATCATTAGCTGATTATCTCTGAAATAGTATCTTACATTTTTCAGTGTAAACATTTTCTCACACACATTAAAACCATTAAAGACATGTAACAATTGAGTTTTTGCTACTTCTCCAAATCTGTTTAATCCACTCAGGGTTATCTAGTGTTTATTACCATATTTATAAAAATAAGCACTATACATGCTCATCCAGTTACAGTCAAGTCAGTCGCAGCTGGTTTGTGGCTCCTGGGGTGGAAGGCAAGAAAATTAATGGGAAAAGCTTTTAAGAATGTTTTCTTAATTTCCTCCATCAATTATATTCAATTACACTATCGTAACAACTGCCTTTTCAATGCCTAGATCACACATAGGCTTTAGTGGCCATTATCTCGACTTTACGGATAACTTATTCCTAAGACAATTATGCATCACAGAGGTTTAATGTGTGGGAAAGTTTATGTCATTTTTGCATGAAGCACATCCTGAGGCAGTCAAAGCCAGGCATATGAAGTTATGACAGCAAAAAATGTGGAAATGTGTAAAGCTCAGAATATATGAACAGAAAAATTAGGTGCAAATAGTCCCGACTACTTTTTACATTAAATATCTGGACATGTTAAATTTGTGTTATATAGAATTTTTTTTTTCTTTCATGTTTAACTGATTTTCAGTAATTTTTGAAGGATATAACAAGTAATAAGTAATTTATTGTCCTCCAAGGTCATTTGACATTTGACCCATCCATGAAGAACAGTGGGCAGCTAACATGGGTGATGTCCTGGAGATGCTTAGGGCGATTACTTTGCTCATGAGTACCTCAGTGGTACCTTTACCAGTCAGTAGCCAGTAACTTAGCCTTCTGATCATGGGAATGATACTTAAACTTCCGATGTCTTTCTCTAATTATATAAATACTTTTTGTATTAACTAGTCCATTTTGCAACCTGTAAAATCATAGACTGACACAAATCTCCAACACATACTGTATTCTTTTAAAGAAAAAAATCCTAACCTTAGACCTTTTAGTCACAAAAGTTCTCCAGCTGCAGCAAAGCACAGCATCAGATAAATGTGTTTGCAAAACTACAATGTGTTTGAAATTACAATTTCATAGAAGTGAATGCATGTAATTACCATAGCTGAGAACTTCAAAAGCGTGTAGATAAAAAGATCAATATGATATTTTAGTCAGAATCAAAAATATCATGCTGTTTTTCTGTATCATCCTTACGCCTGTTTCTCTAATGCTTTTACTTTCATCTTAAGTCCTAAAAATAATACTGAGCTATGAGTTAAAAGCCACAAATGAGCACTTGGGGAAAACACTTCATCAACAATGAGGTTGTGATTTATGCATTGAAAGATAGCATCTTTGGCAGGGATCTATAATTTAGATTTTTGAGGCAGTACTCCCCTTTTCAACACAGTTATTTATCACCACAGGGATAAGTTCTTAGCACTGAAGAAATAAAACAAACAAGAATGTAATATTTAGTCTCAGCTGCATTTTAGCAGCAAAATAAACAAGTAGTTTACACTAAAATATATATAGTCTCATGGATGACAAATACCTACTTACACATAATGTAATGTTTATTGTTCATTAAGATGTTTTACTTGTCTCTCCTAAGAAATTGGATAACAGAAAGTGCGTCATTACTCAGGTAATGAGTCACTGCACCAACCTACAGTCCAGAATAGTATTTTCAATCCTAGAAACAACTAACCCTTGCATACCACAAAGCAAACTAAAACATAGTGGCATAACCAGCTCCACTTCCTCGTAACTTTTCCTGTTGTAGAAAGTAAATGAACAGGTGCTTAACTGTTCCAAACGTTATGGCCATTAATCTATTTTGATTTAAAAATTCAGTTAATCAAAGTTGACATGCATTTCTGTTTCTTTTTTTTAACCGCCACACCTTCGGAGAGACAACTTTATTTTAATTACAAATTTCATTGGTAAATTTAAACTATACAAGCCCTCACATATCTTTTACGAAAACAGAGGACGGCCTGAGGAATTACAGACGTCCAAACAAGCAAAATAAAACAAAACAAACAAACAAAGAAAAAGAACGCACAAGAGAGAAGGAAAGGAAAAAAAAAAAGGGAAAAAAAAATTATATATATACAAAAATATATATAACAATAATAATAAAAAAATGATAATAATAATAATAATAATATTAATAATAATAATAATAATAATAATAAAGATAACACTAACGGTAATAATAATAAGAAGAAATGGGGATGAAGGACAAAAACAGAAGGGTTAACAAAACGCCAACATCAACAGGGACAGCAACAGAAAAACAAAAACAAATAATGAGAATAAAAATAATAATAACAACAACAACAACAACAACAACCATAACAACAACAGACAATAATAATAATTATATGATATAATGAAAATAGTATAAACAGAAATATATATATACATATATCGTAAGTAAACCCTTTCATTGCATTATTATCATATATACTTGTGTGTGTCGCGATGTAAACTGGTTTGTCACTGGAAGTGGTAGAGGTTGAAGTGGTAAAGGATGACGTCGTCGGGGGACGCAGCGCCCCCCCAAACCCGACCCAAGGGAAGAGCACGGAGGACAGGCAGTCGAGGCCCCCAGCGACTCCCCCCAGCGCAGGGCCCAAGGCTGAACGCCCCCCCAGGAAGCCGCCCCCCGACTCAGGAGGAAGTCAGCAAGGGGTCAAGAGGACGATGGCCTCCACCACGGGCATTTTCTGTTTCTGACTTCACCCAACTAGATGATCAGCTCCTGGTTACAGTAAAACGTCATTTGTCATCTTATAAACTCTTGGATTTTTCCCCAATTCTCCACCCTGCCATTATCAGATCAAGACAACGTGCTGATAACAGTCATGTTACTGTCAAACCCAACAGGAAGTGTGGTATCATTTTGATCTGTGTTGCACATTACATGTTTTTTTCAGATCTAGTGTTATGAGTTGTAATGGCTTACAATAAATGGCAGTTGTGACTTGAAACGTGGCGTGTTTGCATATGACAGGAACCAGGTCTAAACTAAATGGAAAGTCCCTCCCCAAATGTGTTCTGAGCGTCCTGGGACTTCTAAAGCGAGAGGCTCAGCTGTTAAATAAACTTTACTAAAACAATGCCTTCGAATCCCAGATTTGTCCGTAGTAGACACAAACTGATCAATACATTTAGCAAAGTTTGAACTGAATTGAGAGCTGAGTTTGTTAGGGACTTGAAGGAAAACCCTCTGAGGTTAAATGGGAAACAGAAATTTCAGAGGAAAACCCTGAAGGAGGAAACCGTGAATGCTACATAGAAGTCTGATCTTTATGACAAAAAAGATGCATGGCTAAACCTTAGACTTAAAAACCATTTTTGTAGTAAAGTTTCCTCAAGTGGGGGTCATAAATAGAGTTTATAAATAGATATTTGTATCTTCTAAATTTGAATTATAACCTCAATGGTTGATGCCTATTGAATCTATGGCAATGTGCTTGGGACTTTAACTGTTTGAGTGAAGATATTACAACATCAGATGTAAAGATTGGCTTGATTGCTGATGATGTTTAAGTATTGATGTGATGACATTTGGTTGCAGCACTTTTTGGTCATACACCACTTTGTGAACACAAATGTGACGTTTGCATTAGACCTCTCAGTGGGCATGTAACAAGGGCAGCTCCTGGGGTAACAGTGCTTGGGGATGGTACCTTGCTCTTGAGTACCCCAGTGGTACCTTTACCGATCCTGGATCCTTACCATTACACTACCAACTGCCCCTCAACATATTGAAATGTAAACTCTTAAACCCCATTTCACATTCTATATTCATTATAATGACGAACACCACAAATTTCACAATTTCCATTTTTAATAGTGTGGAAAGCACCGGATCAGCCCTGGATTTTTATTTATTTATTTTGCATTGTTTCTGTTTTTCTCTATGTGCATGCTGTTCCTAAAGTAATGCCGCATGATGGAGGTTGTCTAATATTCTTGGCAATGTCTAGTTTATAAGCTGGAAACACCTGTCAGGGCAAAACAGACTGAATTTCCTGTAAAAGGTCATGTAATAAGAGAATTTAAAAGGTGAGAACCCGTTGAGCAATCTGTCGTTAATTCTGAATTCATTCTTTTTCCTTTCTTTCTTTCTTTCTTTCTTTCTTTCTTTCTTTCTTTCATTTTTGGGGGTTTCATCATTTTATTGAAATCATTCTGTCTCCTGTATTTCACATAGTATCTCTTCTGTAATAGTTCTGGGGAAATATGACATGCAGAGGAAAAGGCCTTTGCACGCTAGGCTGTTTCCTCCCCTTTCTGCACCAGCACAAACACCAGAAGTGCTAAAGAAATTCATTTCAAAACAAATGTCTGCTTTTGAAAAATGATTGTATGAAATAGCAGGTCAAGGGCTGCTACTGTGGTCAGGTTTAACATTTCAATGATGTTCGATAAATGTTTTAATTCAGTGAGTGATTATTTTTCATTGTGAACTCACCATAACACGACTGACAGTGCACCACAACGAAATGTGACCAGCAAGGAGCAGTGGGCATCTGAATTGCAACCTTTCTTATGTGAACTTTCTGTCCTGGTTGTACTGATGGAAAGCAGAAAGAAAAAGTTTTTGGTCCAGTTGGATTGACCCTTGCTTTATCCCACCTCTGTGTGGCCACAGACAGCGTAACCCGTTGCCCCGTCGCAGCAGGAGGCACGTGTGGTGACGTGGGGCGGCAAGGAGCCCGCTTCAGCAATTTGTGCAATTAGAGTCCCCGGGAAGTGCTGTCAACCGCCAGTCCGGTCCCGGTTGTTGTGGGCTCACTCGGCGCTAATGAGACGTCCGTCCACCAGTCAGACACTTTGTAATTAAGGACTGGTTGTTTTCCAAGAAAGTCCCCCCCCCCTCCATCTGTCAGCAAGATATCAAGCTGAGCACATTGTTCACCCATTTTTATCAGTGCATTCTGCCTTTCCCCCTCCTCAAACCATAACTTAATCCCGGATCAGGACTTATTTTTAAAATTCTACCTTAGAATCAATTCCTATAATGATGTGAACGTGCCTTGTTTCAGTTTATTTGATGAACACCCTTGATCTGTAGAGTTGAGTGGATTTGAATCCCAAGACCAGCAAACACACACCTGCCCCCAATTACACCACATCTTCGCAGTGTGAAGGCGTATTAATGGCTCTTACAACAGGTGGACAGACAGATTTCATAAAAGTACTCATGAGATTAGCAGGTCGAGCTCTCCTACTGAGGGCTTTTCAGGCTTTACTCTTCAACAATGATAAACACAAGGGATCATATTGAGCTTTCTCATGGGGATTTTAAAATAAACAATGACATTCAGTCCCAAACTCTTCTGTGATAGAAAAACACTTCACAATTGTCATACCTTTGAGGTGATTTGGAATATCCCCACCAGACCAGATTTGCAAAAAAAAGTTAACTATCGGTTTCTCTACACAAGTCTGTCACATATCTCTGGACCACAAATACCACCTGTGAAATTTTCAAGCGTGTCGTAATGTAATCAAGGTTGGAGAGGATACTTTAAATGTATGCTTTTTAATCTAGAAGCTACTTAGGACGAAAAGTAACTAAGCTAGTAGACTTTTACTGTAATAGTTCCAGAACTAAATATCGGTTCTAAAGCCAAAGTAAGAAAGTTGTTTATTTTGGCTTCCAAAGCATGCGGTAACGCAGTGAGCACGGTAAACTATCAGACGCCAATTCAACACCAGAAACACCTGTTATATCATTCATTCATTCATTCATTATCCAACCGGGGTCGCTGGGACCTGGCGCCAACACACCGCAGGTCACACACACTCACACAGTCACTTCACACCTTCGGGGTCAATTTAGAGTCACCAATTAACCTATAGTGCATGCTTTTTGTCTGTGAAACCGTAGCACCAGGAGGAAACCCACACAAACACGGGGAGAGCACGCAAACTCCACGCAGAAAGACCCTACGACCGACTCGGGGCTTGAACCCAGGACCTTCTCGCTGTGAGGCGGCAGCGCTGACCACTGCGCCACCGTGCCGCCTCCATGCTATATTGTTATTTGAAAAAGAGAGATACTATTCTATATTAGATACTATACTAATAGATACTAATAGATTCTGGCAGTCTTTTAAAAGTCGTTTTGCTATTGAAAAGGTAGTTATGTAAGTAGCATGCTACTTTTAGTTAACATCTCCCTAGTACTGAATGTGAGCATATTTTTATACTGTTCATAGCACAATATGATAAAAAAAACATTCACACCCTCGAGACAAAATAGAGATTTGGACACAGCTCTCAATTCAGAGTTAGCAGAAAATGAAGAATCGACTCTTTTTGGGATCGAATCCCAACCCTAGCTGTGGGCATCGTGATCAATTCAAACAATAGGATGTGATTGGTGAGTTGTTGGCAGGTGGTAGAATTTCTCTGCTTTACTCTATAGTCACAGATAAGCATGACTGGCATTTCCCTGAATGAAACAGCAATTTTTGCCAGCCACTTTGTTTGGATATTTACAGACAGAACATAGTAATAAAAACTAAAGACTAAAGACTAGAAATGAGTGTTTTTATGTAATGGAGTAGATTTTAATAGCATGGTAATGCTTGTGCTTTATCTTTAATCCTGTCATTATTTTTGCCTACAAAAACAAGTCTTGATATTCTGTCACCAAATGACAAATGACTTGAAACAAGAACGATTGAGGAATTTGTTTGTATGATATCATTGCAGTTATTTTTATTGTGGCCCCAGAGGGATAAGAAGGTATTCCACTGAGCAGTCAAATCCTATAGCAGGAACAAAACACATGTTCTGTGGTTGTGGTTTTGACAGCCACAGGCACTAGCTTGTGGTTTTGTCATGTGGTGACCTAGAAGCTATACTGGGCTACTGGCTCTCGGTGATTTGCGCTGGGTGGTCGGAGTTCACCACAACTGGCAGGCTTCCCAAGAGCTATGCATGTTACCTGGACCTGTGCCAGTCTCTTGCCAGTCCATGCTGCGTGCACTTTTTCTCACTTTCCCTAATGATGGCTTCATATGGACTAAGAGCACAGGAATGGATGCCCCACTGAGAACTGTTATTCTCCACACGGTAACACCAAACACAGAACAGACCGTGGTACGGGGTGTGTTTGGGGGGGGGGGTCGTCTGATTAAAGTAAGGATTTAATGGTGCATGACCTTGGTGAAAATCCTTAAAGTAAATTGTGCTTAGTGCTTTCCTGACATTAACTTGTTCCTTATTAGCAGAACATGGGATAGGGAGTCAAGAGTGTCAAAAGTGTACAGCTGTAAGCCCTTTAGATCTCCTACTTTGCCTGCTGAAGTACAGATGTGAAGATGTGTTAAGCTTCTTGTCTGTCCTCCATTTGAACAATACAAAAAAGTTCTACAGTTCTGATCTCGGCTCTAGTCCTGGAAAGGAACGGGGGTGAACGGTGGAAGGGCTGAAGGAAGATAGAGTCAGAAATAAATTCACAATTTCCATCCCTACCACCATTGAACTCCTAAGCTTTCCAGAATTCAGCCCAAAATGGTGTGAGCTCGTTTCTGGTTCTATCCTACCTCCAGCCCCAACCGACATTGAACCTCTGAACTCCAGGACTGAAACCTGAATTGGTCTGGCTCCATCCTACATCCAGCCCTACCACCACTGGGTCACTGAGCCTTCCATGGTTGAACTTTAATGTTGTGAGCTTATTTCTGGCTCTGTCCTACCTCTAGCCCAACCAGCATTGAACCTTCCAGAATTGAACCAAAAAATCTTCATTACTGGCTCTGTCTTGTCTCCAGCTCCACCACTGGGCCTCTGAGCTGTCCAGAATTGAAAACAAAATGGTGTGAGGCAGTAGTTCAATCCTTTTCCTCTGAGTGCTCTGCTTTCCTTACACTGCTCAAAGCATGTTCAGATATTCTTAATTGGCCATACGTGTGAGTATGATGTGTGTCTGTGAGAATTTGTGCCCAGTGGTGAGTCGGAGCGTGTCCAGGGTTGTTCCCTGCCTCACGCCTTGAGTTAAGGGATAGGCTTCGGTAGCGACGAGCCTGATTAGGATTAAAAGCTTCGGAAAATGAATAAATTAATAGATCACCACCACCAAAAGAAACTGTTGTATCATAACTTGCAGTCCAAGGCCCTTGTCCAACATGGGACACTCTCTTACAAGGGAAATTATAGCACATGGAAACCATGGTGTCAGTGCCTGTGATGTTGTTTGCGAGCATGAATATGTACATGACGTGTTGATGGCTTCATTGACATACACGCTGTTGTAATTCCCCGAGCTCTTGATGACATTTAAAAAAAAGCACGTGTTTTTAAAAAGTACCATCCTATTGCAAAAGCTCTTCCACATACCTTTCATTGTTGTGGCAGAGCCTTGGAATATCCCCAAAAAAGGTATTCTTTGAGACCTTTGAACAGACTTTTTTTCTCAACTTGACCTTCTCAATAAACAAGTGCCATAATGTGTTTTCCTTTCTCTTCTTTTTCAAAATCTTGTTCTGGAAGAACCCCCTGCCGGTCCACATTTTTGTTGAGTTCTTCTCCTGCAAGCACACCTGAACTGGAATTCTTCAGGTCCTGGTCGTTGAACTCAGGTGCATTTGGAGGTGGAACAAAAAATAAAAGCGTGGACTTAAAGGGGGAGACCCGGCACCGGATTGGAAGCCCCATACATTAGAAACAAACAGGTTAGGACAGCTTAAACTTTATTTGACTGTCAGCTGAAGGAAAACCAAAGATTCAGCTTTCATTGGCCCATTTCTGTTAACCTGTAATTACAAAGAGTTTGATAATTAGCTAACATAACACCAATGGCATTCAGGTGAAATAAGAGAGAATATAGGGATTTTCTGGATTTCCACAGCAGCAGGAATTAATATGTAACATCCACACGAAAAGGCAAACGTCACTCACTGTAAAGGTTAATCAACCTTGACTCAGTTTCATTTCTTGATCTTGTTTTTTCAAACAACAGATTACCAGAATTAGAAAGAACACAGGAGTGGTTAGCAGGTAATCTGCTGTGCATTTCCCTTTGTTCCTGACATAATCAAAATCGTAGGGAGGGACTAGGGAAGTTTTTACGGGGACCGGAACAATGCATGACTGGTGCCATCTGCTCATTTCAGTAAGAAGCTTCAAACTGAAAGACACTGAGTCATAGATAAGCATGACTGGCATTTCTTTGAATGAAACTGCAATTATTTAATCCGGCTGTTGTATGGCTTGATATTTACATTTTAAAAATAGTCATTTGAGATAAAATCTAAAGAATTGGAAAGTTTCTTTTTCAGTCTGTAATAGATTTTGAATTTTTCATCATCAGATTATTTGCATGACAATGACATGATGAACGGTAGCTATAGTGAGAAATATTGATCAGATGAAAACATACATATTCAGAAAATCATCATTTATTATCAAAACCGCACTTTAAAAAAAGTCAGATATTTCTATGTTTCATTTTCTAAAAATTTTAGTCAAATAATACTACTCCATCATTGAGGAATAAATGCCCTTTTGGTCAAACATAGAAACAGCCAGCATTAAAACCGCAAGTTTTGATGCCAGTTATTTCGTCTCTGACTTTGGCAAGAATGAAAACGTTGGTTGAAATATTATGAGGCTTCTTTTCTTTTACAAGATCATTATACTTAATGGTTGGTTATACAGTGTGTTATACCATAATATGCATGTTTAGATTGCAATTTAAACATATGTAGGATGCCAGAACATTGTGGGAGCTTATCCCGGGAACCACGGGCTCAAGGCAGGGACGAACCCTGGGCAGGCACCAATACGCTGCAGGACTGCCCCTAACGTACCAAATTAAAAAATAAAATTGCATCCTGCTTTTTATCGGTTCCTTTCTAGATTTCAACTCACCCGGTGTGGCTTCTGAAGAAACGTTCATCAGATAACCAAAATCCCAGACAGTTTAGTTTCTTTTCATCTCATTTTCCCCTGTAAAAGCCATCAGCTTCTCAGTAGTTTTAACAACCAAATCAGTGCCTTTATCTACTAGCAAAAGTTCATCAATAATGAAATTAAAATACAGCAAGCTGCTCTAATACATTGAGTAATTAAGTCCTGAATTACTTCCTGTATCTATTAATAACTTCTTTATTTTAAGAACAAAACAACAATGTATTTAACACCATAAAATGTTGTTGCTGGTCATAAAATTAACAAGTACTCATCACAATCAAAAGTTGAAGGGTTATGGGCATCGTTTTTCCAGACACACCCGCTGTGTCCCATTAAGGATGAGGATTCTCACATCCAGCAACAGCAATTTTGCTCCTTGTTAAGAAACACAGTGCAACGATATTGGGCACTGTGATTTGTTTTGTTGTAGTGTCCCGCTTGTTGCCCTCCAGTTGTAGAGAATGAGCCTATTACAAATAATAGCATTGAATAAATCACTCTAAAAGCAAACAGAAACTCAAAACATGTGTGTGAGTCTGAAGAAAAGAGAAAGTAAGCTGCTTAATCTGCTCAATCTCAGACATGTTGTATGGCTTCCAGGTGAAACGGTATCTTAATTTTTTACATTTCTTTCAGTGTTGTGAAATTATTAAAGCATTGTCTTAGCTTCTCAAACCAGACCCTGGTCATTATCAAGTATTAAATATTAATTTGAGTGTTGAAAAGTATTTGCAATAGTACATTTTACTCCAATATTAATCATTTTATGCATGAACTGCAAAAAAATAAACTGCACTTCTTTCTGTGCAATTCATGCGTGAATAAGTTGAAGTGATTTATATCAGTCACACATATTTGATGCAGGGATGGCTGTAGGCATGTTTAACACTTAGTTATACACATGGACAACCACAAGGAGGCAGGAAAAGCGCAAACAGAATATCCAGATTTTATTTGACATCAACATGTCAAGTTAACAAATGTGAAATGATCTAAAAGGTCTTTTAAAACACTTTTCCTTAAGCAGTCTGAGTTTTAAAAAATGAGGTAGAACTTTAACTCTACTTTCTACTTTCTACCGCTTTATTTGAGGGAAATTTTTTGTCCTAATATCTAATCTTCAATAAAGTACAGTAAAACTATACTTTAACCCGATACCAAAATAGCGCCTCTAAAACTCCACTATTTATGTAATTCCACAGATATAACATGGTATTTCTGGAAATTCTGTAACATGAGAAGGTGCTGTCTTACTAATCAATAAAACAGCTTTCAGTTTGAAAGCAGTGTATTAATATTTCAGACAGTGTAACAGAAGTGGAATTATATATATTAAAAAGTCCTGACAAACTGCTAGATTTTTTTTGCCAATGATCCTTGTACAGCTGGCACTTGTGAAAAGTCTGACCTTCTAAAATAAATAAGTAATTTGCAACCTAAACTAAAAATAAAATATTGACACTGCAAAACCGCAAAACTGTAAGATATACAATGATATACAGTTCCTTTGACTTTTAAGGTACTTTTAAGGGAACCTCCACACTGACAAGATGGTGTAATGTTGTACTTTTTATTCTGACTGTGTTGACCATTGATTTGACCACTCATTGACCTCATTTAGGTTTAGGCAGATCTGCTTCGATTTACATGTCGTCTCTATCTCAACACAGCAGTTAAACTGACATGGCCTGCAGCTGGATTTTTATACGCATTACTACAGTTAGTCATCAAGTACCAGGGACGTAGCACCAAATTCTGGGCCCTACAGTGTAAAATTCAAATACCTGTAATTTTTGCCCCAGTCTTAAGAGTTTATTCAAGAATGTACACGAGCAGTCTCCATGGGCCCCCTCCCCATAATAAAATAAAATTCCAGACTTCTCATGGACCCTCCCCCCACATGGGCCCCTGTTAAGTCAGTCCCACCATGATGACCATGTCAAGTACTCATCAACAACAAAATACTCCAAGAGTAGTTTAGGGACTAAAACAGACCATTGACGATTGGCCACTGGAGTGCTAAACACAAACTGTGCATAGTAAGAGGTATTAACAATAATACAACACAATAAACTGGCTTGTAAATTGCATCTTACATTGATTGCTGAAATAAAAATAGAACCTGTCTTTACATTTAATAGTTATAGTTTTGTTATATACATATATATAATCTACAGTTTTGAATTGCCGTTAAGATTCTAAAACACATTCTAGAGGCAAAACAGGCTGATTTGCATGAGAGAGGAGTTGAAAAGCAGAAAAAGTGTGAAAATTACAAGGCAGTGAAACAGATTCAGTCAGTTCAAAGCCGCTTGGCGCCATCTAGTGTTCAGAGCATATAGAACAGTTTCTGTCCTCATTATATATACTGTATATACAGTGTGTATATATATACAGTATATGTATGTATAATACATATATGTTTATTTGATACTGCGTGATATTTTTGGAAATTCAGTTAATAGGAGTTTATTAATACTCCGTATTCATAGAGTATAACAGAAGTCGCACCTGTTCTGTCTTAGCACAATTTTGCAATCTCAGGTTAAAAACTGCACATATAACTTTATATTGCACATGTAACTTTATCTTCCTTATTGTATAATATATAGTTTTATTTTTTTCGTCCTGTTACCCCAACCTCCTTATTTAAGTCAGTCTTATGTTTGTAAGTTGTATTGTGTCTATTTTGTCTTTCCTTTGTCTTGCACAGTTAAAAGAGCGGATCAGGATACATTTCACTGCATGTTGTACCTGTATAACTTGCACGTGACAAATAAAGAATCTTGAATCTTGAAGTAGGAGTCCTGACATAAACAGCTAAATTTTATAGTTAATAATCTTTGAACACTTGAAAGAAACCTAAATTTAGATTTAAAAGTGGTTGTAATTTAGATTATTATAGTGATATATTACTGTTATTTAATTCAAAAGCAGACTACATTAGATAGTGCCAGAATGAGGCCAGGTATGATTGACAGACAAGTGCAGCCAATAAGAATTGTAGATGCTTCTGATTGGCTGTAATGGATGACAGATCCCGCCTCTCTCGTGAACAAGCTGCGTGAGTCTCTAGGGCGCGTGTTCGCAGCTGTGGGAGCTTCCCAAGCGTCGTGCGTGACGTGAAGCGTGAATTTACTGGCGTGTACGTGTTTTCGCACACACGAATTTGACGAACGGTTACTAAAGTCCGTTTACAGATATGTGAGAATAAAAAGGGCGTAGATATCACGCCACGCGCGTCACGCCATTTCCATAATAAATAACGCCGTAACGAGCCGCTACTCGAACACCGCTCGAGTTCCAGCCTTTTCACCGAATTTATGGTTCAGGGCTGACAGCATTTCATTTCAACAAGCTCATGACAAGTTTATTTAATTAACGTACGCAGTCGTGGACATAAAACCACACGAGTATGAAATGGGCTCGACTAAATCCAGCCTGTCTAAAATCCCCAGCGCGGAGGAGTTGATGCGAGAAACTGGCTGTAAGCAAACTCGTTCTACTCATTTTTGCCATACACAAGTTAATTAGCTCCTGTGTATCATATAATGTGTTGCTTTGTGGGACCAAAGGAAAGACAGTTAAATAAGAAAGTAAACGGAATATACTGTGTAGATGGGATTTTTCTACACAACAAACGCTGTGATTATTTGTCGCCTCAGTCTGGTTTTGACGTTTGTTCTTACAATGAGTCATTTGTTAAATGAAAAGACTTGTGGTGGTGGTGTTGTTGATACGAGTGTTTACGGTAAACAAGCTGTGGCCCGGAGGTTTTTTTAGTGGACGGAGCTGCACGCGCTGGACGGGCAGCAGCAAAAGCACGCGCCAAACTTCTCTTTAGTCTTAAGCTAGGAGTCGATTCCTAAAAGAATCAATGCCTCGATTCTAAGGAGCTCGGAATGCAGAGTTGACTCCACAGTTTTGGAATCGACTCATTTAGCAGCGCTCCGAGTTGTTTGTGTTGTATCATCAATGCTCAGATTAACTTAGGACAGATAGAACAAGGCGATCATTGTTGAGAGGTAATTTTACTGTTGTAGTTCAGCTTTTCTTTTCAGTAAATCATGCATTTCTGATAGCATGGACGAAGTGTTTCTGAATCACATACGGACTGAGTCAAAGTTCCTGACTTTATTTGACTCATACATCATTTATGCAACATGTAGTTAAGTGTCTCATAGGTTCACCCTTGAGACCAACTTTGCTGAATAAAATTAAAGAAGTATATGAAATTAAAGTTAAGGAATATATTTAGTTCTTTTCATTTTTCCACAAAACAAAACAATCACTGACAGGACCACTTAGATTAAAATTATTGGGCTGTCCCAAAACATGTGTATGATCTCCTATTTTCCCACATTTTCACCAACATAGTTCCACACGAGGTTCTTTCACATATGAAGAGATTGTATTAAAATACCTGATTTTTAATGTCCAGTCAAATTCTTTCCGTCGCTGACTATTAATTCCTTGGACAATTTGTACACAACTCTTCCCATGCGTTATCTGTAATTATAACATTTAATTCTAGTTCCAATTTTTGTTAAGGAAAATATTAAGTATTAAAAAAAATACACAGCGATGTGTGAAAGTTTTAAACCACCAACTGTGTTATATTTTGCTTCAAAAGAGCAATTTTTCTTGTGTTTTTTAAAGTAGTCTTGAGGAATAGTGTTTAGATGTAAGTCTGCACATGTTGTGATAAATCACAACATCTATTGTCTCATTTTAATTTAATAAAATAATTCAGGGTGGTTCAAGGCTTTTTTCCTAAGACTTTGTTCATGGAATCAAAAGAAAACTGTCAAAAATAAACTCTTGGAAAAGTGTGAGTTTGGATTGAGATCAAAATTTTCTTCCCTTTACAGTCTCTTCTGCACACATCATCCGTCTGCATAGGCGTTTCAGAGATCTGGACAAAGATAAGAAAGGTCACCTACGGTCAGTGCAGCTGCTTTATCCACTAAACGTAACCAGCCTGAAATAAAACATCCCGTATCTCATCAGCCGTTTTCCTTTTTCTTCAAGTCCCCAGGATTTTGGTGCTATTAAGGAGCTGGCCATGAATCCAATCTGTGACAGAATAATAGGAGCCTTCTTCTCATCAGGGTAAGACTTTCTCGTCTCATGATTGATATTGATAAGCTTCATTTTATTGTAAGATAGGAAGACCAAAAAGGAGATTTATGGATGTGGTGAAAGAGGACATGAAGTTAGTTGGTGTGAGGGTAGAGGATGCAGAGGATGAGACTAAATGGAGACAGATGATTCGCTGTGGCGACCCCTGAAGGGAAAAACCGAAAGAGGAAGATGTCATGACCATGCTAGCATTAATCCTTAATTTAACATTAGTAAATTTTTTAAGGAATATGAAAATTGTCTCAAATTTACAAATGTTTTCACTTGTAAAAATGGTTGTGGGAGTCAACAAAATGTCATCTTCAGACAGGAAACCTTGGATTTCTCATCCTTTGTGAGGATCTTGTCTCTTTTCCGTCCCATTGATAAGAACCTTCCTAAAGACCCCAGCTTGCCTGAACACCTTAACAGCATGAATAACAAACTCAAATGTAAGTTTGTAACTGATCTGTAATTGATATACCATAGGCTACCTTTTCATGTGGTGGTGTAGTCGACAATTTGTACGTAAATATTTGAAGCTTAACTTGTACTTTGTAGTTGCTTTTCAGCTATACGATCAGGACAAGGATGGGAAGATTTCCAGACAAGAACTATTGCAGGTCAGTTCATGAGTCTTTTTATGTCATTTTAAAATCAGAACCTAATCCTGATCCTAGTTTCTTTTGTTAATTGGTTGTACTGTGGTGTAGGTCCAGTAAGATGTTTTTAAGGCACATGACAGTTCAAAGTGTTTGGCAGGTTTTGCGAGCCATGCTAGAGAAACAAGTAACAGAGGAACAGCTGGAGAGCATAGCAGACCGCACCATTCAAGAGGCCGATCTGGACAGGGACGATGCCATATCTTTTGAGGAGTTCCGAAAGGTAAAACAAGTATACTGGCCTCAGATGCTGTCAGTTAGAGTATCTCTTAAACTTGTTACTTTGATTCCAAGTTTCTTAGGTTTTTCATGGAGATTCTGAGAGTCTGTCTTTTTAAAAGAGAAGACTGTTTTTCACTGGAATGTCTAGTAGAAGTTTGGAATAAAAATGCCAAATATTATTTCAGCTGCTTTGATCTGATATGATTTTAAGTGATTATGTTAAACCACCACGTAATATGGTCTCAGATCAACTGCTGGCCCCCAAATTTAATCAACATCTTAACAGTGCAGACTTTGTGATATCAGATGTTGAATTGTTGTCCTTTGAATTGATATAGCATTGTATTATGATGAAACTTTTACATTTTAATAATGCCAATAATTACATATAATTTCTTGTTTAGTCCCTGGAAAATGTCAACATTGACCAGAAGATGAGCATCCGCTTCCTATGGTAAAACACTAAAACCATCAAGAAGCTGTGAGGAATAACATGTCTTACTGCTGCAGAGCAAAAAAGATTAACAGCCTTAAGAGATGAACTGGAATGCAGGTACTACACTGGGATGATGGTGTATCAGAGAAGGTTTAAAGTTAACAGCTCATTTTTGGTGGATTATTGGATTTGGTTAACTACTTTTAGCCACTGTTCACTAGAATTCAGCTGCATTAAACCTGTCAAAGGGCCACAAACCTAACAGCCAACCAGGTCTTAAATTTATATTTTATGTAAATATTTGCTGATACATAATTTCAGTGTGTGGTAATGATATAATCATTCTGCCCTTGTTAACTGATGTTAATATGTAAAAACTCTGATACTGACAGCTCTGATCAGTTTGCTTTGTTTGGGAGAAAAGAAAAATCTTTCATCTGTCAAATAATTTGTAAATCAGCTCCTATGGGATATGAAATATGGTTCATGTTTCTCAAATAGTAATAAAATACTAGAATGTCACATTTACTCACCAAAAGTGGACTCGCATATGTTACATTGTTCAACCTTTTAACACAAAAATCTTAATGTTTGCCATATCGTTATCATTGGTGATAACTGGGTTTAAAACCACGAATACTCTGCTCACATTAACTCATTGCAGTAGTGATTAAGACTCGCCTCTGGACTAAGAGGTTGTGGGTTCGAATCCTACCTCCTGCACTACCGCCACTGGGTCCTTGAGCAGGACTCTTACGAGAAATTGTCCCTGAAATTAGGAAATGGAAGTTGCTCTGGATAAGAGTGTCTGCTAAATGCCATAAATATAATTGATCATACAATGATAATGTCATTTGAGAAATCACACTTGGTATTTGAGCAAATCTTGTCAGTTTCTTCTTTTAAGTCACTCAAGTCACCTCTTGTTGCTCCTGTTTTTGTCCACTAGGGGGCAGCTACCATGAGAACGAGGGACAGTAGCACTGTTTATTTCACACACCGTTTACAGGAAGGTTTTTTCTTTAACCAGATTTGTATTTGTACAACATAAAAGCAAGTCCAGCTAAAATCATACACAGACTTCAATCAGATGCTCATCATTTTCTGGGCATGGAGGCCACCAAAAGCCAGTAACAGGAAAGTCCCGTGCCTAAAAACAGAGACGACAGTTAAAATAAGATTGATAAGGGGCCAACAGAGTTCAAGCAGAGAGAACACCCTCAGAAGCTAATAGATGTGTATTTAGTATTTGATCTGTAAAGAAAAAATCTGTCTTACCAAAAATGGTGAGTGTCATGGTCAAGCGGTACAGCAGGACATCAGTGGTTCCCCCTTTGATGTGCACTGGTAGGCCGTTGTCCGCCTTAATAATTATTATAATATGATTAATAATAATAATAATAATAATAATAATACAAATGAGAACATAAACCAATAAAGTCCCCCATTTGTTATATACAGTGCATGTATATATGTGTGTATATATATATATAAAGATGTAATTTCATGCTTTGTCCACTAGATGGCACATTGCGCGTATTCTCCACCTGACAGCAGTCACATACAGCACATAAGACGTCGACCAGTAGTGCTTTTTTCAGGGCCGATATCGATACCAGTTTGATTGTTGCTAGTTAACAGAGCCAATAACTGATATTTATAACCAATACACAAAAAATAAAATAAAATCTGTTAAAATGTGGAATTGTACAAACACCAAGCTCAGCTGAAACTCTCCTCTTCTCCTTCTTGGAGCCTCACGCTGCGCTCGTGTGGTGTGAGTGACAAGATTTTAGCATTGATTGGCTACTACACATGTGGCATATAGACAATCAGAGACTGTTGTAGGCGGGACATTAAATGAAGCGGCGAGTCGAGAGCAAGCGGCACAGATAGAAGAGACGACAGTGGAGCCACGGTAGCGCCCCAGTTACTTAATATCGGTGAAGGTCAAAATTAAACACAGATACGGATAATCGGCAAAACGTCTAATATTGACCTCCTGTAATCATCCTGGCCTGTAATCAGTCGACCCTTACGGTACATCACATAGAAGTACTTTAAACAAAACTGTGGAGTCATCACTGTGCCATCCGGGGGACAAAGTTCACAGTTACAATAATCGTTCCATCTCTCTTTAAATAGTTGTTATGAAGGTACCAATTCATCTGCAGACGGCTCATACATAGTGTGTATGGATAGTTTCTTTCAGTGGTATAGGCAGCACATTACAGCCACTCATGTTACTGTAATTAAATGTTTTTTGGGGGTGTTTTATGGAGGTATTTTAAATCTGTAAGTAGGGGTGGGCGATATATCGAATATACTCAATGTATCTCGGCTTGTTTCACGTGCGATGTAGTAAATGACTGTATCGTGACCATCAAGTATAAATCCTAACGTTACTTTCAAACAGACAGCATGTACTTAGCTTTTCTGCCCCGTCAAAGCAGACAGCTCACTTCCCCACCCATCCAGAAAACTCTTAGCGTATGCGCGTTTTGTACCGCTTTTGTGTTTCGCTGCTCTGCTCGCTTCCCCGTCTATGGCGTTACATCAACGCCAAAACTAGAGCGCGCACAATGGCTTGCCGCAAAAATTCCGCGGGTGTAAATTTCAAAGTCGCGAGCGCAAATGTGCTCTGGAGTTTCACAAAATTAAGAATCGACTGTGCGGTTGTGATAATATTGCGTGTAAACTGTATTTTTCCTCTCTCAAATGTCTTTTTTCCTCTCGATGTGTTAAATGTCCCCACGAGCAAAGTAGATTACCGATGAGCGGCTTTTTTGCTCGAGTAAGATTTCTACGCGCGCGGTTTGAAAGGGGCGGGTTTTGGCAGTTTGGGGGCGGGGTATTGGCAGATTGACTGCACGCTACAGACAGTTTTTACAGAAAAACCAAAGATGACGTAAAAAGAGGAAGAGCGGCAGGTAGATTAAACGCTAGTTTATCGACCTTAAAATTATAGTTTAATAGTCAGGTCTTACACGTTTAATAAGCACGCAGTCAGTGACCCCCCTTGCCCACTTGTCTGTCCCCAATATAAAGTTTGCTATATTATACTTTGGTTTAAAATAAAAGCATTTACTTAAACTTTGGCTAAATTCATTATATTGGTGTCATTTTATGCAACATAGGGCTGAATTTATCATTTATACAGTGATTTAGAGGAAATTTCAAGGTATTGAGATATATTGTGTATAAATGGTATAGCTTAAAATATGTGATATTATTTTTTATATATATCGTAGCCCTATCTGTAAGTGTGCTTTTAAAATGACATTTTCATTACTGAGCACGGCAATTTTGGTCTTATTAGATTAACAAGTTTTGACCTGTATTTTGGCAGCCAGTGTTGATCTGTGATTTTTAGTCCCCACAGTAGCCATATCAGTTTAGTAAGACCTATTTTAAAAATTGACTTCTCAAAACAAACACACAAATAATGATCAAATCAGAAAAAATGATGATTTATTACTTTCAAACCCCAGTTAAGTTAAGTGGTTGAGTTGATTGAATTTATTCCAGTGAATCTCAGGGTCTATAATGTCACTAGTGCTCAGAGGAGTGTTTGAGAAGAGTACTTTCTACTTAGGTACTTATTTAACACCAGTACTTGCAACTGAGTGTTATTTCCAGCAGTGTAACAGTACTCGTACTTATTCTAAAAGATTGTGCTCTTTCCACCACTGGTTTCTTCGCCCCAACCATAGCAGCTCACCTGAAAAAATCTTCTGATTCTCGCGGGAACCATGTTCTTCATCTGCCTGGCTGAAGAGCTGAAAGGCCCTGCACAACCCATCCGCTGAAAATATAAACAGTTTCATATAGACATATTGAGTGAACACACATCTTAAATCTCTTAAACCAGACCCCCAAGTACATTTCATCAGTCGCTGCTGTTTTTGTGCATTTCCTACTAATACCATACAGTTTGAAGACATCCAGCTTTGCCCTTCAATGTTAAATAAATTCAGTGCTTCACTGATGTTTGAAAGCCAGAGCTGATATGCAGATAATCTTCGCTTCATATGATCTCCGTCAGTCACAGCTTTACAACAGATGGACCCATATGGTTGTCTGCTGGCGGACGCACACATTAGATGTAAACAGATTGGGTTGCGCGTTTATCAGACTGACATATTCAACAGTTAGAGCTGAGTAAAGTTGTTTCCTTTCTTTGGGACCAGAAAGTGGCTTTTACAGAAAGCTTGACAGTAAAAATGCCATTTTGCAATAAGAATATGGAATAATTTTGGAATATTCCCCATTGACTGGTATTATGGTTGACCAGAACTTAGAACCACAGGGGCAGTTGGTAGCATAGCAGTTGGGGGGAGTTAAGCTGCTGCATGTTGATGGGGAGGTTGCCAGTTCAAGTCCCGTACGGTAAAAATTCTGCCACTAAGGTGCTGTGAGTAAAGATACCATCCCCAAGCTTCTGAGCGCTCTTTGTTATTAAGCTGCCCGCTACTTTCCTTTATGAATATGCAAAATTATTTATTCAATTTAATTTGCCAAGGAATTAATTGTAGAATGACGGTAAACCGGCTTTACCATGGGTACAGCGTGGCATGCATAGCACCATTTGAGCATGTGCGTTTACAGATCAGATGTCCCTGCAAACTCAGTCTGCTGCTAGTAAGCATGTTGGAAGACATTAATCTCGTTGAGTTAAGCTCTTGGCAGACTTAAATTTTTGAAATCCTAAACTTCAGAAAAAGATTTCACACCTTCTTCAGAAACCAACTTTAATGTTGAATAAGTTTGGCAAGGCCTAGAGTTGCACATTAATAAATTCTTGCTCAAGTTTCGCGGTTCCCAAGGTCAAATGTGCAAGTGAGCAGACGGGGTTTGTTATCCTTCCGTGGGGGGGGCGATTTTTTGTAAACAGACCAATCTAACCGCGAACTGTGAATTTTGGGGCGGGATGACAAAAAAATAGATGACCCACTTCCTCAAAAGCGTTGTAATGTGTTTTCACATGCCGGAGCATGTTCTACCTTGAGTGTGACAAGTAACATCACCTGCTTTTGTTCTTTCTAGATGGAGAAAAAAACTTAGCCAGCTGAGATTTAGGCGACCAACAAGCACGCTTGAGAGTTCTGTTAATGTTTCCTCAAGAAACCATGTGGCTCATATCAGCTGACAGGTTATTTACAGACATGGCGACTTCTTAGCATTTTGTTCATCACCCACTTTTGGCTTAAAACGTCTTTAATAAGTTAAAGAAAACATATCCTAAGTGCAAGAGTCAAGCCGCCAATTGTCGCGGCTTTGACCAAGTCAGTCCTAAGTGGGGTAGAGGTCAGTCTGGTTGTTATTGTCCTGCTTACTAGTTTTCCGTAACTCTACTTCCTCTCCCTTTACAAGGCAAAAATGTCAGCAAAAAGTGATAGTGTTAGCCTTGAAAATAGAGAAAGAGTATAGGCTTGAGTGAATATATATTTACCAGTAAGTGGCGCATGTCCCGCGCTGTCCTCGATCCAAGCCGCCTCACTGGCATCTAGTCAGATCCCATACAGGGGCATGAGCGGGCCTTGGCCGGGCTGGGCCGTGCCAAGTATAGTGCTGGGAGAGAACAAGCTTCTGCGGCAGCTGCTGCGTCTGGAGTTCAACTGCGTCCGTGTTGTAGATAACAAGGTAGCCACTGTTTTTGCCAGATTTTGCAATACTCACTTTTACTCTAGTGGACGCCATCCATGGATTAATCAAATTAATTTTATTCATTAAGATTCAACATCATGTTTGTCCGCACTAATATACAACATGTAGTGAAGTGGACTGTGAGTAGTCAACTTAGAGGAACACTATGAGAAAGCGGAATCTAAAATATATAGAAAATATACTGCGAAGTGACTACGGGGCCATGCAGTTTTGCAACGCTATCAGTTTTTTTACAAATTGAAGTATATATATGTTGAGATTTGATATCTTTCATCTTTTTTTCTATGTATTTACAATTCAAAACTTATTAGGCTGCTTTTGAAATAGTTTATTATAGGGTGCCAGCAAGAGTGGGATCTCGACTTTTGAAGTGAAGCTTTGCATATAAAGAAATACCTGAAAATATTGTTTAAATATTTTATAAGAGAGTGTCTAAAAAGCGTACCTTCCTTTGCTGAATTTGTTTCAAAGTATTGATTTGCATAATATAGCCATATGAACAGGTAAATGAAAAATGTGCTCAATAACTATTAAAAGAAGAATATGCTGAGATTTAAATATCTGATTTCATATTAGCGAGAGTAAGCTAGCTCACTCAGGGGCTATATTTCTGCATAGTATTTCAGTGGCCTTGGCACTGCATTACTATGGCTTGAGCACATTTATTTAAAGTATACAACCAAATAAAACCTAAATTAAAAATATACTAATAATTAAAGAAGAATATCTTGGGATTCAAATAATACCAGTTACATGCAGATTGGATAAAAATCCAGGATCTAGTTGACTAGTTATGCTGATTAAAGAAAAATCCAATATAGGAAAAATAGATACGAGTTTATTAGGGTTAGTCCTAGAAATAAGATAATATATGACTTTTAAAAGTAGACTCTGATTCGAGGATTCACCGAGGAAAACACATAATAGCTTATTAAGCGCCACCAAGAGTGTTGAGTGGTGCAGTTATTATTTTTTGCCTGAATGGTATGATGTTTGAAATGTTGAAATATGGAAAAGTAAAAGTAACTGTGGAAGTCAGGACCTACCTGCCAAATTTCAAAGGCTGTTTCAAGGCTGGAATAGTTATCAGTGAGGTGCTCATGAGCAAGAGTGCAAATCCCCAAAGCACTGCTTTGGGGGGCTTGTTAGCTGCCCACTTTCTCCTTCACGGATGGGTCAAATGCAGAGGTGACATTTGGTTGTGGTGCACTGTGTGGTGTGTTCACAATGACAAATAATCACTCACTTTCTTATAGAGGTGTGAAAAGTACATGCATTTTTCACTCCAGTAGAAGTGTAGATGCTTTATACGTGCGTTTAAAGATTTGAGTCATTAACTCTAGTTCTTCTCAAGTTGAAAGTGAAAGGTACAGGCTCTAAGAAACATGTAAAAGTGTAAAAAGTGTAAAATGTGTGAAAAGAACTAGTCTCGTCTGTCTTAAAGGAGCGTTCTTGATTAAAATCAGTCATTTAGATGTAACACTGCATTTCTGTGAACGCCAGGGTTAAACATATTTATTATTAGATGTCACGTGGCTTGTGGTTTTGGATGCAGCAGTATGGAAGAGAAGCTGTTGTGCCCGGTTTGCAGTTTTGGGGAAACAACTACTAGACTCTGGTTCTGCTTTATTGGCTCTCAACAGCTGAAGTGACTGATGGGCCGCGTTGTGGACTGCAGCTGTCAGACTTTAACTATTAAACAGTTTAAACATGCTTTAAACTATTTAACAGTTTAAAGCATGTTGGACAAGAGAGTTGTGTAAAACGGAGGCTTGATTTTGTGGTGTTAAACTTGGTGTGAAAGGAGCAACAAGTAAGGCGTAACCGCTCGTCCCGTTAGGTAAAAGGATGCTAAAATAGCAGGAGAAAAGGGAAGTAGCGTTTTATCCACAGTTAGTAACCCGCAGAGTTCTCGAAAAACACTTTCAATGGAATTACAAGTGTAAAAAAGACCTGATCCCGTACAAATCGAGACTAAGTAATAAAAATAAAAATAACTTTGCCACTGCTTTTTAGTCATTGGTACCGCAGACACCTCTCCTTCTGAAATTCACGGCATAATAAACATCGAACATGTTCATCTCGTATTTTAAATGACGTTTCTCTTGCCAAATTAGTTTAAAAAGAAAGAAAGAAAGAAAGAAAGAAAGAAGGAAAGAGCTTTTCTATAATAATTTGCTAAATATACAGCACTTAACATTTTAGTATAGTGAGTGATCAAATTAATATAACAAAAATAAAATCATAAAAACTTCAAAATTAATAATAATAATAATAATAATAATAATAATAATAGTGTAGCTGCAAGCAGCATTTAGCGGGGTCCAAGCAAAAGAGATACTGTTTTATTAATAGTTCATATTGAACCTGTTACTAACCTCTTACACATAGTGTAAAAGATAATTTCCGCTTGTAGGTAAATACTGCATCCAAATTGTCTCTCTTTCTACTTCTAGTTTAAAGTTTATATTTAAATATTCCATGTCTAGTTTAAAGTGTATATTTTGTATTCTATTTATATATTGTTTATTTCATGTGCTGTTTGTTCCTTGTTCCCTGTTTCTTGTTGCACTGTGTAAACCGGAGCCACGTCGTGTCGTCTCCCTGTATATCTGTACAGTATATAGCAGAGATGACAAAGTTGACTTTGACTTTGTCTCAAAAAGCAGCACAAAAGCAGCGGATGCAGAATAACCTGTTTGGCATCAGCAGAGCAGATTTGGCAAGTTTTTCATGGGGACAAGCCACATGCTCAACTCTGCTGCTCGTCCCACAAACGCATTTTAACTACAAACGTGGCAGCATTTGAAATGGAAATAAAGCTGCTTTCCAGTATATTAAGATTCATTACCAAGAAGCTTTGTTACAACATGGAAATAACTGAGCAAACACACACACAGTGGTTCAGGATACATTTTACTGCATATTGTACTTGCAGAATTACAAATAAAGAATCTTCAATCTTCAATCTGCAGGACCCGCACCCGGAGCTTCTCAGAGAGGAGGGTGGAGTTGTTCAAAAGTGATGCAGAAGTGGTGGAGAAATCGAAACACCTCGTTCAAGCACGATTTCTGACAGTTATAAATGAATCCCAACACAGTTCACCATTTTTATCAAACTTACAGTGTGTCTAGAGACAGTACACAAACAACAGAACAGAAAAAAAGGGATTTTTTAAAGAATATTTGAGCTTTAATAATATTAATAATTAACATTTTAAATCTTTTTAGATTTTTTAAATGATTTTCTTTGTTAAACATCGTTATTGAGGCTGAATTCTTCTAACATACAATTTTACTGCTGGTTTTGTAAAAGACATGAGCTGAACTCCCAGCTTCGGACAAACACTTCCACACCTAGTTCTCACTCTCACTTCCCGTTTCCATGGCTACAGTGAAAGGATGAGAGTTTCACCTGTTGATGCACAGCGTTCGTTTCAGTTCTGCTTCACTTCGAGCAGGGAGCTGAGGCGGACGCTGATTTGAGAGCTTTTAGAAGAGGATATATCACTACGGCCTCGGGTAAGCGCACGTCCTCGTAGACGTTAAACTTAACTTTGTGTAAATGTGGAGTGGAGATTCGGAATGCTGGGAATTCCTTTTCTTTCTTCTGTTTATGTTACAGGCAAAATGTCAGTCGTCTGGATTTGTTCCTGTGCTGTTCTGACCGGCTGGATCCTCACTCGGGGTCGAGCCAGCGGGGTGGTCACTGCTGAGAATATCCAGTAATAATTGTTTTTTCCCTCAAATCGCTGCACTGTGTTAAGAGTGTTTAGTTGTGTGAATTTATATAACATGGAACAGTACGGGTAAAGTATTTACATTGCTTGTTTTACGACATAACTGATAATGTACAGCATAAAAATACAACAGATGTTTCATTTATAATCAATGTCTAATATCAACAGACATAATTATTTTGTTCATTTATTCATCAGTTTTCCATACTTGGATTTTTAGTAATGCTAAAGCGTAATAGTTTATTATGTGACATGTTGTTGTCCGATGTTTATTCCACCCACTTTTTCTGACCGCTACACTCAGCTTCGTTCCAGCTGTTCAACATGAGTTTTTAGGG
The DNA here is from genome assembly GCA_032718565.1 of Distichodus sexfasciatus. NCBI lineage: Eukaryota > Metazoa > Chordata > Actinopteri > Characiformes > Distichodontidae > Distichodus > Distichodus sexfasciatus. Next base: position 361,023 of record JAVGVS010000076.1, read on the forward strand.
TGTGAGGTGCTTATACACACGTTTTTGATACGTCCCCTCGTTCATGAGTTCTGTCCATTTTTCCCTTCGTTTTTCCCCATAAGTAAACGTTGTCATCTCTGCTATATACTGCACAAGTACATGTAGAGGACGGTTGATAAGTTAGTTTGATATTCAACATTCATTTAACAGAATACAATATCCAGAATACAAATCCATTACGCTCCTAAACCGCGTGACCTGACGACGTCAAACCACTTGTACAGCATAGAGACTACTGTCCTACATGTCACGAGGCTTGATTTTTCAAAATGATCATTTGTACTTTTTTAAATATTTAAAATACTATAAAATGCATATAAATCCATCCATATAAATAGAGACTGTTGTCCCACATATGTCACAGTTATTAAAATTCCTTTTATTCCTTTTGCACATTTTCACATTTTAACAGAATTACTTGCTAATTAAGATCTTTTTTCTCAGAAATTACCTGAACTCATGATGTCAAACCACCTGTGTATCAGAGACTAATCATCTTCACAAGTATTTTTTTTTATTCCGCATGTAATTTATTTACAATAAAAAATAATGTGTAAATTGCATGTTAGAATGCATGAGTGCATTTTTATAGTTTTCACGTCACAGCTACAACACTTGAGCAGTCACATGGCACCGTCTCGCAGAAACGCAGCTCTAGTTTAAAATGTCATCGTTGATTAATTTTTTAAATAAATTGTGTTTGGGCAGCTCTTGTAACTGGACCTGCATGCTCTTCACAATCCAGTGGCCTGGAAGCTTCTGTTTGGTGAGTCGGATGTACTGGGAAATGATAATTATTTAACATTTGTAATAAAGTAATTATGCCGTCTGTGGAAAAGATTTGATGTGATTTCCCATGTCTTTACACAGAGCCTCAACAACAAAGGTCTGTGCAAACTTCCACCGAATATTCAGAACTGGACCATCCACGGCCTGTGGTAAAGATACTGTATAATAATAGCTGAAAGATACACGTTTAAGATTTTGTATTTTTTCCCTTAAAGCTTGGTCTTTACACTACTTTACAATTTGACAGTGTCAATGACTTTAGATGCAGTTATCTTGCATTTTGTTTTCCCAAGGCCTCTGCACGCACATTCCTGCTGCACCTGCTGGCCGATATATCACTCCCATCTTCAGGTTGTTCTAATGCCATTTCTATAATCAGTAAAGCACTGTCATTAAAACAAACCCATAACAAGCTTGTCACATTTCTGCTTTTTAACAGGAGTTGGAACCACAACTCTCTCAGCTGTGGCCATCGCTGGTGAAATCAAGGACCTACTTTGCTTTCTGGTAATAGATTGTTGAAAATGTAAAAATCCAGCAGATGTTTTGTTTATTTTGGTTTTATACCTCAGTCTGTGGTGTCTTGTGGCAGGAAAGACGAGTGGTATAAACATGGAACGTGTGCAGCTTGTGTGGAGAGCATGGGATCTTCATCAGACTATTTCAGGACCTCGCTTAAGCTCTGGATGCTCTTTAACGTAGATAAGTAGTGCTGCTCGTCTCCAACCTTTTTCAGATTGACTTGGAAAATGAGCTCATGTGAGAAATTCAAATCCAAGAACAAAATACAAGAGGAAAGAGTTTATAAATATAATAAATAAATAAAACTGCAAGCAGTGATTACGGGGGTCGTGCAGTTTGCAGCTTTATCAGTTTTTGATGAATCGAAGTGGACAGACGTTGAAAAATGACACGTTTCATCCTTTTATCTAGGGTGCTACGGTTCAAAACGTATTAGGCAAAACGCAAAATAGCTTATAATAGCGCCACCAATTGGCAGAGTGGCGCAATGTTTTTTGCCTGAGTAGTGGGAGGGGTACCAGACCTACCTGCCAAATTTCAAAGCTGTAGCCCACCCAGAGCCGGATTTCTATGACACTCGGTGTGTGGTGTTGCAGTCCTATGCCAAGCCCACCACATTTATTTGCATATTACATAAAAATGAAGACCTAAATTAAAAATGTGTTCCATAATAATTAAAGAAGAGTGTCTTGGGATTCAAATGATACCAGTTGCATGCAGATTGGACAAAAATCCAGGGACTAGTTTGAAAAAGATGGGTTTTCATTTTATGCAAATTAGAAAAAAATCAAATATGTCAGAAATAGATGCAAGGGTCTAAAAGATTCGTCTTGACCCAAGGAATAAGATGATATAAGATTTTTGAGAATCAGAGCTACGGTTCAACAGTTATTTGGCAAAATGCTTTTTTTTTTTTGGAAAATTGCAAAATAGCTTATTTTGGTGCAGGTTTTTTTGCCTGAGTAGTGGGTGGGGTCCCGGACCTACCTGCCAAATTTCAAAGCTGTAGGTCTTACCGTTTTTTCTCCACAACGCGTTTTAAGGCAGAAAAAAAAAAAAAAATTCAGCACGATTCCAATAGGGTTCCACTCCATGGCCCCCTAATAATTGTATAGTCTATACAACTTGATGCTTGAACAAGTAAGTTTAAACTGGGTTAAGAAATTTAAATAGTATATTATACAACCGTAGAAAACCCAATAAGATAATGTTTTGCACAAACATGCAATAAAAGTTTAAAATCAGCTCCCAGTCCTGTAGATGAATCTCAAGCAGCGCTGAAGGAAAACAATGAATCTCTTCTCTTTTTACGCAGCGCTTTGGCAGACGCAGGTATCACACCTTCCTGCAACGTCTCATACAAGGTAGAGTTACCGCACTAGTCGTGAAGATCCATATCAGAGGCCAGAACTGAGGCTGAACTCCTTCACTCTTTATGCTTTTAGTACGACGAGCTGCAGCGAGCCCTCAGCCCAGCGCTGGGAGACAACGCCGTACTGCAGTGTGTGAAGGATGAGAAGGTGAGCTGCTGATTCTGAACATTTCTGTCTTCAGTTCAACTCTCGGGACAAAACTCGCAGTTTGTTTTCTTACAGATACAGCAGATGTATGTATATACAGGCGGTCCCCGAGTTACAATGGCACGACACGATTTTTCAATCTCACGATGATAATTGTTAAATTATCTCCTGCTAGGGCTGGGTTCAAAAAATCAATTCACCGATCAGTATCGATTCTCGTTCGAAAAATACGATATCGATTCAAAAATTCGCGGATCGCTCTTTTCCTGCGGCTATGCACTACTTCTCGCGACCGCGCAAGAAGAGCTATAAAAACGTGAGACCGGCGAAACCAAACTAAATAGAGCCATGGCTGAAGCTGCTCCGCTCAAATCACCGTCTGGCCTAATTTTATAACCAAGCAAAACTATTGACGCAAAGAAATCTCTAAATAAATCGATATCGAATCGAGAATTGAATCGGATCATGACCTTGTGAATCGGAATCGAATCGATTCAGGAAATCAGCAACGATACTCAGCCCTATCTCCTGCCTTGTGAGATGTTTGACTCTTGCCAGTTTTTAATCTTGCCGTTAGAGTGCTTTTTTTTTTTCTGTTTTGCTTTGTTCTCGGAAAGAAGCCTGTCTTCCAAATGTCCAAGTTCGTCTCCTGCTGGTAGCCATGTCTCCACTTATATTAAGTTACAGTGAGCTCATCAGCACACATCTCCATCAGTCGGGGACTAGCTGTGTGCGTCTGGGTAAACAGAGCTTCAATAGTAACTATGTAATAACGCTGTAATAAGCATCTAACACAGCGATATGAACTATTATATTTATCCACGTCTGCATCGATTATGTGATTAATTTTAGGGGTGTGCAAAACAAAGTGAAAGCGGATTCTTTCTCTGTTGAGAAAGTCAAGTATGCTCACATAGGCATTACATTCAGTGTGATTTTCTGATTTGTGCACCACTAATTATTCAAGATGTGTACATACATGTGCCTGTATATCTATATCTGTCCATGAGGAAAAAATATATCATTCTTCATGAAAACATTTTTTAAAAAAAAACATTAACTCTTTTTTTTTTCCAAATACAGGGACGAGAGGCTTGGGTGCAGTTAAAGATTCTCATCTCTAAAAACGTGACCCTCGGCTGTCCTAAAGAGGTGGAGCATCACCTACTGCAGCGTGAAACGACCACAAACACGACAGGACACCCCTGTCCCAAAAACACCACCATCTTCTACTTCCCCATCGACCACGAGCATCCCACCGAGCCCTGCGTCTGAACACGACTCTGCTCAAGCGACACCACCGTTCTTCATCCTGATTGGCTTTAATACAGAGAACATTTTACACATAATACATTTAATATCAAACGCAGCTGAACGTACTAATGTTTTTACATCCACAATACATTATCACCAAAATGACGGGAAAAAAGGACTGCAAATTTCACATTTTATTGACATGGAATAGTTTTGCCCAAAAGCAGGACTTGAGAATCAGGATCTATAATCACTAAAACACTGTAACTAATAATAAAAATAAATGCCAATTACTTGTACTAGCAATGTAGATCATGATGGCGAACAGCGAAAAACAAGCTGCTAACAGTGACGCTGCTTTGTGGTGCGAGTGCGTCCGATCACACTTCCAGTTTCCCGAGGAAGCGGAGGTTCAGGATCTTGAGCTGCTCGTCCAGTTCCATCCGGACGATGCCGTCCTCGCCGTCGATACTCAGCAGCACGCCGGTGGCTTCACGGTCCTCTCCCAGAATCACCTTCACCTAAAGGCAAATTTAACCAAGATAAATCATTAAAACACACTCAGGCCATGTCAGTGTGGAACTCAGGATGATGCTGAACATTAAATATTAGAACAAGTAAATCTCAGCAACAGCTGTTACTAAAGTGGCTCCAGCTAAAAGTCCTCGTCCACACGGACGTTCGAACTGAACGCCATACGCGTTTTTGCTGCGTTTTGTAGCTGCGTTCGATTGGCGTTTCACTGGCGTTCGCAATAGTGTTGTTTTCCTCGCGTTCGTCGGGATTTTGATGCCAAGAAAACGTTGCATGCAGCGTTTATTTGACGCCACCCGAACGCACAGCCGGCCGAACGCCGGTGCCGAACGCCCGTGTGGACGCTTTGATTTGCTCCAATGAGCAGAAAAACGGTCGGCGTTCAGTCAGCGCTCGCCTGCCACCACCAACGCCAGAAAAACGCCTGGTTCAGACGTCCGCGTGAACGAGGCCTTAGAGTAACAACACATCTATCTACACTGATCCATCGGGTTCAGCAATCAACAAGTCCACGACGTCCATACAAAATGAAAATATCAAACAGCGTACATATTGTAACATCCTCTTATAATAGAACAGGCAGTGATTTCACATGAATGGAATTAAATCAGCTCATGATATTGTTTCATATGGATTGCTGGCTCCTGAACAGAATCGACTCAAAATCACATCATAACAGACTTTGTGATAGCGGCAGACGTCGAATTGTGGTCTGGTAAAATATTACGGCGGGGTGAATAAAACTTGTGATTTACACTGCTGTAGACTTGGCTTTAGTTGAAACAGACTGTATGTGCAAAATGTCTTGCTGTAGGGAGGTGGACTTCAATCTGTTGTAACTATAAAACTCTCCACTCTGTTCAGACCCAGTTTTAGAAGTTATGTGGTTCCCACTGCAGTGAACTTTAATTTTTATTTCGTCATCTGAAGACTAAAATTATTTTGTGTGTACACGCGTAAAATATATATACACACTTCCCGCTGTGGCTTGAAGAAGGTTTGATCATTTGGAGCATTACTCATGTCTAACCCTAACGAGGTGATAAGCTGTGTGTCGAGCTGCGCCCCCTCCCCGTGGTGCCTGTGCAGGAGAAATGCCTGTACCTTGTTGTTTTTGGTTGGTGTTACAGGCTCTAGATGCTCGCTGGAGATGCTGACCACCTTCTCAGTGTCCTGCAGGAACACGGAGCACATTCCCCCCTGTGTGCAGAAACACAAACACAATGGGCTCAGTTTGCTTTAGTGAACACTAGGATTTTTGCTGAGCTCCATCCATGTTTCATGTGGTAAAAATAACAAGAAAGTGTGGCAGCTTGGTGTTTGTGCTGCTCTACAGCTGCTGAACCACTGTAGGGTTAAAATTTCACACAAAAACAGAGCCAGAAGGGTGGAGCATACAAGATGAGACTCTCACATCACGTTTCGGGCAACAATCTGAGCCAACACTAAGGCACTGAATAATAGTGAATAAATATGCCGTGAAGGAGACAGCGAGACCCCTGGAGCGTTTTCGACTTTTTCTTTTTGACGTCTTTCAACGTGAGCCAATATGCAAATCTAACAGTGGCTGAAAAAGGGATCTGCTGAGGCCTGCAGATGTTTTGAAATGTGTGTTAAATATGAGAAGGTTAATAAGCTGTTTCTGCTGCTATTAAACTATGACTACTGAATATGTCAAGCTCACGTCAGCAACCAACGAACAGCAAGAAAAGTAACAGCACAGTTCTCGTTGAAGGAGACGCCGCCTTGTGGCCAAAATAGGGGAAGACCACCTTAAAGCAGCCGAGTGTGAGAAATGTATAGCAAGTTATAAAATAAACCTAATACATTGAATAAAAATAAGCCCCTTTTCCACTGCTCTGGTTCCCGTGCCGGTTCCCAATTTTGGAACCAGTGCCGCACTTTTCCACAGAACAAAAATTGGTGCCGGTGCCCTAAAACCGGCTCCGAACCGGCCCCTAAACTTTGCTGGTCTAGCAGCGAGAACCCGTGACGCCACAAGAGGTGGGCGAAGTGATAGGTAGCTTTAGAAGAGAAAATGGCGGAGAGTCAAAGTCCGGTAACGTGGAGCGTGGAAGAAATTAAAGCTCTTTAAGCAATATGGACGTCCAGATTCAGCAGAAATTGGAAAGTGCACAAAAAAATTAGAAGGCATATGAAGAAACAAGGGAAAAACTAAAAGTTGCAGGCTTCGTACGAACAACTGTTGGTTTAGAGGGCGTGACCTGTGATGTATTATCATGCGACTCCCGCTGAGCTCCCTGGTCAGTGTAAATGCGGGCCGGTTCTCGGCTGGTTCTCAGTTCAGCACCGGCCGAGCACCTGGCACCAGCACCAGCACCAGTGTAGTGGAAAAGAGGTAACAGTGTGCCATTGGACCCGGAACCAAAAACACTGCGGCTTTGAAACCAAGAACCTGTGATGTCACGACTTTTACCACAAGTTGCAGCGCTTTCCTACTATAAAATGTTCTCGTGGCTGTTGTTGGCCTTCTACTGAAACTGTCTGAAGGAACCATGGGTGGGATGATGATTAACAGCTTGTTGTGCATTTTCCCAAACATTCATCACAACAAATACAAAAAGGGGACGCCAGTAAAAAAGTAATGTCTACGAATTAAAGTGAATCCATGAAATTAAGGGAGTGTTTATTTCTCATTGTGAACACACCACCGCACAGCACAGGCGCACCGCAGCAAAGTGTGACCTCTGCATTTGACCCATCCGACTCTCCGATCACAGGGCCAACTCTCTAATGGTTACGCGTCCAAGTGCCCCATACAAAGTTTTTTTTCCTAAACATGCATCAAGCACGACATGGTAACCGGTATCAAGGCAAAAATCTGACCGTGACGCTGCGGATGACTCCGGTCTGGTTGACGACTCCTCCGTCGAGGAAGGTGTCCTTAACGCGCACCAGGATGTCGGTGGTGACCCAGTCGCTGGAGGTCTGGTCGATGTTGGAGCCGGGCGTGTGTGGGTTGTAGCCGCCCGGAGACGGAGCGCCGGGGGTCATGGGGCTGTAGCCTACCGGGCTGGGGCTCGGACTGGCCTGCGGTTGGCATTCACAGGAGGGAGACGGAGAGAGAAAGAGGGACACAGAACTTAATCTAGTACCGTATAAATATCACACAGCTACAGTGATCCAACCACATGTGATAAACCATGCTGCTGCTCACTACTGCTGCTTTTACATTCTTTTCACAACAGAAGTGAGCAGCAGAACGTCTGTTATCAGTCCAGGTCATTTTGGTCATATCACACAGCCCTACCATAACCTCGCTTGCCCTGCACTGCTGTTGGTTCTGGTTCCCAATTTGGAACTGGTGCGACACTTTCCCACTGAAGGGGAAAACAAAAAACAAAAAAAACGCACTGGTGCCAGAAAATCAGCTTTAAACCCTTACCCAAAAATATCATGTTGAAACAGAGATACCATTATGTCAGCAGCCACCGGTTGGAGCACGTTCGTACTAAAAAAAAGTCTAGGCAGTGAAGCTGGTGTGATTTGTTTCCTGCTCTAAAGCGTGAGTCTGCGCGGCTGATGGTGGTCTTGGAACTGCAGCTGAGAGCGTCTGGATGAATGATGACTACAGTGACTAAAAGCTGGTTCTTCATTTTTAAGAGCAAATACAAAAAAGGGACACGAGTATAAATTCATTTCAGTGTAGGGCTGCAACAAATGGCTATTTTTGTAATCGAGTAATCTATCGATTATTTTATCGATTAATCGGATTAAAAAAAACTTGAATAAAAAAGACAATCCATTTGTTATTAGGCTTATTGTAGTGTGAGTAGAAGTTAGTCAAATACGCTTTATGTTGTTGTATTCCATTGAAAATGAAGAAACATGAAGTTCAAGGGTCATTTTGAACCAATTTGGCCAATAAAATGAGAACTGCATTTCCCACAATCCCCTGCGCACGCCTCGGAGCCGTGTCACAATAAAAGGGTTCAGCGCGTTCCGGAACGAACAGTGCGCGTGTTTACATCGCAAAAAAATGTCATTTATGCGTTTTTATGCATTTACTTCTGTTTTTGTGCATGGAATATCTCACAAATACGTTCACACCCAGAGGGATCTATTCTCGCCTTGATCGCGCCACTGAAAATATTGTGCGTCATTAATAAGCGTCTGTGTGAAACACAAGCGGCGCACGCTGTAGCGAGTAAAATTACTTAAACGAAGCTTCGATTCTAGAAAAATCTCCTTGGACCATTTTTTGTAATCAAATTATTCGAGTTATTCGAATAATCGTTTCAGCTCTATTTCAGTGTGTTTATTATCACATCCAAATTATTCTATAACAATGAAATAAAATAAAATGAAAGGAACGAAACAATTTTTGTTTTTTATTAACCATTTAGTTATTTTTTAAGGTAAATGTGAGGTCCTCCTGAATCCTGGAGGGTCTGATAATTGCATTCATTAAAAAGCAGATATTTTCCCTCTCCGTACCTGGTACGCCATGGGCGAGGGCGTGGGGTGGTAGCTGGCGGGTGAGTGTGTGTTCTGGTATCCCACGGGGCTGGGGGCCACCTGGTGGTAGCTCTGAGGGCTGGGGCTGGGCTGGTAGGAGCCCTGCGGCGACGGGGCGGCGTACGGAGAGTACTGGTCGGTGTTGTACCTGAGGCGGAAATCGGGCAGGGGGAGGCGTTAAGACTGCAAAGCTCGTAACCAAAAGAAATATCATGTCCACATTAAGGGGTGGAAATCACACGTCAACGCGTCTCGTTACTTCCCCCTGCTCTTCCTCAAGAACAAGTCTCAAGTAAGAGAAGTGGATTTAAAAATCATATTTCTTCATAAGAACAGTTGCAGAATGAGGTGCAGTGTTTTTCATTTCGGAGAGATTCTACCGCCTTGTCGATCCCCGAATAAACGTAGACCGATAAATCGTTACACCCCTACCAACCCAACATCCTGAAATACGTTATACTTATTGTGATACTCACATGGCAGGAGTTCCCGGGGTCTGGGGGTTGTACTGGGGGTTGACCTGTGGAGAGGGGACTTCTGGGTAGCCAGGGGTCTGGGGATTAGGCGTCCCACCGTAGCCCTGAGGTGACGGCGAGGGCTCGTCGTCGTAGCCGAACTCGTAATCTTCATCCGGCCTGGCGAGACAAAGGAGGAGTTAATGAAGTGCAGATCCACACCTCACACCTTGCTCCGCTTGTGTTTCACATGAGCGCTTATCAGTGACACACAACGTTTTCAGCGGAACGATTAAGATGAGACCTGATCCCTCTGCATGTGAAAGTATTTGTGAGATCTTACCGTGAAGGGGTGTTGGGATTGTTAGGGTCCCAGGCTCCGCTCTGGCCAGGGGTCCTGCTCCCATCATGCAGCGGGGTCTGTGAGCCGTAATGTGGGGTGCGACTTCCTATTTTTAAAAAGAAGAAGAGAGGAATTATAAAAAACCTAAAAAATCCATAATCTGCCCAAAAAGTCTAAACAGACGGGTAACTTCCTATAAAAAGAAGAAAAAAGAAAAAAGAAAAAAAAAGACTTAAAACCCGACAGATGGTTGACTTCCTAAAAAAGCAGGAAAGTGTTCAAAATGACTAAAAATGACTAAATTCACAAGAAAACAGGAATCTAAAAAAAAAAATTACAAAGCTAAGAGATGGATGAAAAGATGCATGTTTAAAAACGAGTAAAACCCCAGCAGACGGGCGGTGGGGGGAACATTTCTGCCGTATGGTTGCTGCTCACCGTCGTGGAGAGGCGTCTGGCTGCCGTACATGGGGGTGCGAGAGCCAGAGCCGTACATGGGGGTCTGGGAGCCGTACATGGGGGTTCGCGCATGAGTGGAGGTCATTCCTCCGTGTCTCTTGGCACCGCTGAGGAACAGAGAGAAGGGAAGGTGGACTTCAATTTATTTATTTTTTACATAGCATAGCATTTTTCTTAGCCCTGTTAAGCCAGGCGACCTCTACGCAGTCCCGACGCAGCAAACTTGTCACCAACGTGCTGTTGCACCTTGGCATTAATTAGATTAAAAATCGTATATAAATAATAAATGAGATCTAATCTCTGCAGTGATTTCATGTCTTACAAATACATAATTGAGTATAGACTAGATTTAGTTTCTACCCTAATAGACAGGAGAGCCTGAACCTCGTCACTTTTCCCAGTTCTTACTGGGATCTGGGATACTGTTACTGTATCTCCACTTTGACTTTTTATAAACTCCCAAACAGCACAGGCGGTTTCGTCCCTACTCACGCCTACATTTCTACTAATCAAAAAGCAGAGATGCACTTCTGGCCTTAGAGCAGGGCCAGGATGGCGAGGACTCGCTTTATTTAAAATGGAAAACCCTTTGCACGCAGAACGGTGCGGTTCCTGATGCTTGTGAAAACATGACCCGGGTTGACTCTGAATTAAAAAATTTTGGCAACAAACAGAAATCTACAGGGGAACTCTAAAACGGGAATTAGAAAGTCTCAAGGAAGGAAAATACAAACCAAATGCGAGGTGAAAACACCCGATTTAGACCACAATAAAAAAAATCTCTACAGCTGCTCCTGATGAGTCTCATTAAAACCATCTTAACTGATCGAATGGCTTAGTCACTTTATAATAAAAGCAGACTAACAGCTGGAGTACATTATGTGTTTAAGAAAACCAATGCTCTTGTATATAACACCGTGGAAAACACATTTTTCTCTGTAGAACTAGAGGTTTCAAGTGTCTGCTTCAAAGTGACAACTTACACGCTGGTGAGACGCTGCCGATCCACAGAAATGGTTTGACATGTGGAGTGCAGCTCGACTCTCGCCGTCGACTCTGTGGCGTCCTTCACCACTCCAATGTACCCTGAACAGACGTGATATTCAGAGACAAGTATTGATGTTCTAACTCAAGTTAAAGCACTACAACTAACAATTATTGTTGGTAATTGCTTAATCTGTCAGTTTTGTTTTTGATTAATCAATTAGATGGTGGTTTTGAAAGAGAATTAATTGGAAATTAAGCACCAACAATTAAGCAAATGTGATTGCTCCCCTGCAGCAACCAAGACTTGCTAGGTGGTTGCTAAGCAGTTGGTATGATGGTTCCTAAGGTGTTTCCAGGTGGGTGCTAAGCTGTTGCTAGGTGGTTACAAGGTTATAATAGTGGCTATTATGGTGTGGCTAGGTGGTTACTAAGTTATTATAGTGGCTGCTAGAGCGTCACTAGGTAGTTTCTATAGTGTTACTAGGTTATTATAGTGGTTGCTATGGTGTTGCTAGGTAGTTACAAGGTTATTATGATGGTTCCTTAAGTGTTTCCATGTGTTTAAGGTGTTGCTATGTGGCTGCTAGGTTACTTAAGTGTCTGCTGTGATGTTAGCAGATGGTTGCTATGGTGTTGCTAGGTTATTATAGTGGTTGCTATGGTGTTGCTAGGTAGTTACAAGGTTATTATGGTGTCTCCATGTGTTTCTTAAGGTGCTGTTGCCATGTGGCTGCCAGGTTACTAAAGTGGCTGTTATGATGTTACCAGATGGTTGCTAAGGTGTTGCTAGGTTATTATAGTGGTTGCTATGGTGTTGCTAGGTGGTAGCTAAATGAATGAGGAAAGAATCACACACAAGCCACAGCATGAAACACTCCTCACTCACCTTTGTACGGTCCTTGGGAGATGCGAACCGTCTGTCCAATCAGGTCGTTGTCTCGTCTCCCACGGCCACGCCCCATTCCGCCCCCTCCTCCGCCTCCCCTCTGCATCTGACCTGCACGGGACGTGAACTCAGAGTCACCTGACCACTCCACTTCAAAAAGCAAACCCCAGTGTAGAGTGAGTGGCAAAATTCGTTCATTCGTTCATTATGTGAAGCACTTAATCTGTACTGGGGTCTCAGGGACTGGTGCCTGCCACGGGATTACGGGCACAAGGTGAAGACCAACACACAGCCGGGCACACACGCTCACATTCACACTTATGGGGCCAATTTAGAGTAACCAGTCACCTTAAACCAAACACGCTTCTGGTCTGCACGCAAACTCCACACAGAAAGACCCCGCAGCCAATCTGGGGATGGTGCCCATGGCCTTCTCGCTGTGAGGGGACAGCGCTAACCATCGAAATATTTGACTTATTGAGAGATGTTCCTGGACATTACTACGGTTGGAAGCAGCACTCACCCCCTCCTCCTGGATGCATTGGACTGCTGATGCGTGGGCTCATGGGAGCGAACCCACCCACCGTGAAATTGGTCACATCTCTAGGCTGTGAGGTAAAGACAGGACGAAAAATGTCATAGGTCAGTAACTGAGGTAATTTAATCAGTAAGTCACAAATGACAAGAAACATAATTAAGGAAATTAACAACTGACTTACAGAAGAAATTTTCCAAATCAGTCTTCAAAAAGCAAATGATGTACAAGAGTAGACGGAAGGCCGTACCGCTTAGCCCCATGTGGTAAGTTCTCAATCTATTTTTTGTCTGCACTTCTTCATATAATTATTATCTTCAGTAACACTAACCCTCAGCTTGTCTTTTAATCAGCTTCCTTCCTCATCGGTGGCAGTGCGAACGCACTTACCTTCGACCCTCCGGCCAGGACGAGGTGACGCGTCTTGCAGACGAACATGCCTCCGTTTTCCACAAGCTTCTTGCAGTGGAGGAAGGCGAAGCCCCTGAAGATGTGTCGAATCTCGCCCTCGCGGCCCTTAATGAATCAGCATCAGACAAAAACGTTGGACCTCATTCCCCAGTCATTTTACCAAGTCATTCTGTTCTCACTTGCTCGGTTAATTTTCTTGTTTATGATTTGTGAAATGAGTGGAACCCTTCCTGAGACTGGACAAGCATTTATAGGTCAACAAATACATGAGGAAACAGTTAACGTAATAAATCTAGAGAAATTCTACCGACTATAATATTATAGTATTTAAACGTCTTGACGAACAAGATCTTTTCTCACCGAATGAGGTCCGTCTATGACTTTGACGATGTCCTTCACGTGGATGTTGTTCTGCTCCGAGTCCAGAGCGACAGCGAAGCGGTTGTCTTTCCGCCTGTTCACTGCCTGGTGGCGCACCGTTAGGACCTTTCCATGCATGCTGAGAACCTGGACACGGACACACGCACACACGTTACACCTGAGCAACATTTAATTGTATTGGTGGGTGGTGGGCTAGTGCTACAAACTCAACAATGGACCAGCTTCATCCACAGCCACAGCCACAACTACCACCGCTGAGCAAGGCCCTTAACCCCAAGTTGCTTCATTTTTAATCTGATGGACAGACACTGTACCTGGAAGGTTTCTCTCTCTAGCCGGACAATGACCCCCACAGTCTGAGGGTCCAGCTGCACCAGCTCCCCCCACTCGTGCTGACCCCCAGCGTCCACGCCGGACGCCGTCTCCGAGCATAGCTGCAGGTCCCGAGGCAGCACTTTAAGCTGGAAGGTAAACGGCCAAAATAAAGTCAAATGTCATTTATCGCAGTAAATATGAAGTGATTATCGCACAACGTTCCGGCTCCTTTATTTTTTTAGCCAAGCTGCACACCTCGTGCATGGTGAGGTCAGAGAAGAGGATGACGAAGTTCTCCTCCACGCGCACGATGAGGCCGGTGTCACCCTCGTAGCGGCCCGCGATCACCTTCACGTGGTCGCCCATGCGGAAGTACTTCCTCAACTCATGAGCCGGGAATTCTAGTGGGTCCTGAAGAGAAAAAGCTCTATTTAAATGCATGTTTTGTGAACAAATAAACCACAACAAGAACACGTACTCAAGCGTAATTCTGTACATGAAAATACAAGTCTATCATCTGCGTCTGGCTTTAAAGATGTTAAGCAGGAGGAGGAGGAGGACTTCAGTCATGATGTAGACAGATTTTAGGACGTGCAGAAACCACACTACAAACGGTGTTTGGTGAAGACTATAACATTATCGTATTACAACAGTTTTATTTTTAAATGATGAATGAGACATTAGGCCTGAGCTGCAGTGTTTGAAAGCAAAATTTATGGCTCAAAAATGAAACAAGAATATTTTCTTATTTCTCTACAGTAGAGCTGAAACGTTTATTCGAATAACTCGAATAATTCGATTACAAAAAATGGTCGAGGCGCCAATTTTTCTAGAATCGAAGCTTTGTTTAAGTCATTTAAATGGCTACAGCATGCGCTGCTTGCATTTCACACAGACGCTTATTAATGACGCACAATATTTTCAGCGGCGCGATCAAGGCGAGAACAGATCCCTCTGTATGTCAACGTATTTGTGAGACAAACGTATTCTGTGCACAAAAACAGAAGTAAATTCATGAAAACGCATAAATGGCATTTTTTGCCATGTAAACACGCACGCTGTTTGTAAGCGCCATTACTCGCTAAAACGCTCCGTTTCCGTCAAAACATCCCCTTTATTACAGACAAAACGCGTAATTTAGCTGATAAATAAACACAACAACCAACGTTCCACTCACAATACAGCCATTTATTAAGATTTTCCCATCGATTTTTTTCATAGTTCATTCTGGAATGCGCTGAACCCTTTATTGTGACGCGGTTCTGAGGCGTGCGCAGGGGATTGTGGGAAACACAGTTCTCTTCCAGAAAGGCCAAAAGCAGCTCATTTTATTGGCCAAATTGATTCAAAATGACCCTTGAACTTGACGTTTCTTCATTTTCAATTGAATACAACAACATAAAGCGTATTTGACTAACTTCTACTCACACTAGAATAAGGCTAATAACAAATGTATTGTCATTTTCATTTACATTTTTTTTATCCGATTACTCGATTAAAGAAATAGTTGTTTGTTGCAGCCCTACACTACAGAAAAACATTTGGGAACCAGCGACTCAGTTCATTCCTACAGTAGTTAAACAGGCTTATATAAAGACGGATCCCCAGTCAGCTATAATGCGGTATGTAACAAGCCTGAACGCGCTGTCAACCATGATGTAATCAAGAGTGGAACGCCTCCTCAGATCTAACCCGGCGTATCGCCCACCTTCAGGTCCTCGTGTTTGGGCATGATGGTGATCTTGTTGCCATCCACGCTGAGGATTTTGCCTTGAAGGTTGATCAACTCGCCCTCGCACACCTCCACGTTGTCTCCCGCCTGGAGGTTGTGCTCTCGCTCTTTACCTGAGGACCACAATCTCGATTAACCGCTGCCTCAAACGGTGGACTGAGCGTCTCACACACACACACACACACACACAGACACGCGCGCACACACAGACACGCGCGCACACACAGACAAAATCACTCTCACACACACACAGACACAAAAGCACACAGACACACACACACACAGGTGCGCACACACACACAAAATCACTCACACACACACACAGACACAAAATCACACAGACACGCACACACACAGGTGCGCACACACAGACAAAATCACTCGCACACGCGCAGACGCGCACACACACACAGGTGCGCACAAAGACAAAATCACCCGCGCGCACACACAGACGCGCGGGCACACAGGTGCGCGCACACACACAGGTGCGCACACGCGCACACACACAGACAGACACACACACAGACAGACACACACACACACACACAGGTGCGCACACACAGACACAAAATCACACACACACACACACACGGGCACACAGACACAAAATCACACAGAGACATACAAAAAAAATCACACACACACAAAATCACACAGAGACATACAAAAAAAATCACACACACACACACACAAAAATCACACAGAGAGACAGACACACACACAAAAAAAAATCACACAGAGAGACACAGACAAAAAAAAAAAAAATCACAGACACACACCTGTAGTTTCGGTAACCACTTCCAGGTCTATTCCCTCAGGCTGATCTTCAAACTTCTCCAGCTCTGAGAGTGTTGGCTTGACTCCATCTGTGATCTACAGACCAGGAAAGCATCACATTCAAACAGCGAGTCCTTCTCAGCACCACACATCAACCACACAATGGTCAACAATCTGATCTGATCCACACAGGACAGAGATGAGTCTTACCACAGCAGACATGGCAAAGCTCTTGAACAGAAAGCCTTTGCGGCTGTAGCGATTCCCTTCAAATATCATGAAGTCTCCGTCGTGGCTGACCTCCCCTCCCAAAGACCTGACCAAAAACCAGGTTTCAACACATTCAATAATTCAATAAATGATCGCAGGTTGGAGGTAACGCTCTCTAATGTGTCACACCTGATCTTTTCAGCATCAAAGAGTCTTTGTGGCGGCCTCTTGAACTTCTTCCTCTTTGCAAACCAATCTTTCTACAAAAAAAAAAAAAGAGAGATTCACAAAAAACTGAGATTCAGACCAAACAAAGCCACAGCCGCCATGACAAGAACACAATCAGACAAAACAAGGCAAACGCCTTACCATGCTCATCCTCGCTTTGATTCTGTCCAGGTCAATCCGAGGAATCATTTTTAAAGAGATTGTGTTTTGACTCGGCTCAACGTAGTCCACCTGAAATGATGACACCATGTCCGTTAAAAAATGTACAGAAAAAACCTAATCTAATCAAACCACGATTCATCTGCCGATTCAAAATCAATTCATATTGTTTCAGCTAACGTAATGGCACTAGCTTAGGGCTCTAAGAATTCCGTTATATTTTTTCCTGAATTACATTTTTTCAATTTTTCTTCTTCTGAATTCCATGTTTTACGTTATCATATTTATTCACCTAAAAAGTGTCTAATTATGGATCGGATGAGAATGAACAATGCACTATTTTCACATTAAATGACTGTTATTCAACTTCAACAAAGTGCTGGGGTTCAGCAGAACATTTACAGCTTTGGTAAAACACTTACCTGCAAACAAACATTCATTTTTTGGTGCAAAACGAAGCGTTTCTGATGTGAGTGTTTGACCGTAAGTGGTCGTCACGTGTTCTTGTGGGTGCAGTCTATCGTGTGCTGGCAAAACGTACAAAAGAGTTGTTCTCCCAATTCATAAAAATTATGTGGGTATTGTTCTGCTCTAAACTTAGCACTGACACTCCAACTCCGTCAATATTTTGAGGACTGCGGTGTTTCAGCCTCTTGGCCATAGCTGACCGTCGACGTTTCCCCCTTGTGTCTGTGCGTTTGTGTGTGTGGAAAGCTGAGTCCCGCCTCAACAGGTAACATGTACAGGGGGCTGCAGCGGCCAAAACTGATTAGAAAACATTGCTTTGCTTTGCCCACACATCGATATCAGCCAATTATACGACATTCCGCGTTTTACAACGGATTCCATTTTATTTGTTGAATTCCGCGATTCCGTCCACGTTTTCCACATCGCACAAATCATAGGGCCCTACTAGTTTACCTTTCCCCCGATACGAGTTAACAACAGAAGTCATTGAAGGTAACCCATCCTACAGAACAGCTCGATACCTTGTCCTTTTATTAAACAGACTAACACGTGACTGTGTGCCTCCGCCGGTCCAGTCTTTCATTAGAAAAAGATAATCCCAGCTTTAACAGAGCACATTTACAAACCAAACCTCATCAAGTGAGCGATGAGGACAAAAAGCAACGCCCAAAAACTAAACGAGTATTTATTATACGCAATCAAGGAAAAAAAGTTGAATTAATCGTGACCTCGATTTGCGCTGGTATCGTCCTGCCCTCGTCAGCCAGCCCAAACCCACCTGTGCAATGTCGTCCTTGTAGAGGCCTCTCTTGAGCCGGACCCAGGATTTGGGTTTGAGGTTGGTCACTTCCTTCACCACCTTGAGGACGTCGGTCATCTCCTTGATGGGCACCATCTGCTGGTTCCAGTAGCCCATGCGCAGGTTGCCCACTCCCTCGATGGCGGACTTCACGTGGGTTTGTTTGTACGCCTCGATGTAGATGTAGCCCTTCACGTGTTCGGGGGCCACCACCGATTTAATTTGGAGCGGCTGGAGGTGGGAGAAGCGGCAGAAACTGCAATCAGTCTATTTTGAAGGTATGGTGGGATCTCAGTGTGAGATCACAATGAATAATTCCAATTTATTATATTTATGGAATTCCCTGTTAAAAGAAATAAAATTTAATAAACATTTAATGTCCGTCAGCGCTGACCCGGCGATACAGATCTATTCTTAGACGCTTTGCGATGCTGGATTTGAACGATTCCGAATCGATTCAGAAATGTTACGTTGTTGGAAAGAAAAAGGTACGCGATCAAGTCTGTGATTGGCCAGTTTTCAAGTAAATTTACACCACTAACATTCATCTGAATCACTTAATCCCAACCGGGGTCACAGTGGGGTCCGAGCCCATTCCGGGAATTACAGGCGCAAGGCCCTGAGCAGGCGCCAACACACTGCGGGGTGCACACACATTACAGGGCCAATTTAGAGACACCAATAACCCTATATTGCATGCTTTTGGACTGTGGGAGGAGACCGTAGCCGCGTGGGTTTCCATCGGGGGCTCCGGTTTCCTCCCACAGAATTAATTTTAGTTATAATTATAGTTTGAATATATATTTTTTAGTGTTTCAATGTTGGAAAAAGGTGCATCCAGATGAGTTAATAATCATCATTAATAATTATCTTTATAATCCTCTAAAATGTAATGGAATTGAATCGTGAGGTGTGTAGAGACTCCCACGCCTATGCTCCACAAAGGCTCTTCTCACGCTGGCTCCCTTTCAGCCTTCTAAATAGATCTGATTAATTAGCATTTTTGTCTGTACGTGAACATTTCTTGGCTGTTTTGCTTGATCCTGTGAAAAAATATTTCATTGGAAACGCTACTGATGTTTCTTTCATTTTCAATTTGATGTTTAAAAGTTTAGCTTTTCCAGATTCAACATGTTTAGGAAATCAGTTTTATATGAAAGAGATTAGAATACATCTAGAAAAGAACATGCTCAATTAAAGTCAGTCAATAAATATTGACCCTCGAATTTAGGTCTTTAATTTTGGCCCAGTGTGTGTTTTGAGTTTGAAATCTCTGATATTAAATAAATCCAGATTCTCTAACGTTTACGTCATGTAAATTTAAGGTAGAAGGGAAATGACTAATGAGCTCCAACCATGTGTAGTGCTCCTGCTGCAGCAGCAATCTTAACTTTGCACAGACATTTTCATCTGAATTTTTCCTGTATTTTTAAACTCATGGTTCTGTGGGAAAGTTTGTACTTGACCTCTTTAGGGACAAGACTCTCCTGCAGTTTCAAGATTCTGCAAAACTGTTGCAATGACTGAAGTCGACCAAAGACCAGGGTAAAAACACACATAATTTACAAGTGCTTACATACGAACTGAGAAACTAATGTTTTTTAAAGATGCATGGTTTGAGAATACTGACGTTGACGCTGCCCTGGCTGAATCATTATAAGAGCAGTTTGTGTATGCAGAGTGCCAACTATGTACACAACGCCAGATGCTCTCTTGATTAGGAAAGCGAGTGACTGAACCACAGACAGCACATTTAATCAGAAGATGGCAAACATCCCACCGTGTCGGTACACTGATAAGCGATGAACTTCCTCATCAGCGAGATGGCCGTGGCTCTCTCCTCACCGATCTGCAGAAACAAGCCAGTTAATGACGACATGTATGTGCTGTACAGGTTTTATTCTGTAATTCCATAACTGGACATATAGTATCGGTCCACTCTGTTGCTTACCTTACACTTGACAGTCCACAAATTTGGATCCCTGCAACAAACCACATTCCGTCGCTCAGCCTAAACAATGTCCGTGAAGGAGTCTGTGTGTAATTTAGTCCTTAGAAAAATGGTGAAACTCACTTGACACCCGGGAGCAGCTGCTGCTGAGTGATATCATCCGAGAGATCCTCCGAGCCGCCATAAAAACTGGGATGGGGAGGAAGGGAGATAGCTGTTAAAAGCCCAAAATTTTAACTTGTGCCAAATGTGATTCATTCAGTGCAGTTTGGTCCTTTATACAAAAAGCATTCATACATTTTGTACTTTTCACTGTTTCAAAGTCAAAAGGATTCCGCGTGGCAGTGGATGAAATGAGAATCGGATTCGAATTTTGAGATTTTCTGAATCGTGCACCTAACTTTTACCTCAAATATATGGTGATATTAAAAAATATATATTGTATCATTTGCAACGCAGTTAATCGCTTACATAAGAGTTGATAAATCCTTCAGATATAATCATAATTTCACAGAGATTTCCTGGATGACTTTAGATCATATAACATAATGATTATATGACATTCTGTTATGTGATTTAACGTCCACACAGTTATTCACAGAAAGATCTTCTGTCATTAATCACTGCACTTCAAATTTTAGGCACTGGATCTGGTTGAGACTTAAGTCAGTTAACATCTAGAGTTGAATTTGGATTCTATTTCATCAGCTAAATCTTTTGGGCTTCAGCCTGTGACAACAGATTCAATTTGTGATATTCTGTGATGAACGCACTATATATTTAAGGTTTAATTTGTTGTTAACTAACCTACTATACGTAACTGTAACAGAACTCCTAGATTAATAATAAGAAAGGTATTATTTAGAGCTCTGCAGAGGTTGAGAAAAACAAACACATCCTGGAGTAGATTAACACATCAGGAACACAGCAAGCTTGGTGACTTACTGTTCTCCCCCAGAGGACTTGGCATATTTCCTCATGTAGTACTCTCCCAGGGCTTCCTCTCTGGAATCTCTAAACAGCAAGGAAAACACAGCGTTCAATTCTCTGCCAAGTCTGGTTACAGGGGTTTAGACTACGGAAGGAGACAGATTTAAATCTCTCGTACCTCCAGAGGTTCTGCAGTCTGCGGGAGCCTGAGTGATCCTCGTCCAGAGCCACGTGGTCCAGGTTGGAGACTGTGTGAAGGAAAGACAGCAATGAATGAGGGTAATAGCAGTTATGGAAGAAAAGCAAGCCGTATACAAAGCATATCTAGCTTTAACATAAAATAAATAAAACTTTGGGCTGAAGCCTAAAACACGGATTAAGCCTAGTTCTGGACTAAATTGCAGATACAATTGGGATTCACCACTGAAATTCAAAGACAGTCTAGGCTTAGGCTTAATGGTTGTTTGGGAAACAGGCCCTTTAGGTTAGAATTTTCTTTAAGCTTCTTTAATTAAATCAATTCAGATTTACAGCAATCGATAGACACCCCTCATCTACTGACTTAACTAGGAGTTCAGGATTTCATTTTACAGTTTCAGAACTTTGGTCGTTTTGGAATCAGTAAAAGATTTATACAGGGCTATAAATATAGTTTTATATTGTTGTCACTGTGGAGACAGGTGTCGGATTGAAACGGGTTGGAAGATTCCAGCATCTCTGTACTAAATGCTTTAATGCCAAGTTTCACATACCACTAAGTTCCTGCCTGCGTACGTGTGGTGGCATGTAACATCGCACACCGTCCTGCCACAAACCGTGGGTGGGTGTCATCGCAAAATAAACCATAGAGTCTAATGTGAAATACATTATTGTATCATACAGCCCTAATGTCTGACAAATGCCATGAATGAGTGATCAGATCATAATGCATCTCGATCATTTATACTTCTGATTGAATTACCTAACATACACGTTACAACCAAATGCAAACTGAAACATTGCAAACACCTTCATTAGAGCCCAACTGATACATCAGCATGCCGATATTTTCTAAATAATTGCCAATAAATTGTGTTAACACACGGCCAGGTAATGACAGTTTTTAAAAAGATAAGAAATAGAGGTTTGGATCCTTTAGCCACGCTAGGAGTGGTGGTGTTGTGTAGTTTTAGCAACAGAGGGCGCACTGCAAAGCTTTATTCAAAGTGCTATTAAAGGTAATAAAACAAGCTTTTTATTCTGCATCATGCCATGTTGTCTTGGAGAGGACTTTTAAGTAACTACACAAAACAAAGATGAAGAAAACTGGCTGATATTCATCTTAAAAACCCTTCATCAGTTGGGCTCTAATTTTACTAGTGCCGGATTTTCACGTATGTTGCAAAAAATTCCAGTACATACCTTCGGCCTCTTCTGCTCAAGTCCAGTGCAGATTTTGTAGAGGAAGGAACATGAGCCATAAAACATTGTCATGGGCACAAGACAATTGCAGGCAAGGGCACAGATTGAACACAAACGAAAAAGTGGGGGGAAAGAAAAGAAAAGAAAAAAAGGGGAAAATCATCAGTACTGAGCAGGCACTAAGTGGTACTTATTATTATAAAGATGGAAACTGTGTGATGCCAATGTCGTTGTTAGCTGATGCAATACAGTAAGCGGGTCAAATCTGACTACAAGGAGTTCACTACAATTATTTTTTATTCTTCTTTAAGGAGCAGTTTCAGGCAAACGATCATAATTGGTTCCCCTTGAGCGCTAAAGAAAAAAAATCTAGAATTTTCTAACCATCCTAAAAAATTATGCTACGGACTGAGCTGAAATCAAGCAATTTTACAAAGGAAGGAGAAAAGCCAAAACATGTATTTGCCATCCGTGCTCCTTGATCAGAACGTGTGCAAAAAGAACGTCAATAACTTGAAAACACTGCCGAACGTGTTACACAGACTGCATAGGATGGGAATGAAGTTCATCCAACATGAGAGAACGATGAGAATTAAGTCCATTAGACAAAAACAGAAAGGTCAGAGAGAATCTGGAGGTTGCTTTACCGTTAACTGAAGAAGGCATGCACAAAAGACAAAGAATTATGAGCACAGGGAACACAACGTAGCATCAGTTCAATCAGCCTCAATATTCCTAAACACAGCTAGAACGGGGTTACAGATGCTACTACCCCAGGTCCATATTTATATCAAGCATATACCCCTTAATCATACCCCTATCATCATCATCATCATCATCCACTATCATTAACCCTCATCATAATCCTTATAAGATTAACAAATTAAAAATTAATCAATTCTACCAACAATAACTCACCACAAACCATCTAAATAATATGTTTACTTCTAATACTAGTTTACATTTACCTAAAAAGGTTCTGCTTACCTTTCTCCAAAATGTCCTCTGCTCCTTCCTCCCACTGATCATCATCTTCATACTCATCGTCCACATCTGGTCACAATACAGCAGCAGTTATAAATGAGCAAAAATATTTTAACTGCGTATGCAATAAAATATGTTGAGAATTGATGGCATCTTTACCGGCTTCGTCCAAGATAAACCCTCCATGCCGAGGTTTTTTTCTAGGCCGGTCGTCGTCCTCTTCCTCCTCTTCATCATAATCGTCTTCCTCCAGGTCCTCTCCCTCTTCTTCTACCTTATCGCTTCCGGCCACGCTTCCCTGTCCTTCTTCCTCCTATATGTTAAAGATAAATGTCATTTAAAATTTGAGTCACTTTTGCAACATTAGACAATAATGAATATTTATAAAAATCAGAATAAAGTCGATTGACAGAACGCATGTTGTTACAATTGGGCAACAATATTGTATTCAAGTGATGCAATGCCTGAAATTGTTCCTCTTTGACACCATCTATTACCCTTTTAAATCTATGCCCTTATTATTTCTCACACTATTAAAATGTTAAAGTAATGGACAAATTAAAAGAAAAATCATAGAAACAGATCTTTTTACCTCATTCTCCTCAACTTCCTCCGCCTCGCTGCTGCGGTCACTCTGGTTGTCGGAAAAATCACTGTCGTCACTGTCTGACATCGTGCCTCCGCGAACCTGAAACATCACACAAACAAATTAGGGATGGAACAAAAAAATGTATTGCAAACCAAGTTCTCTGGACTACAACATAAAAGACTAAAAACTTTAAACTTTGAACAAACTTATAAATATCATAATGAGAGTCAACAGCAGCAACAGTCTAAGCACTCTCCAAAGACCTTGCTACACAATTTCTGACTGGAGCCTCAATGACCCAAAGCCTGGGGTCAACTGCCCTGCTTTATCTCCCCATCATAGGCCACACCTGTACGAATGCAAGACCAAACCTTTTGGATGTTGATACAGTGCCTCCTTCTAAAAATCTGACTTCATATC